>OY735238.1:17500-187500 GCA_963457665.1 Thysanoteuthis rhombus | reverse complement strand
TATATATATATATATAAATATATATATATATAAATATATATATATATATATATAAATATATATATATATATAAATATACATATATATATAAATATACATATATATATAAATATATATATATATATATACTCATAATCGGAACTGAAATGATTGAAAAAACAAGTTTGTATGATCATAGTTTGATTTTTTTTATCCACCTTGGCCCACAATACATCAAAATGTTTCTAATTCGGTCCACCTCTAAAAAAATTCGCCAACCCCCAACCAAAGATAAAATCGTACACGCTCTACTCCCAGATGGGGGGATGGAGGAGGGGGCACACTTGTCTCTCATCTCTAATCTTTAGTATTAGCCTTTTCACTTGTATGTTTTTCCGTAATTCATTCTGTATTAAAGGCCTTAAAAGGAATCCATTATTGATAGAAAAAAAAGGAAAAAAAGAAACTGTAATACTACTTTTATCCCATAATTGTTGTCACATTTTTATATACATTTCATACACTGGATGTAACTATTATTATGGGACAGAGTCTATCCCATAATACTAGTGATATTTGCATTTACATTTCATAGACTGAATGTAACAATTATTTTGGGACAGAGGTCATAATTTTTTGCCTTAGCAATCTAATATAATTCTTCAGACACCATCTTTACATCTGTAGTGGGTTTCATCCTAATAGGGTGCCCCAAAAGTTGTGGCCTTGCGCCAGGCTGAGCTAATCTTAGAAAATAGAACATTTCCCTGTGGTGCAATGGTTAACAAGCTTGTTTCACCTAGTGCCCTTCACTTGTGGCCTTGTGCCAGACTAAATTGAGCAAAAAACCTGGAAAGCAAAAATGATGGCATTTGAAATGAAAAAGGCTGTAACAGACGCATTTAGTCATTGGCTCGCATTGTGGTAATTTCCGATATGTAGTGTTATTACCAATGGTGTAGTGCTGAAAAAATTGATTGAGGGAATACAGAGCTGCCTGTTCTCCTCCTGAGAATATATCTGATATTTCAGAGACCTTTTGAGGTAATCTGTGATGAGTATTTGGACATATACTGGTTAATTTATCTTAACAGCGAGTTGTTCAAAAAGAGACTTATAGAAGTACATACATACTGAGAGAACGCCATTCACCCTCTGAAAATACTAAGGGAACGCTGTTCCCATGCCTTCACATAGTACTATACCACTGGTTGTTACTAATATACATTGATTCTTTTGGACTTGGTCTTAGCCCCACGTTTTCAGTTTTGTTATATCATATTATATTTAAAAAATTGATAACAGTTTTGTTTTTCTTCTTTCCTTTAATAATGATAATAATAAGTAATAATATTAATTATAATAATAGAATTGATAATAATTATAATGATTAGAAAATAATCATGAAATTGATGAAAAAATAATTATAGTAATGATGATAATCTTTCTTTTCTTTCTTTTCTTCCTTATCTTCTTCTTCTTCCTCATCTTCTTTTTCTTCTTCCTCATCTTCTTTTTCTTCTTCCTCATTTTCTTCCTCTTCTTCTTCTTCTTCTTCTTCTTCTTCTTCTTCTTCTTCTTCTTCTTCTTCTTCTTCTTCTTCTTCTTCTTCTTCTTCTTCTTTTTCTTCTTCCTCATCTTCTTTTTCTTCTTCCTCATCTTCTTTTTCTTCTTCCTCATCTTCTTCTTCTTCTTCTTCTTCTTCTTCTTCTTCTTCTTCCTCTGTTATTATTGCAGTATTTTCAAGTTAGGCTAGGTTCAAGTTCTGATAAGGTGCCTGGGTGAACATAAACCCACCAGATACTTCAACTTCGTATTTAAGAGCCTGGGTTATTTTTTGAGACATTTTTCGGGGGGAAAAGTGGGTCTTATACTCAATTAAATACAGTACTTTATAAACATACATACATTTCTAAAAAAAATCAGAAATGAAAATAATTGAAAGGAATTCTGATATATTAAACATTTTAAATAAGGAAAAAAAAATATTTTTGTAAGTAGATTGTATGATTGAATGAATATTGTCCTTACTCTTTCTTTTAATTGAGATTTTCTTTGTTTAAAAAAAGGAATTGGACGATAACTTTTTGAAATTTTAATGGTAAAGAAATCTCTTTGAATTTTCAAAATTTTTTTCCGTCTGTGATTTTAAGACGTATTTCCCAAGTATTCAAATCAAGAAGGTTAATTTTCCCTTCAATTTGTAAGATTTGATAAATTTTGGATCATTGTTTTTTTGTTTTTTTAAATTTGAAAATTGAGAAGCAAAAAATGATTTCATATGGATAGAATTGCTATATATGAACATGAAAAGAAAGAAAAGGATGTCCCCAAAGACATCTTGTCCCCACACGACATATCCTTTAGTGCTATGTAACCTTGAAGCAGCAATGGTAATTAAATTTGTGGGCTTTTGAAGAATATTAATATTACTTTCTGGATGATGATTATGAGACCGAAATGAAGGATATGTCTGGTAAAAAAACGAATATATGATATAAATAACAAAAGAAAGGAAAGAATAAATGAAAAAAAAGAGAGAGAAGACTGGATCAAATATTTGAAAAAGAACAAATTGAGATTTAAAGAAGCCATTTTTGTTTCTGTTAGATGTGTACAGACAATTGGAGCTCAAATATTTAGCACGATCAAATCGCGTTGGACACAACAGTTATCGTGAAATCACCAGAATTACGCAACGTCAAACTTGGTCATTACCTAGATGAATGACCTTCTGGGAATACCAGGTGCCGTGAGCAACTAGGGATCAACCCCTGGCCGGGTCATACCAAAGACTTTAAAAATGTATTCAATGCCTCTCTGCAAAACAGGGTAGGATTGAAGGTATGTGGTTGTCAAATCAGGGATAGGAGTCACACCCACCCTTATCCAAAGGATTGAAAAAAAAAATAAAGAGAGAAGTCTTCAGGTTGCTTCCAACTGCAGTTGAGCAGCCATTTGCAAAAAAAAAAAATGGCTACTCTAGGTATGGCTGGATTTTTAAGGAATGTTTATCAGAAAGAAACAAAAAAATCAAGTAAAGAAACTAATGGAGAGGACCTTTGACCATTGTTTTTTCTTTTTTATCAATTTTTTCAAAAGATTTGTGTATGTGTAGACAAGGAAACAAATATGCAGGGAAATTGACCATAAAAATTATGAAGAATCTTTGACTGTTTTATCAGCAACTACAAAAGTCGTGTATCTTTATTAATGAATAATTGGAATAATTATAATATTGACAAAACACAAAGGAGGAGATACTTACCTCCTTAAAAACCAAAATAAAAAAAAAATATATTACTAATAACTTTGTGGTAGGGAATGAATTTTTTTTCTTTCAAATTTGATGTTGATAATGTTGGGGAAAAAAAAATAATGTTTCTTTTTTCATGGTGTGTAAAACAGGGAACGAAACAGGAAATTTTTTTCTCCTCATGAGGAAAAATTTTTTTTTTAAAAAAAGAAGAAAAAATTCAAAAATAATTTCTTAAAAATGAGATTTGGAGAAGAAAGAGAAACCGACGAAAAAAAAGATTGAAAAAAAAAAAGACTATTTTCATGAAAGAACAAAACAATATCTTCCACCCCCAGCTCTGAAGATGTTAATTATGACTTCCCTTATATTTAACCAAAATACAAAACAACAAAAAAAGAAAAATTTCAAATATTGAAAAAAAAAAAAAAATCTAACTGTTGGGGAGGGGAAGTTAACACAAGTGGATGTATTGTCTCAAGACATCATAGAATTAATCATATTTGAAAAAAAAGATTTTTTTCTTCTCTCGATTCATCTTGAGTGTGAGACGGATCTTGTTGGAAAAAAAGGAAAAGAAAGAAAAAAGTTCATGAATTGGAAAAAAAAAAACAAAAAAACTTATTCCGCTGGAAGGATTTAATTTTTTTTTTTGTTTTCTTTGGAAAAATATTTTTCTTTTTTTGTTTAAATTCTTTTATTCATGCTACCTCATATTTTCACATAAAGGAAAACAAAGAAAGAAAAAAAAAACACTATAAAACACTGGGCCTCATTTATTCTTCGACGTGGACGCAAGTGAAGGAAAAAAAAAAGAAAGAAATGACTTTTTATGCAAATAAAAAAAGAAAAAGAAAGAAAAACAAAAGAAGAACAAAAGGAAGAAAAAGAAAGAAGAAAAAATATTTTTAATCGCTTTTTAATTCTCAAAATATTGTTTTTTTATTTGTAAATTTGAATTCATAAGGTTTTCTGACCAATTATTATGAAGGTATTTTTTCAGTTTTAAAACTTATTACATATTGTACCTAACAAATATATTTTATGTCAGAAGAAAATCTTTTATTTTAGTAATCCCAGTGAATTTGATAAGGTCTTCATTTTTTTTGTTTTATTTTTTCACACTAGAGATTAAAAAAAAACATTTTCTATCAAATATATTTTTTACTTAACCCTTTAAAGACCAACCTTTCAAGGTGGCTTGATGCATGTATTGAGATGTCCCTGTAGACTTCTTGGAGATATGTACAGGACATTTGTATCCCAACAGTTATAGAAACTTCGGGATATATATATATATATATATATATATATATATATATATATATATATATATATAATGTATGTCACTGGAGTCTTGAAGGGATTAAGCTTTAGAAACTCATTTTACCAGAAGTAATTCTCATAGTTTAAGCCAGTGATTCCCCAAGTGTGTGCCCCTGCTCCCCACAATGTCAGAGAGACCGAGAAGGTGGAAAAAGTCTTGGGACCACTGGTTTGAGCTAAAAGTAACTTAATTTAATTTTTTTTTGTTCAACTTTTTATGTTTTGAAAACAAAATGTTTGTGTTATTTGTTGTTGCTTTATTGTTTAATACTCTGTTATTTTTTCTTGACTTGATTTGATGAAGCATCGTCAATTATCAATAATTCTTTCCACTGTTATTTCTTCCATCGTGATTTCAGTTGCTTTTCCATCGCAACCTCTTGGACCAAAACTCAAATGGAGGCTCACTGTTTATTTCCGATCAACACTACTCGCACATGGTCACAGAATGACAATACGAAAAGCTGCGATTAAAAGAAATCAAATTTTAAAAAATTTTCTCTATCACCCTGTCTTGGAATGTAAGTCTTCCCCGAATAAATAAGTGTAAGGCAGGGGTGGTGGGGTTATGATGGGCCCTACCCTGCTACACTGACCCACGATAGGTAGGTGGGGGTGAGGGGGAGAAATGGATACGTTCCACCTCTCCGGAGCACAATGGTGCCAAAGGGACACAAACTTTCAGCCAGAGTTTGAACTCGGCTTGCCAATCCCCGTACCTTTAACCACTAAGCCCCTCGCACCTCCAAGGGTGGAAGAAATACTTGTGAAAAAAATTGATAATAATTGACCGTGTTATTGTTTGTTTGTTTGTTTTTTTTATTTTGCTTTTTATCCTTTGTTTTTTTTTATGTTTTTTCCTTGGCGACCGATTTTAGTAATTTTTTTTTTTGATATTGTACCAAAAAATATTTTTTATTCTTTCATTCGATTCTATTTTTTTTTTTCCCCCCAAAATCATGAAATGTATTTCATCAGTTTATTGATTTCTTATAGGCACCTCAATATGTGTAGCTAGATCGGTGCCCCTATAGTGTGGCCAGACTAAGCTAAATGTAGTAAATACCATTCACATACCCATTCATTAAAAAGTAGAAAATACCATTCACACACCCATTCATTAAAAAGTAGAAAATACCATTCACACACCCATTCATTAAAAAGTAGAAAATACCATTCACACACCCATTCATTTAAAAGTAGAAAATACCATTCACACACCAATCCATTAAAAAGTAGAAAATACCATTCACACACCCATTCATTAAATAGCACTTCTCTCAGTCCCATAGTAATTTTACATTTAGATATACATTTATGTATGCAAATTTGATTAATATTATGGGACAGGGTTTGTAGTAAATACATATTGTGCTCTCATTCATTCATTATTTCATGATGGATAATTTAATTAGAAAATAATTTATAGTAGATTACTGGTTGAAGTGAGAAGAAATTGAAAATTGACACTAATTTGGCCGAGTTTGAATGTACTTATTCATTCAGGGTAGTCGAACGGGTATAAGTGTCATCCCACTAAAGATGTCATCACAACAATAAATCTAACGAATCCATCTTTTTTTTATTTTTAAGATAATCTTATCGTAAGTGCTAACATGACAAAATATTCGTTTTTTGAGATAGTATTTTGAGGAGGAAGACATTTATGAGTAATACCAGCGTTCCCAGATTGGGATTATAAGGGGACATAATCCATGCTTGGGTTATCTCCCTTTGTAACTCAATGAGGCAACCTAGAGTAATACTTGAAATTATGTCTTCAATTTTTTTTTTTTTTTTAATCTTCCACTCGTACTTGGGGGTATCGTGGTGAGATGGAGACGGCGGTCACGTTATTTCGTCCGTCTGTCCATTCTTTCATTCTCTTTAATTAAACTTGAGCAATTTATTATAATCCACTCTCGGCTAGCTGGGCCCGTCGAAGCTTCATCAGAGCCCCCAGTACATTTCAGGAAACTGTTCCTTACTCTGTCTGTTGCCAGCCTCTCACAAGGCTGGACTTTCCCGGTTTGAATTCAGAGTTGTCCATCTCCTAGACTGGTTGCCAAACGAGGCTTAGGAGCCCAGTTTTCCCTGCTATTCACCCATAGCTGAGGGGAAAAGAGATGGATTCATGCCTTTCCCAAGGTCATTAGTGCACACTGTCTCAGCTGGAGATAGAACTCAGTTCGACGATTCCATTTTCCGTGCTGCTGACAAGTCAAGCCACCCGCAGTTCGTATCTCCTATTATTTATGATGAAGTGGGAAAAGAAAAAGAAATATTTAATTGCAAAATAATCAGAGACAAGGCAGGGATCATCCGACCCCCTAGGTTGAAATCTGTTGTACTACGTTGTTTGATCAATACATTATTGATAGAACTGTTGAAATTCGAACACCATAAAATCAGCTGTAACCTTAGTTTATAACAACTGTGATATATATATATATATATATATATATATATATATACATAATAGCATAAAAATTGGAAAAACTTAGGAAAAAGTTCCCAATATGGAATTTTAATGCTTACAGCATCTCTTCATATGATTATCATTACTAAAACTATCTAACTGTTTAACCCCAGCAACGCATATTTCCTGGTTCAAATGATCACTTATTTCATTGATATATATGTTTATCAATGATAATATTTTATTTGAAAATAATTTAAATAGCATAAGTAGTGTAGTTGCAATTTTAAAATTTGATATTTGTTACTGAATAAAAAATGCTCAATGTATTATCAGAACAATACAGAGCAATACTGTAAGGATCTGTAAATGTCGTGCGAAAAATGATATCCTAACTTGCCATATCATATAGTATCACAGTATCTGTAGACCTGAAGGAGGGAATGTTGTTAGATATTCACACTTGATATGGGAATCATTTGATAATTTCTGTTCATTAGATGAGATAATAAAATAATGTTTGTTTATGAACTGATGGTATCAGCTCATAAATGAACATGACTGGGAGAGATCGGGATAGGAAGTATATTTGAGGGTTTCATTTGTGCTTCTACAAACCAACTAGCTTTTGTAGCTCAGTTGGTAAGAGCTGCAGGGCATTAACTTAGCTCCCCTCCTACACCAATGGATATTAGTTTGAGTTGCTTGATTATTTTTCCCGATCCATCCTGTTCACGCTCAGCCATAAGCAGCCTGAGGAAAGTCGTAATATAAAGAGCAATCAAAAAATGTAAATCGTAGTCAAAAATTGATAATAATGATTCGCACTTAATATTTTAACGTACTCTAACGTCATGTTAAAAACAGCGATATCTGTTCTGATAGTGTAGTTGCGAGCGTGTCTGCTCCACATGAAGTAGGTCCCAGGTTCACTTCCGGGTATGAGCAAAGCGTATGGAAAACTCTCCATTAAGACAAATTCCTCTCTGCACTCAGCCGTGCTCTCTTAACTGTGTGATTACAGTGGAGGTATCCCTTTGGTGGACTTGCATCCTGCCAAGAGGGTAGTCATAGAATTCTTACGAATCAAGTCCTAGTCTCGACCGGACTTGAAACTTGCAAGGATCACTAAGCTGACATGTGTAATGGAAACCGGGACTGCATCACCGTCCGTAACCAAAGTGTTCAGTCCTTTGTTACTATAATTTCCGGTTGTTTCATTTGTTAGAAAACCAAGGCATAAAACAAATATTTCCCCACTCCAGTTCAAGGGCCTGACTATACATGAGCTCAATTTACTGGGCCTATTAGAGGGGCATACCTGATCCCAGGATCCAAAGATAGCGTGGAAGCCGGAGGTGCTTAATACTAGAAGACAAACAAGAAGGTGTCCAAAAGAAATTTTGTACCTCCCTGATAAGATTCCTCTCAAAGGCCCTGAATAAGATATGACATGATTAGAAGGTATAGATTTTATTACTACTTACTAAGTACACGAAGAGCAAAAGAAGCTGTACCCTACGGAACATCATTCTTTATGATCATCATCATCATAATCATCATCATCATCATCATCATCTTTCTGTAAAATATTACCTCTGTACCATAATGTTTGTTATATTTACTTTATGAATTTCAAATGCTAATGCAATGACTATTATGGGACAGAGTTACTATCAATTATGGTGTTGTCGATTAAGCCTAGTTTGTACATAGATATCTAAGGGGGGTCGGAGAAATTCAGGTATTTCTGATTAATATCTGTTATGAAAAAGTCTCTGATTATCTAAGGCAAGGAGATTGTTTAGCAATTTTAAAAAAATAAATCACTCATATACAAAGAACAAAACGAAAAAAAATGTTTTGTTGTCTTAATTGGGAAAATTAATTTTTTTTTTTTTTTTTTAGAATAGAAACGGATTCGGCCTCAAGCTGTATTATCTAAAAAACCTTTGTAAATATCATCAAAAAACTACATTACATCTTTTTCCGCTTAGATATAGAGTTACCTCCCTTGGATTTTTATGTCGGGTCTGAGCGTAAAGCGATATTTTGTAGTGTTGTTGAAAAAAAGATATCGTTTGATTTTTCAATTTACAAGTTCGAAATTTGTTCAGTTCCCCCCCTGCCCCCTCTCTCTCTTTCTATCCCCTAGACCGGCAACAGAGGTTTCATGAGCCCTTGACAGAACTTGAAATTTATGCAAGAGTTTCATGCGCCCTGGGCGAGACTTGTAATTGGCACCCACGCCGGTATTTTAACGACTCTTTTATTCAGTTCAGAGTGCTCTCCCCAGGACCTCTGCACCCTAGGCAACCGGCCCTGTTTTTCTCCCCACAAAAGTAACTCGATAAAAATTTATCTATTTTTCTCTGGAAAAAGAAAAAAAAAACCTCATATTTTGGAGTATTTTCTTTTTTAAAAAATGTACGATATTTTGGATATCGGACTTCAAAACATTGTTTTATTTTATTTTCATTTTATTTTATGCAAATTCTGTGCAATAACAAGGTATAAAACAATGGAAACGATCTTACGTTTGATGCCGATAAATTTGATAAATAAGGGGAGGCTACTCCCACTTGGTGAATGACAACGGATTGGTTGCAGTCTATAATTGTCCTTCAATGTAATAATTCAAAAAGGAAATGACATGCGTTTTGAAAATAAAAATATGAGTGAAAATTACTAAAATCAGTTCACTGACTAATAAATTATTTACAGCGAATGATTGTGTTTAATCTTATGAAATTCTGAAGTAAATCAACAACTAAAACTGGACATCAACAGCCACACAATGTTTGTCTCGCAGAATATGTTTTTGCTGGATGAATGGGGCTGCTGGTTTTATATTAGCATTATTAAAAATTACAGCTGCAGGAGGACCTACACTTACTTGCATGATGAAATAGCAGGATAATAGAAATAGAAATTAATAATTGATTCAAATTTCTCGAAAAAGTCTGTTTTAGACGAAACGTTGATGATAAAAGATGGCTTTCCAATATTGTCATTTCACTCTCATACAAATTTTTTTAAAATACGTTTGACCGAATAGGAATAGCTTCCCTTTATTTTGTTGAATTTATCGACGTAAGACGAAGAGATTGCCGCTATTAAATTAGAACCTCTTTTTATGATAGTTAATTTTGAAAATAATTTTCTTAATTTGACGACATATAGAACGCACATTTTAACCAAGAAGAAATGAATACCACCTCTGTCCCATGATAGTTGTTACATTGAGTGTATGAAATACATGTGCAAATGTACCATCTATTTTTGGACAGATGTAGTAAATAAAAAAAATGAAGTCACTTTGCCTACTGGATGTAAAAAATGAAGCTCTTTCCAAAGCCAATTTTTAGCCTTTCCCTACTGTAGACTGAGCCAGCATTTGTTAAAATAAAGAAACCTCTTTTTTTTTTTTTTTTTGTCTATACTTCCAATATACTCTCAAATACAGTGATAATTCTTCAAGTAATTAAATATAGTGCTGTTTTTTGACAGTTCACGATTCTGTACTCAAAAGTTTAAATATATAACTTCTTCGCCCATTGATTTGTCATTCCCTACCCTTGAATTAGAATATGTTTGGTCGAACATGATAAGTGCCCTACGGACCGTTCTAAAAAAAGTTGATATTTTAGTTATTTTTAGAGCTACAATGCACTCTTTTTATTTTGAAGTGTGAAAATCTTGCATTATGATTCATAGAGAGTTCAAGCTTCAAAATGCAATGAAAATTAGTATTGTTGTTCTAAAAATAACGAAAATATCTACTTTTAAAAACAATGTGTCGGCATTTATCGTGTGTAGCCTCTCATAATCGTTCTCGTTTGTATCTGTACACACACACATACACATGCAGACACACACACACACACACATATATATATATATATATATATATATACATATATATATAAATATATATATATATATATATAGTACATGCACGCACACACTCAGACATATACATATAAATTCATATACAAATATATATGTGTGGTATATACATAGTCATCAACATTACACTTTTATAGATATTTTTATGAATATGATGTATATATTTTTTTTCAAGACACATTTAACAATGAGAATTTAAAGAATGAGAATAACTAAGAAAAATCAGCTTGTTTTTAATACTTGCTTTACAATCCCAAAAGTAAATTTCATCTTTTATATAATATTTTATACTTATATAGAATATTATATATTTTATATATATTCAAAATATTATATAATATCTGACTATAACCAATATATATATATATATATATATATATATATATATATATATATATATATATATTTATATATAAATAATGTATTTCATTCTTTGCGGTCCTTTTTTCTTCCACTCCTTTACAGAGGTTGGTTAAATCTGTAGTCAGTGTTACCATACAATCCAAATCTCTATGAATACTCCCTTTCTGCTGCCACCCTAAACTAATTTCAGGGTAGTTCTCACCAGCCACCCTCGAAAGCGCTGTTCTGGTTTAATATTCTCTAATCATTATTTTTTAAAAAATTTCAAATTGATGAAGTATTATAAACCATTATTATCAATTTTAACGACCATTTTCCTTCATGAAATCATAAAGAGTCTCTACTCTATTGATATTAACAGTGCAGAAACAACAACAAGCATGGTGCAAGAGAGATCGTAAATCGAGAGATGTATAAGGGTTAGATTCGATCTTTCGTTGAGCCAGAGAGTTTGTGTAGCTCAGGCAGTTTAGAGCAGCTGAGCATTTACCAAGCTTCCCTAGGCCAAAAAGGATGCGGGTTCAAATTTCACCGGGAGCTTATTCTTATTTACTAACTGCCGTTGTTGAGTTGTTATAAAAAACAATAAAATATGAGAATCAAGGGAAATAGTAGTCGAAATCAATAATGCAAGTCCCGTCCCATAATAGTTGTTACATTTATAAATGAATATATGAATGCAAGTATAACAATTGTTATGGTACAGAAAGATATATACTACGGTGTCCCATAATACCTGGTACATTTACATATACGTTTATATATGCAAATGTAAGGATTAATATGGGACAGAAAGGAAAATACCACCCCTGTCCCATAACAGTGGTTACATTTATATATGAATTTAAATATGCATATGTAATAATTATTATGGGACAAAAAGGAGACACTACCTCTGTCCCAAAAGAGGCGTTACATTTATATATAAATTCATGTATGCAGATGTAACAATTAATACGGGACAAAGGTTGTGATATATTCTAACATTTGGTCAAAAGTGTAGTGTTTAAGACTCCATTCATTGTTACTTTTGTGTGTAATGATGTTTGACTCAGGTTCAATCCTTGGGATTGGCTGTGTAGGCCTTGGGCAAGTATTTTAGCATCCTAGGCCCTTTGCGGGTTCTTGAAATGAAATCATTTTTTTTCATGTTTTGTTTGTGTATGATTTGGTTAGGTTGTAAAAATCACTCAACCCAAAAGGCTTATTTGAAAAAGAAAAAAAAAAATTGGAAATTCAATGGCTCAGGTTCTTTCTTTTTTTTTCACCTCACATTATATCTGAGGTATTTTTTTTTTTATTTCTATGAATATAAATTTCCTCTTTTTTTTCTTTTTTTGTTAAGTTAATTTTTTTTTTCTTTTCACTTTTTTTTACAAAAAAAATTTGTACAAAGCAAAAGAAATCTTCAAGCCTGAAAATTAATTTTTTTTCTTCTTTTCCTTTCACTTTTAAAGAATGCATAAAGAAAAAGATACAAGCTCTAAATTTAGAAAATGAAAGAAAATAGATCTTCTTTCTTTCCTTCTTTCTTTTTTCTTTCTTTTCAACTTATATGGAAATATAAACCCACACTTGAAACAAGAAAGAGACCAACCTAAATCTTAAAAGCTTGATCGGTCCCTCGAGCGATCTGTAAGAAAAAAAAAGAAGAAATAATTTTTTTTCTTTCTTTAAAAAAAAAAAAAAAACAAAAAAAAAATGTATATTGTTCTTAATACGGGCTATATGTTTTACATACGGGTACTATGTCCTACAAGAGGCAATATGGTTTAATATATATGTCGCAGTAGTCTCCCTTTGTTTTACTTCCTTCGATGATTAATATTATTAGTTTCCGATATATTTTTTGTGTTCTTTTTTTTTCTCTCGAACGAAACTACAAAAACAACATATTCATAATTTTTGCACTGAGCAAACAGACCCACATTATGAGAAGAAAAAAAATCGAACTTGATCTGAAAAATGAAATTTGGAAAATATATATGAATAAAAAATTGGAAAAAAAACACAAAAAAAAACAAACAAAACATACAAACAAAAAAAAAACTCCCCTTAAAAACAAAAAAAGTAAAACAACAGAAAAAAAAAGAACAGTCTATATCCCACCAAATTCAGGAAAAACCTGTGCTAGGTTTCGGGCATCGCCCTTCTCCTTGAATTATTTCAATAAAAAGTAAAAAAAAAAAATTAAAAAAAAAAACTGTTGTGTTTTTCTCCTTTTTTTCTTCTTCTTTTTATTATGATATCTTCTTTGAGGTAAGTGAACTAAATGAATTATTTACTCCTCGAATTGGTTTTAACCACATTGAACAATCGTAGCCACCAAAGATGGCAAAGAGTTCTTCCTTTTTATATCTGCATATATATGTGTGCGATCCAATGCCCCTGATTATATTCTTTTGTCTACAAACTTGGAAATTGGTATCAGTAGTCCGCCAAAACCCTTCTGAAAATATTTTTTTTATTTTGGAAAAGAAGCTTTTGAGGGCTCTGTCTTGATAGACTTATTCATAACAGCTAAATTCTCCAGAGTTTATATGTTTTGAGCTATTCTTTTGCTCTATTTTGAATATTTTTCAGTGATGTCTTGATCATATTTATTCTTCAATGGAATTTTTATAAGATTTCAAATTTTGACGCTACGGTTGTTCAATTATTGACTTAGTTGACAAGTTATTTCATTTTTATTATTCCCAATATTTCACTCATCCTTTTAATGAAATGGATCTTTATATATATATCTATCAAAATGAAGCCCCATATATTTTGCTTTTAAGAACCCGGAGAAGTCAGCTTTAATCTATAGGTCAACTAAAAAATCACCGAAATCAACTTGAGTAAAGTGTCAGTCAGTCTCGACGAGGCCAGGGGGGCTTTGTTTGCTACCCCCGATAAGGGGGGAGACGGGGGAAAAACTTCACCAACCGAAAAGGAGGGAAAAAATAGCGAACAATCAAAAAACAAAAAAAAAGAATGAAAAGATTAACGAAAAAAAAAAAAAAAAAAGATACAGAAATGAAAGAAAATTCCCCTGTCCATGAAGGGAAGGGGGGAAAATGCAAACGCGCCTATTTCGGTGGGGCAGAAATCGACAAGCGGGGTCTCTCCCAATGTATGGAATTCACCCACCCCAATTTTGAACAAAATCAATGTGACGGATTTCGTTAAGAGATGCCAGACATTCATACGCTTCGTAAAAGAGGATGGTTTGCTGGTGGACTTGGCAGAATTGAGACATTTAGAAAAAAAAATGGTGTCAGTCTTTTTGATCGACAAAAAACAAAACAAGATTGTCAGGTCAACAAGAGAAGTTGTGATGAAATCACTAACGAGTTCAGGAATAAAGGCAGACCAGATAGTGAAAGGCAACGGTTTCGCCTCGTGGGACGTACTATTATCCATGGAAGACCACTGCATCGCTCTGATACAGAAGGACCTCCAGATCACTTTCTTCGTGTGGAGTACTTTGGTCGGAGGAGGACCCGGATAATAGTGCATGAGGTCCCCAGCTTCGTCCTCGGGGAAGCTATTGGGACCTTCCTCATGAAATATGGGGAAATCGTCTCCGTTGACTCCGAGGTTATGCGTGGGGAATATCGGTTTGATCTGATGATCGACAGGAAATCTGTCTCAGCCATTCCCAACTATTTTGATGTGGACGGCCGAAGAAAGCTGGCTTTTATTGTGAAAGGTAGGAGGCCAGTTTGCTGGATATGCGACGAGACTGGTCACCTTGCCGCTATCAGCCAAAAAATAAAACGCCTGTCCAAGCACAAGATCCCCCCCATCTTCTCAGACCATCGAAAAGGAATCTCCCGAAGATTCGCCCGCTACCCAAACCGGAAAATCCGGTCGACTGCCGGTGAGGACTCATGTCCCCTATCGCCTAAGCCGGTTCCTCAGTCATCTAAAACGGTGACACCTGAAGAGGGGTCGGATGGAGAGTGGCAGGTAGTGGGAAAAAATGGAAGGAAGGCCCAAATAGTGGGGCCTCGATCTCCACATATTCCCAAACTCAAAGGCACCGACAGACCCGTGGGAGAGACCCTGCAGTCGTACGCTGATAGGGCTAAGGCTAGGGGCTATGCTAATCTGAGCCAGAAAAAAAAGGCGGCACATCTGAATATATTGAAGTCCAGACAGTCAGCTGAGAGGGTTACCCCTCCAACCACACCTCACTCACCCAGAATTTTGAAAAGTCCCCCCTAAACGACACCACGAAAAACTGAACTAAAAACTCTGTCACCCCCGCCAATCTCCCAGCCCACAACAAAAAATACATCTGCTCCTCCTCCTCCTCCTCCAACCTCGCCACCACCAACACCACTACCGCCGTCATCGCCCCCAATCTCAAATAACAACACCAACATCCACACCGTCGGCCTCTCAGAAGAGGCCGAGAAGCCCGGCCAGGGGCGACGCCGGCGAGCCAATAAAGAAAAATGAGAAAAAAAAAATAAGACATGAGAGGAGTTCACATCTGTTGTGTGGACCTGGAAACAGTAGAGAGGGCGAAACTACGGCAACAAGCCCTTAGGGAACTTGGGGTCCTCCTCAATTTCCGCTACGTTGAGCCCGGAAGGAGAGACGTTGTGGACCCTACCATTTTCCCGGGGCTTGAAAAGCTGTTAACAGTGGTTCGGGTCGGGAACACTTTACGACAGGCGTGGGACATGCTGAGGGAGGCAAACAATGCTTTCAGCATGTCCACCCCGCTGGCCGTCTGGCACCAGCCAGAATTGTACAAATTAAAAAGCTTTCGCTTGGGGAGGGTCTAGGTTTATATGTACTCTTCCCTCTAGAGGGCAGCAAAGCCAACATTCCCCAGGCACGTCGGCAGTGTGTCCCATAACGGTACCATCAAGACGGAGATGGGTACAGATCTCATGGGACCCGCTGTCGGTTTCCTAATACCAGACATGTTTGTTTCGGGTCCTCAACGTCAGTAAACGAATAAATGGCGCACTATTTACCGAGTATGAATGGTCGAGGGTTGCGGAATGAGTCCATAAGAGCTAAGCTCTGTTGGACTCTTCAGCACCTCGATGTGAGAGTTTGCTGCATACCAGAGACTCACTTTATTTCGAGTGACAATGAGTGTGCTGTCTCAGAATTTTCGTCTCTTTTCAGCATTCTTTGATAGCCTCTCAAGAGGTGTCTCTTGGCTAATAAGCCATGCCTTGGATGCGATGTGTTCCCTTGTGTATGCAGACCCGGCAGGCAGATAGTGCGTCGTCGATGTTACCATAAGAGGGGATGCTTTTCGTGGGGTTAAAGCGCCCAACAGACTGAACGAGTCAACTTCTTTCGGCGTATTGATCAGTTCATAGTTCCGTTAAGACGGGTAGTGTTAGCGAGTGATTGGAATGCCGTCCTTGATCCCGACATAGACAGGGGTGAATAGGGGTACTAATAACCCGGACGTGATTCCGTTTCGGGATTCGATCGACAGGCTAGACCTTGTCGATAAATTCCGAAATGAACACCCCTGCAAAGTAGTATGGACTTGGACTGGAAGTGGCACCCTGAGTACGGTGCAAAATTCCAGTTACATCGATCGGGTCTTCGCTAGGCGAATCGATCATAAGTTTTTGGAATATCCAAGCTTCCATAGCGTCCCTTTTTCGGACCATAGATCAGTAAGGGTCCAAATGAACTTAGGTACACCTAAGCCCTTCAAGTCTAGTTACTGGAAATTCGACACATCCCTCATGGATGTGGAGGATTTCCGGGACCAGCTAACATTACTAATCCAGCGGGAACTGACGGGAGCCACCCTGGGGAATAAATTTTGGAGGCACCTCAAAGATAAAATTTGGTCTTTTGCTGCCGATTACAGTAAGCGACTCAATTTAGAGAGACTAGCAGCACGAAAGGCATTAGAATCTCGAATAGAGCGGGCGATGGAGAGTGGGGATCCTAGCCAGGTTAGAATTGCTAAGGCAAAGCTAGCCTCTTTGCTCGCCAAGAAGGACCAAGCTCTGGTATTTAGAGCTAGGTTAAAGAGAATGTCCCCGGAGGCAACGAATATGGCCGCTGAACAACGAGCAGAATAAATTCAGAGTGCGTCAAGTCAGCATATCACCAGTGTCACGTCACCGGACGGACGACTTGTGAGCACAAACGAAGGTATCAGCGAGGTGTTTCGTGCCAACTTCCAGGAGCTTTTCACCAGGAAGACTGGTCTGAGTTCGACACCTATTTAGCTGACTTCCCTCGCCTCGGGGCGATTGAATCAGCTGGGTGAAAGGGGCTCATAACAGAGGATGAAATCCGGGAAGCACTAAAGAGCGTGGAGAAGGGGAAGACTCTGGGAATCGATGGTTTGCCTTACGAAATGTATTTGAGGCTGTCGCCCATATTTGTCCATTTGCTGGCATTGACCTCAAGGTTGTCCACTTTCGCCGATGCTGTACATTCTTGCGCTGGAACCTTTCCTGCGTAAAGTAAAGGCAAATCCGGCCCTACGCGGAATAACTTTGACTGGTGCTCAAACGACAGTCAAGTATACCGCCTACGTTGACGAGTTGACCTTCCTTATAACGAGCATTGCCGAGATCAGGGAAGTCAGCGTAGAAATCCAAAGGTATGAGATGGTGACAGGGGCCAAAACCAACTACGGCAAGTCTGATGGCTTGTTGCTGGACTCGTGGAGAGGCTACCCTCTCTCTGGTCCCTTTGTCTGGACGGACGGGTCGTGCAAGATACTCGGCGTCTGGTTCGGTCCCAACCTCCAGTTGGAGAAAAATTGGTCAGGGGTACTGGACAAGGTAGAGAAAGCAGTTAATCTGTGGACTCGAAGGAAGC
The DNA here is from genome assembly GCA_963457665.1 of Thysanoteuthis rhombus. NCBI lineage: Eukaryota > Metazoa > Mollusca > Cephalopoda > Oegopsida > Thysanoteuthidae > Thysanoteuthis > Thysanoteuthis major. The sequence goes on along the minus strand of OY735238.1, from coordinate 169,438 downwards.
TCTCCTTCAAGGGTAGGGCCGAGGTGTGCGTTTCGCACATGTACCCCCTCATTCTTTACCGACTCTGAGTGCTTCCTCTTCCGTGTACCGACCAACTAAAGTTGGAGGCTGCCATGTTTAGACTCCTTTGGGGTCACAGGCAGCCAATGGTATCTCGCAAGATCTGTCAGCTCCAACCTGCGGAGGGCAGCCTAGGGATGCCAAACATCCAAGCTCGGCAACATACCGTACGGTTGTTTTTCCTAGGTCAGATGTGCTAAAAAGAGTAGAACGGCGAATTCTGGAATGAAAACGCCAGGAAGGCTTTCCCAGCCTTAAAAAACGACGTTGGTGAGGCCCGCCGTTTTCCCCGGGCGGAATGCCCTTTCTATAGAGAATGCCGGCAAGCTCTGAGAATCTTCTCACGGGTAAAGGAAAGCCTCGCCGATACCCGGACGTTGTCAAGGAGGGCATTATATCGAGTAGTAGTGAGGGGGTCCGCTCAAGACGGAATGATCGAGGGGCTTGGTTTGACGAGGTGGAGAATCGCTCGATCTGGCCTTGGGCGCCCGGTCTCAATAACAATGAGGCGTCCCTCACCTGGCTAGTCTTTTGGAATGCTCTCTGGGTCGGCAAACTGCTTTTTGCAGCGGGTCTGGTCGATTCACCAGAGTGCGTGCGCTGTGGTGAAATGGAGGAGTCCATTGAACACGCCTTCTTTCACTGCAGTGTGGTACATCTGTTATGTAAGCTGGTTGAAGGCTACATGGTTCACATCGTCTGGGCACGTTTTTTCGCCCTTGATGCCAGCGTTGTCTGTAGCAATGTGTCCCCATCGTTAGAGAAGGACGCACATATAGTGTCAATGTGCTTACTTGGCGTGATGCGAATGGTCATTTGGACAACGCGTCAGAAGGGGTTCCACCAAGGCGAGCATTTCACTCCCGAACAACTGATCGCATACTTCAGGTATCAGCTTAAAGTTAAGATCAGGGTCGAGAGGGAAAGGCTCCCTTGGTTGGAGTTCAACGGAAGGTGCGTGAGAGTTGCCCAACTGTGTCGAGTGAAAGATAATAAATTGGAGTGGTATTTTTGATCTTTTCTGATAATTGTTAAGGATCTTGGGGCCTTGAAACAAACGTGTCAACCCAGCCCAAGTTAGGATAGATTAGCTTTCTTTTTTCTGTTTGCCAACAGTTTCTTAGCTAGGGAGACAATGAGCATCAGTCCCTCCCTTTTTTTAGTCCCCACTTTTTCGTTTCGGTTTCCCTGCCCCCACCTCTCGATGACAGAAGGTAAAGCTCCCCGGAGGATGTTGGAGGTATCTATTTATTTATTTATTTATTCATTAATTTTTATTTTTTTTCCGACATCCATCTTTTCGTCCGGTTAACTTGCTGTTCTGCCATATTAGGCTTTTGTGTGTGTGTGTGTGTGTGTGTGTGTGTGTAGGGGGGGGGTCACATACTAATTTCGTTTGTTTTTTTTTGTAAATATATATCAGTTATTGGGGTTCATTTTTATTTGTAAATATTCATCATAATTCTATTCCCCCGCCACAAAAATTGTGAATATGGGTTTAGATAAGGTTCATCATGCAGAGAGTCTGGTATTATGGTGAATGCAGTATGGGAGAAGTCAGGAAAAATGTGTTGTCATAGTGGATGGAGATTGGGTCAGTACATGGGACTAGTTAAGATAAAATTAGGAAAGAGGAGACCAGTCCAAATACCCCCTCCCCCCTCCCGACCTTTGTGGCAAATTTTCAACTTTTTTATTGAAAATAAATGTATTCCCCGCAGATGAAAGAAAGTAAAGTTCTCCGGAGGATGTTGCAGGTTTTATTTAATTTTTTTCTTCCCCGACATCCATCTTTTCCGACCGGTTAATTTGCTGTTCTGCCATATTAGGTCGGGGGGGGGGGGTCACATACTTATTTCGTTTTCCTATTTTTTGTAAATATATATTCATCAGGTTCACTTTTATTTCTAAATATTCATCATAATTTTATTCCCCCCCCCAAAAAAAAAATTGTAAATATGGGTTTAGATAAGGTTCATCATAGAGAGAGCCTGGTATTGTGGTAAATGTAGTATGGAAAAAATTTGGAAAATGTGTTGTTTTGGTGAATGGAACAATATAGTGAGATTGGGTCAGTGCGTTGAGAATAGCTGAGATAAATCTAGGAAAGAGTAGACCAACCTACCCCCCCCTCTGACCTCATGTCATATTTCTTTGTTGAGAATAAATATCGTATCAACGGCTCAGTAATCTATTTTTCTCCTCAAATCATGGCCCTACAGTCTCAAGTTAGTGTTGTTATTCATTTATCAATCTCCATAAACATTCATTTCTATATTGATATCTTTATTCCTTTTCACAAATTACTTTCTTGTTTGAAACAGACATTAAACATGATTATTACGCACGCCATTTACAACTCGTTGTTCTTCTTCGTGTCTTATTTTATCGTGTCCAACGTTTTCAAATTTATTCCAACCATTAAGACAGAACACTTGTACATTTTATCAGTTTCGGACGAATTTTCTTTTTCAGATGTGTCAGGCAAGAAAGCTTTTAAGATTCATTTCAACAACCAAAACCAACTTAAGACTGACTTTTTACTGATATTGCTATGCACTTGTTAAGTACGAAAATGTCAAGAATTTATACGATTAAAAGACTTTCCAAAATTTATTCTTCATTTTTGTGAGTGGAAATGATCCGGAACAATTAATCCATTGTGATCTTTCTTCGTACTATTCAGGCAAACAAGGCAATGAAATGAAGGTCGTAAATATTTTGAAGTTGATGGATAAAAGTGGCTGGATTTTTTTTCTTAAATCTTCCATTTCCCGTTTTTTTTTAGTTCCTGCTCTTTCGTTTCGGCTACACCACCCCTCCCCCATTGATGACAGAAGGTAAAGTTCTCCGGAGGATGTTGGAAGTTTTTTTTTCCCTTTTTTCTCGCGGACATCCATCATATCGTCCAGTTAACTTGCTGTTCTACCATATTAGACTTTTCTGGGGCGGGGGTCGCATACTAATTTCTTTTTTTGTAAACATATATCAATCATTGGGGTTATTTTTAATTACAAATGTTCATCATGTTTTTATACCCCCACAAAAATTGTAAATATGGGTTCAGATAGGTTCATCATAGGGAGAGCCTGGTATTGTGGTAAATGTAGCATGGAAGAAATCAGAAAAAATGTGTTGTTTTGGTGAATGGAACAATATAGTGAGATTGGGTCAGTACATGAGACTAGCTAAGATAAAATTAGGAAAGAGGAGACCAGTCCCAATACCCCATCCCCCTTCTGACCTTGGTGTCAATTTTTTCATATTTTTTAAAAACTTTTGATAATAAATCCTATAGAACAGGATTAAAAAGTTAAGAAATCTATATATTATAGTTGACCGCCGATCTGAAGTAAGTGTTAATTATCTATCCATCTGTCCCTAACCAAACTTTCCTTTCAGTATTGATATCTTTGTATTTATCATTAACATTTATTCCTTTGGACAAATTGAATTTTTGTTTGAAACGGACGTTAAACACGATTGTTACGCTGATCTTTTACAATGCTTCGTCTTTTTTGTGTCTTATCTTATCGTGTTCAACATTTCCAAATTTATTCTAATCATTAACACACTTGTACATCTGAACTGTTTCATACAAATTTTCCTTTTAAGAAGTGTCAGTCAAAACTCAAGATTTCATTATTTCAGCAACTAAAACAAACTAATTTACTGATTTTGCTATGCACTTGCAAAGTACAAAAGTGATAAAACTTTTCAAAATTATCTCTAAATCGAAAACAGATTTATGGATCCTCCAGAACTTTGATCACCCTTACGTAATACGCGTCTTACCCATCTCCAAAATTAAATTGAAATTAAAGTACCATTTGTTTAGACAGACAGTCATAAAGATAATTTCATAAGAAAAAAAAAACATCAATCTCGATCACGAATAAGATCTTGGATTCAGACACTTAATCATTACTTACAATTTGACTCAATTTACCGAAATGACGCTGAAATTCATTGAACATTTGGAGACACGGGAGCGAATAAAAGTAGAAGAGAATCTCTCAATTAAATTCGAATTCCTGTATTTATACGCAATGTTAATGAAATCTTGTGTGAAAATGAAACATATCTATACAGGGAAATGCCCTAGCAATGAGGCAAAATACCCTATCTCAACTTTACACAAAATATCCGTTTCAAATCTTTTAATTTTTCTGGGGGACGGGGTGCACAGATTTTTTGGGACAAATCAAATTCACAGAAAAAGCTTTTTAAATTAAAGCCAACAATTCCTTGAACATCAACATCAATTCTGCTTCTTACAATTTAACCAGGGTCCAAATTTACTGTGTAATGCAAGAAATGTATTTTCATCACATTCAAATATACATATATCTATATGTATATACATATACACACATATATATGCATAAATTTACATATATACATATATTTATATATATACATATACATATACGTATATATATATATATATACATATATATATATATATACATATATATATATATATATACATATATGTATATACATATATGTATATACATATATATATATATATATATATATATATATATATATATACATACATATATATATATATATATATATATACATACATATATATATACCAACATATATATAAACATATACATATCTACACACATATATATATATATATATATATATATATATATATATATATATATATATATATATATATATATATATATATATGTATTTTTTATATGCATATTTATAGGTGTACATATATATGTATGGCTTCTTATGGTGTAGTTCGACGTGCTGATTGCAACAGTACCATTTGTTTTGCTGTATTTGATGAAGTTTTCGAGTTAGCTAATATTGACATTTAATAGCCAATAGTGACCGGAGATGCACTTCTATCACACAGCCCACCGTAATGAGGTTTTAGAATGTCATTTTACCAATAGATTTCATGGCCTTTCCTGGTGTAGTTTGACGTGGTGATAGGAACGGTAAAGTTGGTTTTACTGTATTTGATGTTGTTTCTATGTTATCTAATATTGATGGAGATACTCAGTATTAGCAATGAATGAACTAGTAGCACACAGACCCCCCCCCTAGATGGGATTTTGAATGTCAAATTTATCTATCAATTTCATGGCTTTTTCTGGCCCGGTTTGACGTACTGATTACAACCGTACCATTGGATTGCCTGTATTTGATTTTACCCAATTTTGACAGGAATTACCGCTATTGGCCGAAAAAGCATTTCTAGCACATACATAAATAAACCCTCGAAAATGGTCTTACGAATTTCATTTTTACTTATCAATTTTATGGCTTTTCCTATCGTACTTTGACGTGTCGATTGCAACGGTACGATTTGATTGGCCGTATTTGATGTAGTTCTCAATTTAACCTATTTTGATGGAAATAGCTGTTATTGCCTGAGAAGTCACTTCTAGCACATACATAAGTAACCCCTCAAAGTAGGTCTTTCGAAAGCCATTTTTACTTATCGATTGTATGGCTGTTTCTGGCGTAGTTTGACGTGCTGATTGCAACAGTACTATTGGATCGGCTGTATTTAATGTATTTTTCGATTTAGCCAATTTTGACAGAAATAGCCGCTATTCACCGAGAAGGCACTATTAGCATATACATTAGAAAGCCGTCAAAAATAGTCCTTCGAATGTCATTTTTGCTAATCTATTTTATAGCTTCTATTGTCGTTTGATGTGCTGATTGCAACAGTACCATTGGGTCAGTTGTATTTAATGTAGTTTTTGATTTAACCCATTTCGATGAAAATAGTCGCTATTGGCCGAAAATGCACTTCTTGCACATACATAAGTAAGCCCTCAAAAATGGTCATTCGAAAGTCTTTCTTACCCATCGATTTTAAGGCTTTTTCTGGCGTAGTTTGACGTGCTGATTGCAACAGTACCATTGGATCGGCTGTATTTGACATAGTTCTCAATTTAGCCCAATTTGACAGAAATAGATGCTAACAGCCGAGAATGCACTTCTAGCACATATATGGGTAAGCTGTCAAAAATGGTCTTTTGGATGTCATTTTTACCTATCGATTTTATGGCTTTTCCTGGCATAGTTTGTCGTGCTGATTGCAACGGTACCATTGGATCGGTTGCCTTTGATAAATATTTAAATTTAGCCTAATTTGATAAAAGTAACCATATTTTGCCGAAAAGGAACTTCTAGCACATACATAAGTAAGTCATCAAAAATGGTATTTCAAATGTTATTTTTACCTATCGATTTCATAGCTTTTTCTGGCGTAACTTGACATGCTGATAACGCTGTACCATTGGATTAGCTGTATTTGATGTAGTTTTCGATTTAGACCATTTTGACAGAAATAGCTGCCTTTTGCCAAGGCGACCCTTCAACACACACATAAGTAAGCCCTGAAAAATGGTCTTTCGAATGTCATTTTTTTCCCATCGATTATATGGCTTTTTCTGGTGTAGTTTGACGTGCTGATTGCAACAGTAGCATTGGATCGGCTGTATTTGATATAGTTGTCAATTAAGCCCAATTTGACGTAAATGGCCACTATCGGCCAAGAATGCACTTCTTGCATATACATAAGTAAGCCATCAAAAATGGTATCTCAAAGTTCATTTTTACCTATTGATTTTATGGCTTTTTCTGTCGTAGTTTGACGTGCTGATTGCAACAGTACCATTGAATCGGCTGCATTTGATGTATTTTTTGATTTAAAACATTTTCATAGTAATAGCCGCTAACGGCCAAAGAGGCACTACTAGCACATACATAAATAAGCCGTCAAAAATTGTCTTTAGATTGTCATCTTTAATTATCGAATTTATGGCTTTTTCTGGCGTAGTTTGACGTGCTGATTGCAACAGTACCATTGAATCAGCTGCATTTGATGTATTTTTCGATTTAGCCCACAATGATAGTAATGGCCACAATTGACCGAAAATGCATTTCTAGCCCATACATAAGTGAGCCATCAAAAATGATGCTTTGAATGTCATTTTTACCCATCGATTTTATGGCTTTTCCTGGTGTAGTTTGACGTGCTGATTGCAACGGTACTTTTGAATCGGCTGCATTTGATGCATTTTTTAGATTCAGCCCAATTTGATGGAAATAGCCACTATTAGTCGAAAAGGTACTTCTAGCACATATATAAGTGAGCCATCAAAAATGGTGTTTTGAATGTCATTTTTACCAATCGATTTCATGGCTTTTTCTGGCGTAGTTTGACATGCTGATTGCAACGGTACCATTGGATCGGATGGATTTGATGTATTTTTCGATTTAGCCCAAATCAATGGAAATAGCCGCTATTGGTGGAGAAAGCACTTCTAGCACATGCATAATGGAGCCGTCAAAAGTGGTGTTTTGAATGTCATTTCTACCTCTCGATTCTATGGCTTTTTCTGGCGTAGTTTTGACGTGCTGATTGCAACAGTACCATTGAACCGGCTGCATTTGATGCATTTCTCAATTAAGCCCAATTCGATGGAAATAGCTGCTGTTGGTCGAGATAGCATTTCCAGCACATACATAAGTGAGCCATCAAAAGTGGTGTTTTGAATGTCATTTTTACACATCGATTTCATGGCTTTTTCTGGCGTAGTTTGACGTGCTGATTGCAACGGTACCATTGGGTAGGGTGGATCTGATGTATTTTTCGATTTAGCCCAATTTGATGGAAATAACCACTATTGCTCAAGAAGGCACTGCCAGCACATACATAAGTGAGCCGTTGAATATGGTCTTTTAAATGTCATTTTTACTTATCGATTTTATGGCTTTTTCTGGCGTAGTTTGACGTGCTGATTGCAACGGTACCATTGGATCGGGTGGATTTGATGTATTTTTCAATTTAACCCAATTTGGTCGAGAAGGCACTTCCAGCACATACATGAATGAGCTGTCAAAAATGGAATTTTGAATGCCTTTTGTACTTATCGATTTTATGGCTTTTTCTGGCGTAGTTTTGACGTGCTGATTGCAACAGTACCTTTGGATCAGGTGGATCTGATTTATTTTTCGATTCACCCCAATTTGATGGAAATAGCTAAAATTGACCAAAAATGCATTTCTAGCATCTATGTTCCGATCTGGCTACGCTGCTTAACCTCGGTGATCGAACAAGAACTGCTACTTTTAGCGTGGTTTTAATGTGAGCAACTAGGTGCTGAATTCAGGGGCCCATATTCGTTTCACAACGTTTGAAGAATCTGGTTGAAAAGTGGACGGGGTGGGGCGAAAAAAAAGTTTTTTTCGTTCACTGTTCCTGGTGTTCCCATACTGGGCTAGGTTAGGCTCTCTTTCTCTCTCTATCTCTCTCTCTCTCTCTCTCTCACTCTCTGCACACGGGTTGAGGAGCACGGAGCTTCTGTTGTCGATGTCTTCATCGTTCCGCACACGGATCTGGGAGCATCGAGTCTCTTGTTCGGGGCAACCTACGACGCTGGTGACATGTAAACATTGAAGAAAATATTGGGACACTTTTGGTTGAAGCTCCAAGACGCCAGGCGAGGGCTGACACGGGACAGACGGCGAACAGAGGAGCAAGCTGATGGAGACGGGGATCTACCGGGACGGACTACGAGCGAGCGAGCGAGTGAGCGAGTGATGGGGAGCCCAGACACGAGGAGACAGCGAGCAGAGGACCAGCTGAGGACAACAGAGAGATCGTAGGTATGCTTTTGTTTACAATTACGTTGGCCACCCGAAGTGATATTGTTAAACCAGTCACGATATCCAGTGATCTATCTATCGTAGCCCAGCAGAGCATAAGGACGGACGCGAAGATACGACAAACAGTTTGTGCTGGGTGGTCATCAACCTGTACACGGGTCAAGCTACGACACTGGTGACATGTAAACATAGAAGAAAACTTGGGACACTTTTGGTTGAAGCTCCAAGACGCCAGGCGAGGACTGACATGGGACAGACGGCGAACAGAGGAGTGACGAGAACAGGAAGACTTAGCTTACGCCCTAGTCTTGAACCTGAGAACAGAGCAGGTGACGCAGGATCGCGATAAACGAAGGAAGCTGACAGAGACAGCGGTCAGCCGGGTCGGGTTTCAAGCGAGCAACCGAGCGAGCAAGCGAGCGTTGGGGAGCCCAGACACAAGGAGACAGTGAACAGAAGACCAGCTGAGGACAACAAAGAGATCGTACGTATGCTTTTGTTTAATATTACGTTCGCCTCCTCGTGTCTGGGCTCCCCAACGCTGGCTCACTCGCTCGCTCACTCTCTCGAAGTCCATCGCTGTGGACCGCTGTCTCTGTCAGCTTGCTTCGTTCATCGTGATCCTGGGGCACCTGCTCTGACATTCAAAAGACCATTTTTGATAGCTCAATCATATATGTGCCTTCTCGACTAATAGCGGCTATTTCCATCAAATTGGTCTGTATCGAAAAATACATCAAATCCACCTGATCCAATGGTACCGTTGCAATCAGCAAGTCAAACTATGCCAGAAAAAGCCATAAAATCGATAGGTAAAAGTGACATTCAAAAGACCATTTGTGACGGCTTACTGATGGCTGTGGTAAAAATGCATTTTCGGTCAATATTGGCTATTTTCATCATATTGGGCTGAGTCGAAGAATACATGAAATACACCCGATCCAATGGTACCGTTGCAATCAGCACGTCAAACTACACCAAAAAAAGCCATAAAATCAATAGGTATAAATGACATTCAAAAGACCATTTTTGACGGCTCACTCATGTACGTGGTGAAAATGAATTTTTGGTCAATATTGGCGATTTCCATCAAATTGGGCTGAATCAAATAATACATCAAATCCACCTGATCCAATGGTACCGTTGCAATCAGCACGTCAAACTACGCCAGAAAAAGCCATAAAATCGATAGGTAAAAATGACATTCAAAACACCATTTTTGACGGCTCACTTATGTATGCGGTAAAAATTAATTTTCTGTCAATCTTGGCAATTTCCTTCAAATTAGGCTGAATCAAGAAATACATCAAATCCACCCGATCCAATGGTACTGTTGCAATCAGCACGTCAAACTAAGCCAGAAAAAGCCATAAAATCGATTGGTAAAAATGACATTCAAAAGACCATTTTTGACGGCTCACTTATGTATGTGCTGAAAAAAATTTTCGGTAAATATTGGTGATTTCCATCAAATTGGGCTGAATCAAAATTACATCAAATCCACCTGATCCCATGGTACTGCTGTAATCAACACGTCAAACAACGCCAGAAAAAGCCATAAAATCGATAGGTAAAAATGACATTCAAAAGACCATTTCTGACGGCTCACTTATGTATGTGGTGAAAAAGAATTTTCGGTCAATATTGGTGATTTCCTTCAAATTGGGCTGAATCAAAAAATACATCAAATCCACCCAATCCAATGGTACTGTTGCAATCAGTACGTCAACCTACGCCTGGAAAAGCAATAAAATCGATAGGTAAAAATGACATTCAAAGGACCATTTTTGACGGCCAACTTATATATTTAGTAAAAATGAATTTTCAGTGAATATTGGCTATTTCCTTCAAATTGGGCTGAATCAAGAAATACATCAAATCCACCCGATCCAATGGTACTGTTGCAATCAGCACGTCAAACTACGCCAGAAAAAGCCATGAATACGATAGGTATAAATGACATCCAAAAGACCATTTTTGATGGCTCACTTATGTATGTGCTGGAAGTGCCTTCTCAACCAATAGCGGCTATTTCCATGAAATAAGGCTGAATCAAAAATACATCAAATCCACCCGATCCAATGGTACCGTTGCAATCAGCACGTCAAACTACGTCAGAAAAAGCCATAAAATCGATAGGTAAAAATGACATTCAAAAGACCATTTTTGACGGCTCACTTATGTATGTGCTGGAAGTGCCTTCTCGACCAATAGCGGCTATTTTCATCAAATTGGGCTGAATTGAAAAATACATCAAATTCACCCGATCCAATGGTACCGTTGCAATCAGCACGTCAAACTACGCCAGAAAAAGCCATAAAATCGATAGGTAAAAATGACATTCAAAAACCATTTTTGACAGCTCACTTATGTATGCAGTAAAAATGCATTTTCGGTCAATATTGGCTATTTCCATCAAATTGGGCTGAATCGAAAAATACATCGAATCCACCCGATCCAATGGTACCGTTGCAATCAGCACGTCAAACTACGCCAGAAGAAGCCATAAAATCGATAGGTAAAAATGACATTCAAAAGACCATTTGTGACAGCTCACTCATGTATGTGCTGGAAGTGCCTTGTCGACCAATAGCGGCTATTTTCATCAAATTGGGCTGAATCGAAAAATACATCAAATCCAACCGATCCAATGGTACCGTTGCAATCAGCACGTCAAACTATGCCAGAAAAAGCCATAAAATCGATAGGTAAAAATGACATTGAAAGACCATTTGTGACGGCTCACTTATGTATGAAGTAAAAATGCATTTTCGGTCAATATTGACTATTTCCATCTAATTGGGCTGAATCGAAAAATACATCGAATCCAACCGATCCAATGGTACCGTTGCAATCAGCACGTCAAACTACGCCAGAAAAAGCCATAAAATCGATAGGTAAAAATGACATTCATAAGACCATTCGTGACGGCTCACTTATGTATGAGCTGGAAGTGCCTTCTTGACCAATAGTGGCTATATTCATCAAATTTGGCTGAATCGAAAAATACATCAAATCCACCCGATCCAATGGTACCGTTGCTATCAGCACGTCAAACTACGCCAGAAAGAGCCATAAAATCGATGGGTAAAAATGACATTCAAAAGACCATTTTTGACGGCTCACTTATGTATGCTGTAAAAATGCATTTTCGGTCAATATTGGCTATTTCCATCAAATTGGGCTGAATCGAAAAATACATATAATTCACCCGATCCAATGGTACTGTTGCAATCAGCACGTCAAACTACGCCAGAAAAAGCCATAAGATCGATAGGTAAAAATGACATTCAAAAGACCATTTTTGACGGCTCACTTATGTATGTGCTGGAAGTGCCTTATCGACCAATAGCAGCTATTTTTCATCAAATTGGGCTGAATCAAAATAAACATCGAATCCACCCGATCCAATGGTACCGTGTAAATCAGCACGTCAAACTACGCCAGAAAAAGCCATAAAATCGATAGGTAAAAATGACATTCGAAAGACCATTTTTGACGGCTCACTTATGTATGCAGTAAAAATGCATTTTTGGTCAATATTGGCTATTTCCATCTAATTGGGCTGAATCGAAAAATACATCAAATCCACCCGATCCAATGGTACTGTTGCAATCAGCACGTCAAACAACGCCAGAAAAAGCCATAAAATCGATGGGTAAAAATGACATTCAAAAGACCATTTTTGACGGCTCAATTGTGTATGCGGTAAAAATGCATTTTCGGTAAATATTGGCTATTTCCATCAAATTGGGCTGAATCGAAAAATAAATCAAATCCACCCGATCCAATGGTACTGTTACAATCAGCACGTCAAACTACGCCGGAAAAAGCCATAAAATCGATAGGTAAAAATGACATTCAAAAGACCATTTGTGATGGCTCACTTATATATGCAGTAAAAATGTATTTTCGGTCAATATTGGCTATTTCCATCAAATTGGGCTGAATCGAAAAATACATCGAATCCAACCGATCCAATGGTACCGTTGCAATCAGCACGTCAAACTACGCCAGAAAAAGCCATAAAATCGATAGGTAAAAATGACATTCATAAGACCATTCGTGACGGCTCACTTATGTATGAGCTGGAAGTGCCTTCTCGACCAATAGAAGCTATTTTCATCAAATTGGGCTGAATCGAAAAATACATCAAATCCACCCGATCCAATGGTACCATTGCAATCAGCACGTCAAACTACGTCAGAAAAAGCCATAAAATCGATAGGTAAAAATGACATTCAAAAGACCATTTGTGACGGCTCACTGATGTATGTGCTGGAAGTGCCTTCTCGACCATTAGTGGCTATTTTCATCAAATTGGGCTGAATCGAGAAATGCATCAAATGCAGCCGGTTCAATGGTACTGTTGCAATCAGCACGTCAAACTACGCCAGAAAAAGCCATAAAATCGATAGGTAAAAATGACATTCAAAAGACCATTCGTGACGGCTCACTTATGTATGTGCTGGAAGTTCCTTCTCGACCAATAGCAGCTATTTTTCATCAAATTGGGCTGAATCGAAAAATACATCAAATCCACTCGATCCAATGGTACCGTGTAAATCAGCACGTCAAACTACGCCAGAAGAAGCCATAAAATCGATAGGTAAAAATGACATTCAAAAGACCATTTTTGACGGCTCACTTATGTATGCGGTAAAAATGCATTTTTGGTCAATATTGGCTATTTCCATCTAATTGGAATGAATCGAAAAATACATCAAATCCATCCGATCCAATGGTACCGTTGCAATCAGCACGTCAAACAACGCCAGAAAAAGCCATAAAATCGATGGGTAAAAATGACATTCAAAAGACCATTTTTGACAGCTCAATTGTGTATGCAGTAAAAATGCATTTTCGGTCAATATTGGCTATTTCCTTCAAATTGGGCTGAATCGAAAAATACATCAAATTCACCCGATCCAATGGTACCGTTGCAATCAGCACGTCAAACTACGCCAGAAAAAGCCATAAAATCGATAGGTAAAAATGACATTCAAAAGACCATTTGTGACGGCTCACTTATGTATGAGCTGGGAGTGCCTTCTCGAGCAATATTGGCTATTTCCATCAAATTGGGCTGAATCGAAAAATACATCAAATCCACCCGATCCAATGGTACCGTTGCAATCAGCACGTCAAACTACGCCAGAAAAAGCCATGAAATCGATAGGTAAAAATGACATTCAAAACACCATTTGCAACGGCTCAATTGTGTATGCGGTAAAAATGCATTTTCGGTCAATATTGGCTATTTCCATCAAATTGGGCTGAATCGAAAAATACATCAAATTCACCCGATCCAATGGTACTGTTGCAATCAGCACGTCAAACTACGCCAGAAAAAGCCATAAGATCGATAGGTAAAAATGACATTCAAAAGACCATTTTTGACGGCTCACTTATGTATGTGCTGGAAGTGCCTTATCGACCAATAGCAGCTATTTTTCATCAAATTGGGCTGAATCGAAAAAAACATCGAATCCACCCGATCCAATGGTACCGTGTAAATCAGCACGTCAAACTACGCCAGAAAAAGCCATAAAATCGATAGGTAAAAATGACATTCAAAAGACCATTTTTGACGGCTCACTTATGTATGCAGTAAAAATGCATTTTTGGTCAATATTGGCTATTTCCATCTAATTGGGCTGAATCGAAAAATACATCAAATCCACCCGATCCAATGGTACTGTTGCAATCAGCACGTCAAACAACGCCAGAAAAAGCCATAAAATCGATGGGTAAAAATGACATTCAAAAGACCATTTTTGACGGCTCAATTGTGTATGCGGTAAAAATGCATTTTCGGTAAATATTGGCTATTTCCATCAAATTGGGCTGAATCGAAAAATAAATCAAATCCACCCGATCCAATGGTACTGTTACAATCAGCACGTCAAACTACGCCGGAAAAAGCCATAAAATCGATAGGTAAAAATGACATTCAAAAGACCATTTGTGATGGCTCACTTATATATGCAGTAAAAATGTATTTTCGGTCAATATTGGCTATTTCCATCTAATTGGGCTGAATCGAAAAATACATCAAATCCACCCGATCCAATGGTACTGTTGCAATCAGCACGTCAAACAACGCCAGAAAAAGCCATAAAATCGATGGGTAAAAATGACATTCAAAAGACCATTTTTGACAGCTCAATTGTGTATGCAGTAAAAATGCATTTTCGGTCAATATTGGCTATTTCCATCAAATTTGGCTGAATCGAAAAATACATCAAATTCACCCGATCCAATGGTACTGTTGCAATCAGCACGTCAAACTACGCCAGAAAAAGCCATAAAATCGATAGGTAAAAATGACATTCAAAAGACCATTTGTGACGGCTCACTTATGTATGAGCTGGGAGTGCCTTCTCGAGCAATAGTGGCTATTTCCATCAAATTGGGCTGAATCGAAAAATACATCAAATCCACCCGATCCAATGGTACCGTTGCAATCAGCACGTCAAACTACGCCAAAAAAGCCATAAAATCGATAGGTAAAAATGACATTCAAAACACCATTTGCGACGGCTCAATTGTGTATGCGGTAAAAATGCATTTTTGGTCAATATTGGCTATTTCCATCAAATTGGGCTGAATCGAAAAATACATATAATTCACCCGATCCAATGGTACTGTTGCAATCAGCACGTCAAACTACGCCAGAAAAAGCCATAAGATCGATAGGTAAAAATGACATTCAAAAGACCATTTTTGACGGCTCACTTATGTATGTGCTGGAAGTGCCTTATCGACCAATAGCAGCTATTTTTCATCAAATTGTGCTGAATCGAAAAAACATCGAATCCACCCGATCCAATGGTACCGTGTAAATCAGCACGTCAAACTACGCCAGAAAAAGCCATAAAATCGATAGGTAAAAATGACATTCAAAAGACCATTCGTGACGGCTCACTTATGTATGAGCTGGAAGTGCCTTCTCGACCAATAGAAGCTATTTTCATCAAATTGGGCTGAATCGAAAAATACATCAAATCCACCCGATCCAATGGTACCATTGCAATCAGCACGTCAAACTACGTCAGAAAAAGCCATAAAATCGATAGGTAAAAATGACATTCAAAAGACCATTTGTGACGGCTCACTGATGTATGTGCTGGAAATGCCTTCTCGACCATTAGCGGCTATTTTCATCAAATTGGGCTGAATCGAGAAATGCATCAAATGCAGCCGGTTCAATGGTACTGTTGCAATCAGCACGTCAAACTACGCCAGAAAAAGCCATAATCGATGGGTAAAAATGACATTCAAAAGACCATTTTTGACGGCTCACTTATGTATGTGCTGGAAGTTCCTTCTCGACCAATAGCAGCTATTTTTCATCAAATTGGGCTGAATCGAAAAATACATCAAATCCACTCGATCCAATGGTACCGTGTAAATCAGCACGTCAAACTACGCCAGAAGAAGCCATAAAATCGATAGGTAAAAATGACATTCAAAAGACCATTTTTGACGGCTCACTTATGTATGCGGTAAAAATGCATTTTTGGTCAATATTGGCTATTTCCATCTAATTGGAATGAATCGAAAAATACATCAAATCCATCCGATCCAATGGTACCGTTGCAATCAGCACGTCAAACAACGCCAGAAAAAGCCATAAAATCGATGGGTAAAAATGACATTCAAAAGACCATTTTTGACAGCTCAATTGTGTATGCAGTAAAAATGCATTTTCGGTCAATATTGGCTATTTCCATCAAATTGGGCTGAATCGAAAAATACATCAAATTCACCCGATCCAATGGTACTGTTGCAATCAGCACGTCAAACTACGCCAGAAAAAGCCATAAAATCGATAGGTAAAAATGACATTCAAAAGACCATTTTTGACAGCTTACTTATGTATGTGCTGGAAGTGCCTTTTCGACCATTAGCGGCTATTTTCATCAAATTGGGCTGAATCAAAAATACATCAAATCCACCCGATCCAATAGTACTGTTGCAATCAGCACGTAAAATTACGCCAGATAAAGCTATAAAATCGATAGGTAAAAATGACATTCAAAAGACCATTTGTGACGGCTCACTTATGTATGCGGTAAAAATGCATTTTTGGTCAATATTGGCTATTTTCATCAAATTGGGCTGAATCAAGAAATACATCCAATCCATCCGATCCAATGGTGCCGTTGCAATCAGCACGTCAAACTACGCCAGAAAAAGCCATAAAATCGATAGGTAAAAATGACATTCAAAAGACCATTTTTGACGGCTCACTTATGTATGTGCTGGAAGTGCCTTCTCGACCAATAGCAGCTATTTTTCATCAAATTGGGCTGAATCGAAAAATACATCCAATCCACCCGATCCAATGGTACCGTGTAAATCAGCACGTCAAACTACGCCAGAAAAAGCCATAAAATCGATAGGTAAAAATGACATTCAAAAGACCATTTTTGACGGCTCACTTATGTATGCGGTAAAAATGCATTTTTGGTCAATATTGGCTATTTCCATCTAATTGGGCTGAATCAAAAATACATCGAATCCAACCGATCCAATGGTACCGTTGCATTCAGCACGTCAAACTACGCCAGAAAAAGCCATAAAATCGATAGGTAAAAATGACATTCAAAAGACCATTTTTGACGGCTCACTGATGTATGTGCTGGAAGTGCCTTCTCGACCATTAGCGGCTATTTTCATTAAATTGGGCTGAATTGAAAAATATATCGAATCTACCCGATCCAATGGTACTGTTGCAATCAGCACGTCAAACTACGCCAGAAAAAGCCATAAAATCGATAGGTAAAAATGACATTCAAAAGACCATTTGTGACTGCTCACTTATGTATGCGGTGAAAATGCATTTTCGGTCAATATTGGCTATTTTCATCAAATTGGGCTGAATCGAGAAATACACCAAATCCAACCGATCCAATGGTACCGTTGCAATCAGCACGTCAAACTACGCCAGAAAAAGCCATAAAATCGATAGGTAAAAATGACATTCAAAAGACCATTTTTGACGGCTCACTTATGTATGTGCTGGAAGTGCCTTCTCGACCAATAGCAGCTATTTTTCATCAAATTGGGCTGAATCGAAAAATACATCAAATCCACCCGATCCAATGGTACCGTGTCAATCAGCACGTTAAACTAAGCCAGAAAAAGCCATAAAATCGATAGGTAAAAATGACATTCAAAAGACCATTTTTGACGGCTCACTTATATATGCGGTAAAAATGCATTTTTGGTCAATATTGGCTATTTCAATCTAATTGGGCTGAATCGAAAAATACATCAAATCCACCCGATCCAATGGTACTGTTGCAATCAGCACGTCAAACAACGACAGAAAAAGCCATAAAATCGATGGGTAAAAATGACATTCAAAAGACCATTTTTGACGGCTCAATTGTGTATGCGGTAAAAATGAATTTTCGGTCAATATTGGCTATTTCCATCAAATTGGGCTGAATCAAAAAATACATCAAATTCACCCGATCCAATGGTACTGTTGCAATCAGCACGTCAAACTACGCCAGAAAAAGCCATAAAATCGATGGGTAAAAATGACATTCAAAAGACCATTTTTGACGGCTTACTTATGTATGTGCTGGAAGTGCCTTTTCGACCATTAGCGGCTATTTTCATCAAATTGGGCTGAATTGAAAAATACATCAAATCCACCCGATCCAATGGTACTGTTGCAATCAGCACGTAAAATTACGCCAGAAAAAGCCATAAAATTGATAGGTAAAAATGACATTCAAAAGACCATTTGTGACGGCTCACTCATGTATGCAGTAAAAAGGCATTTTCGGTCAGTATTGGCTATTTCAATCAAATTGGGCTGAATCAAAAAATACATCAAATCCACCCGATCCAATTATACTGTTGCAATCAGCACGTCAAACTACGCCAGAAAAAGCCATAAAATCGATAGGTGAAAATGACATTCAAAATAACATTTTTGACGGCTCAGTTATGTATGCAGTGAAAATGCATTTTCGGTCTATATTGGCTATTTCCATCAAATTGGGCTGAATCGAAAAATACATCAAATCCACCCGATCCAATGGTACCATTGCAATCAGCACGTCAAACTACGTCAGAAAAAGCCATAAAATCGATAGGTAAAAATGACATTGAAAAAACCATTTGTGACAGCTCACTGATGTATGTGCTGGAAGTGCCTTCTCGACCATTAGCGGCTATTTTCATTAAATTGGGCTGAATTGAAATATATATCAAATCTACCCGATCCAATGGTACTGTTGCAATCAGCACGTCAAACTACGCCAGAAAAAGCCGTAAAATCGATAGGTAAAAATGACATTCAAAAGACCATTTTTGACGGCTCACTTATGTATGAAGTAAAAATGCATTTTCGGTCAATATTGGCTATTTCCATCAAATTGGGCTGAATCGAAAAATACATAAAATCGACCCGATCCAATGGTACCGTTGCAATCAGCACGTCAAACTACGCCAGAAAAAGCCATAAAATCGATTGGTAAAAATGACATCAAAAGACCATTTGTGACGGCTCACTTATGTATGAGCTGGAAGTGCCTTTTCGACCATTAGCGGCTATTTTCATCAAATTGGGCTGAATTGAAAAATACATCAAATCCACCCGATCCAATGGTACCGTTGCAATCAGCACGTCAAACTACGCCAGAAAAAGCCATAAAATCGATAGGTAAAAATGACATTCAAAAGACCATTTTTGACGGCTCACTTATGTATGTGTTGGAAGTGCTTTCTCGACCAATAGCAGCTATTTTTCATCAAATTGGGCTGAATCGAAAAATACATCAAATCCACCCGATCCAATGGTACCGTGTCAATCAGCACGTTAAACTAAGCCAGAAAAAGCCATAAAATCGATAGGTAAAAATGACATTCAAAAGACCATTTTTGACGGCTCACTTATGTATGCGGTAAAAATGCATTTTTGGTCAATATTGGCTATTTCAATCTAATTGGGCTGAATCGAAAAATACATCAAATCCACCCGATCCAATGGTACTGTTGCAATCAGCACGTCAAACAACGACAGAAAAAGCCATAAAATCGATGGGTAAAAATGACATTCAAAAGACCATTTTTGACGGCTCAATTGTGTATGCGGTAAAAATGAATTTTCGGTCAATATTGGCTATTTCCATCAAATTGGGCTGAATCAAAAAATACATCAAATTCACCCGATCCAATGGTACTGTTGCAATCAGCACGTCAAACTACGCCAGAAAAAGCCATAAAATCGATAGGTAAAAATGACATTCAAAAGACCATTTGTGACGGCTCACTCATGTATGCAGTAAAAAGGCATTTTCGGTCAGTATTGGCTATTTCAATCAAATTGGGCTGAATCGAAAAATACATCAAATCCACCCGATCCAATGATACTGTTGCAATCAGCACGTCAAACTACGCCAGAAAAAGCCATAAAATCGATAGGTGAAAATGACATTCAAAATAACATTTTTGACGGCTCACTTATGTATGCAGTGAAAATGCATTTTCGGTCTATATTGGCTATTTCCATCAAATTGGGCTGAATCGAAAAATACATCAAATCCACCCGATCCAATGGTACCATTGCAATCAGCACGTCAAACTACGTCAGAAAAAGCCATAAAATCGATAGGTAAAAATGACATTGAAAAAACCATTTGTGACAGCTCACTGATGTATGTGCTGGAAGTGCCTTCTCGACCATTAGCGGCTATTTTCATTAAATTGGGCTGAATTGAAAAATATATCAAATCTACCCGATCCAATGGTACTGTTGCAATCAGCACGTCAAACTACGCCAGAAAAAGCCATAAAATCGATAGGTAAAAATGACATTCAAAAGACCATTTTTGACGGCTCACTTATGTATGAAGTAAAAATGCATTTTCGGTCAATATTGGCTATTTCCATCAAATTGGGCTGAATCGAAAAATACATAAAATCGACCCAATCCAATGGTACCGTTGCAATCAGCACGTCAAACTACGCCAGAAAAAGCCATAAAATCGATAGGTAAAAATGACATTCAAAAGACCATTTGTGACGGCTCACTTATGTATGAGCTGGAAGTGCCTTCTCGACCAATAGCGGCTATTTTCATCAAATTGGGCTGAATCGAAAAATACATCAAATCCACCCGATCCAATGGTACCGTTGCTATCAGCACGTCAAACTACGCCAGAAAAAGCCATAAAATCGATAGGTAAAAATGACATTCAAAAGACCATTTTTGACGGCTCACTTATGTATGCTGTAAAAATACATTTTCGATCAATATTGGCTATTTCCATCAAATTGGGCTGAATCAAAAAATACATCAAATCCACCCGATCCAATGGTACTGTTGCAATCAGCACGTCAAACTACGCCAGAAAAAGCCATAAAATCGATAGGTAAAAATGACATTCAAAAGACCATTTGTGACGGCTCACTTATGTATGAGCCGGAAGTGCCTTCTCGACCAATAGCGTCTATATTCATCAAATTGGGCTAAATCGAAAAATACATCAAATCCATCCGATCCAATGATACCGTTAAAATCAGCACGTCAAACTACGCCAGAAAAAGCCAGAAAATCGATAGGTAAAAATGACATTCAAAAGACCATTTTTGACGGCTCACTTATGTATATGCTGGAAGGGCCTTCCCGACCAATAGCGGCTATTTTCATCAAATCGGGCTGAATCGAAAAATACATCAAATCCACCCGATCCAATGGTACCGTTGCAATCAGCACGTCAAACTACGCCAGAAAAAGCCATAAAATCGATAGGTAAAAATGACATTCAAAAGACCATTTTTGACGGCTCACTTATGAATGTGGAAAAAATGCATTTTCAGGCAATATTGGCTATTTTCATCAAATTGGGCTGAATCGAAAAATACATCAAATCCACCCGATCCAATGGTACCGTTGCAATCAGCACGTCAAAGTACGCCAGAAAAAGCCATAAAATCGATAGGTAAAAATGACATTCAAAAGACCATTTTTGACGGCTCACTTATGTATGTGCTGGAAGTGCCTTCTCGACCAATACCTGCTATTTTCATCAAATTGGGCTGAATGAAAAATTACATCAAATCCACCCAATCCAAAGGTACCGTTGCAATCTGCACGTCAAACTACGCCAGAAAAAGCCATAAAATTGATGGGTAAAAATGACATTCAAAAGACCATTTTTGATGGCTCCCTTATATATGTAGTAAAAATGCATTTTCAGTCAATATTGGCTATTTCCATCAAATTGGGCTGAATCGAAAAATACAACAAATTCACCTGATCAAATGGTACCGTTGCAATCAGCACGTCAAACTACGCCAGAAAAAGCCATAAAATCGATAGGTAAAAATGACATTCAAAAGACCATTTTTGACGGCTCACTTATGCATGCTGTAAAAATGCATTTTCGATCAATATTGGCTATTTCCATCAAATTGGGCTGAATCGAAAAATACATCAAATCCACCCGATCCAATGGTACCGTTGCAATAGCACGTCAAACTACGCCAGAAAAAGCCATCAGATCGATAGGTAAAAATGACATTTAAAAGAACATTTGTGACGGCTCACTTATGTATGAGCTTGAAGTGCCTTCTCGACCAATAGCGGCTATTTTTATCAAATTGGGCTGAATCGAAAAATACATCAAATCCACCCGATCCAATGGTACTGTGTCAATCAGCACGTCAAACTACGCCAGAAAAAGCCATAAAATCGTTAGGTAAAAATGACATTGAAAAGACCATTTTTGACGGCTCACTTATGTATGCGGTAAAAAAATGCATTTTCGGTCAATATTGGATATTTCCATCAAATTGGGCTGAATCGAAAAATACATCAAATCCACCCGATCCAATGGTACTGTTGCAATCAGCACGTCAAACTACGCCAGAAAAAGCCATAAAATCGATAGGTAAAAATGACATTCAAAAGACCATTTTTGATGGCTCCCTTATATATGTGATAAAAATGCATTTTCGGTCAATATTGGCTATTTCCATGAAATTGGGCTGAATCGAAAAATACATCAAATCCACCCGATCCAATGGTACCGTGTCAATCAGCACGTCAAACTACGCCAGAAAAAGCCATAAAATCGATAGGTAAAAATGACATTCAAAAGACCATTTTTGACGGCTCACTTATGTATGCTGTAAAAATGCATTTTCGATCAATATTGGCTATTTCCATCAAATTGGGCTGAATCAAAAAATACATCAAATCCACCCGATCCAATGGTACTGTTGCAATCAGCACGTCAAACTACGCCAGAAAAAGCCATCAGATCGATAGGAAAAATGACATTCAAAAGACCATTTGTGACGGCTCACTTACGTATGAGCCGGAAGTGCCTTCTCGACCAATAGCGTCTATATTCATCAAATTGGGCTAAATCGAAAAATACATCAAATCCACCCGATCCAATGATACTGTTGCAATCAGCACGTCAAACTACGCCAGAAAAAGCCATAAAATCGATAGGTAAAAATGACATTCAAAAGACAATTTTTGACGGCTCACTTATGTATATGCTGGAAGGGCCTTCCCGACCAATAGCGGCTATTTTCATCAAATCGGGCTGAATCGAAAAATACATCAAATCCACCCGATCCAATGGTACCGTTGCAATCAGCACGTCAAACTACGCCAGCAAAAGCCATAAAATCAATAGGTAAAAATGACATTCAAAAGACCATTTGTGACGGCTCACTTATGTATGCGGTAAAAATGCATTTTCGGTCAATATTGGCTATTTCCATCAAATTGGGCTGAATCGAAAAATACATCAAATCCACCCGATCCAATGGTACCGTTGCAATCAGCACGTCAAAGTACGCCAGAAAAAGCCATAAAATCGATAGGTAAAAATGACATTCAAAAGACCATTTTTGACGGCTCACTTATGTATGTGCTGGAAGTGCCTTCTCGACCAATAGCGGCTATTTTCATCAAATTGGGCTGAATCGAAAAATACATCAAATCCACCCGATCCAATGGTACCGTTGCAATCAGCACGTCAAACTACGCCAGAAGAAGCCATAAGATCGATAGGTAAAAATGACATTCAAAAGACCATTTTTGACGGCTCACTTATGTATGAGCTGGAAGTGCCTTCTCGACCAATAGCGGCTATTTTCATTAAATTGGGCTGAATAGAAAAATACATCAAATCCACCCGATCCAATGGTACCGTTGCAATCAGCACGTCAAAGTACGCCAGAAAAAGCCATAAAATCGATAGGTAAAAATGACATTCAAAAGACCATTTTTGACGGCTCACTTATGTATGTGCTGGAAGTGCCTTCTCGACCAATAGCATCTATTTTAATCAAATTGGGCTGAATCAAAAATTACATCAAATCCACCCGATCCAAAGGTACCGTTGCAATCTGCACGTCAAACTACGCCAGAAAAAGCCATAAAATCGATAGGTAAAAATGACATTCAAAAGACCATTTTTGACGGCTCACTTACGTATGTGGTAAAAATGCATTTTCAGTCAATATTGGCTATTTTCATCAAATTGGGCTGAATCGAAAAATACATCAAATCCACCCGATCCAATGGTACCGTTGCAATCAGCACGTCAAAGTACGCCAGAAAAAGCCATAAAATCGATAGGTAAAAATGACATTCAAAAGACCATTTTTGACGGCTCACTTATGTATGTGCTGGAAGTGCTTCCTCGACCAATAGCGGCTATTTTCGTCAAATTGGGCTGAATCAAAAATTACATAAAATCCACCTGATCCAAAGGTACCGTTGCAATCTGCACGTCAAACTACGCCAGAAAAAGCCATAAAATTGATGGGTGAAAATGACATTCAAAAGACCATTTTTGATGGCTCCCTTATATATGTAGTAAAAATGCATTTTCAGTCAATATTGGCTATTTCCATCAAATTGGGCTGAATCGAAAAATACACCTTATTCACCCAATCAAATGGTACCGTTCCAATCAGCACGTCAAACTACGCCGGAAAAAGCCATAAAATCGATAGGTAAAAATGACATTACAAAGACCATTTTTGACGGCTCACTTATGTATGCTGTAAAAATGCATTTTCGATCAATAATGCTATTTCCATCAAATTGGGCTGAATCGAAAAATACATCAAATCCACCCGATCCAATGGTACCGTTGCAATCAGCACGTCAAACTACGCCAGAAAAAGCCATTAAATCGATAGGTAAAAATGACATTTAAAAGACCATTCGTGACGGCTCACTTATGTATGAGCTTGAAGTGCCTTCTCGACCAATAGCGGCTATTTTAATCAAATTGGGCTGAATCGAAAAATACATCAAATCCACCCGATCCAATGGTACAGTGTCAATCAGCACGTCAAACTACGCCAGAAAAAGCCATAAAATCGATAGGTAAAAATGACATTCAAAAGACCATTTTTGATGGCTCCCTTACATATGTGATAAAAATGCATTTTCGGTCAATATTGGCTATTTTCATCAAATTGGGCTGAAACGAAAAATACATCAAATCCACCCGATCCAATGGTACCGTTACAATCAGCACGTCAAACTACGCCAGAAAAAGCCATAAAATCGATAGGTAAAAATGACATTCAAAAGACCATTTTTGACGGCTCACTTATGTATGAGCTGGAAGTGCCTTTTCGACCAATAGCGGCTATTTTGATCAAATTGGGCTGAATCAAAAAATACATCAAATCCACCCGATCCAATGGTACCGTTGCAATCAGCACGTCAAACTACGCCAGAAAAAGCCATAAAATCAATAGGTAAAAATGACATTCAAAAGACCATTTTTGACGGCTCACTTATGTATGAGCTGAAAGTGCCTTTTCGACCAATAGCGGCTATATTCATCAAATTGGGCTAAATCGAAAAATACATCAAATCCACCCGATCCAATGGTACTGTTGCAATCAGCACGTCAAACTAAGCCAGAAAAAGCCATAAAATCGATAGGTAAAAATGACATTCAAAAGACCATTTTTGACGGCTCACTTATATATGCAGTAAAAATGTATTTTTGGTTAATATTGGCTATTTCCATCAAATTGGGCTGAATCGAAAAATGCATCAAATCCACCCGATCCAATGGTACCGTTGCAATCAGCACGTCAAACTACGCCGGAAAAAGCCATAAAATCGATAGGTGATAATGACATTCAAAAGACTATTTGTGACGGCTCACTTATGTATGCGGTAAAAATGCATTTTCGGTCAATATTGGCTATTTCCATCAAATTGGGCTGAATCGAAAAATACATCAAATCCATCCGATCCAATGGTACCGTTGTAATCAGCACGTCAAACTACGCAAGAAAAAGCCATAAAATCGATAGGTAAAAATGACATTCAAAAGACCATTTTTGACGGCTCACTTATGTATGCGGTAAAAATGCATTTTTGGTCAATATTGGCTATTTCCATCAAATTGGGCTGAATCAAAAAATACATCAAATCCACCCGATCCAATGGTACCGTTGCAATCAGCACGTCAAACTACGCCAGAAAAAGCCATAAAATCGATAGGTAAAAATGACATTCAAAAGACCATTTTTGACGGCTCACTCATGTATTTGCTGGAAGTGCCTTTTCGACCAATAGCGCCAATTTCATCAAATGGGGCTGAATCGAAAAATACATCAAATCCACCCGATCCAATGGTACCGTTGCAATCAGCACGTCAAACTACGCTAGAAAAAGCCATAAAATCGATAGGTAAAAATGACATTCAAAAGACCATTTCTGACAGCTCACTTATGTATGCGGTAAAAATGCATTTTCGGTCAATATTGGCTATTTCCATCAAATTGGGCTGAATCAAAAAATACATCAAATTCACCCGATCCAATGGTACCGTTGCAATCAGCACGTCAAAGTACGCCAGAAAAAGCCATAAAATCGATAGGTAAAAATGACATTCAAAAGACCATTTTTGACGGCTCACTTATGTATGTGCTGGAAGTGCTCTCTCGACCAATAGCGGCTATTTTCGTCAAATTGGGCTGAATCAAAAATTACATAAAATCCACCTGATCCAAAGGTACCGTTGCAATCTGCACGTCAAACTACGCCAGAAAAAGCCATAAAATTGATGGGTGAAAATGACATTCAAAAGACCCTTTTTGATGGCTCCCTTATATATGTAGTAAAAATGCATTTTCAGTCAATATTGGCTATTTCCATCAAATTGGGCTGAATCGAAAAATACACCTTATTCACCCAATCAAATGATACCGTTGCAATCAGCACGTCAAACTACGCCAGAAAAAGCCATAAAATCGATAGGTAAAAATGACATTCAAAAGACCATTTTTGACAGCTCACTTATGTATGCTGTAAAAATGCATTTTCGATCAATATTGGCTATTTCCATCAAATTGGGCTGAATCGAAAAATACATCAAATCCACCCGATCCAATGGTACTGTTGCAATCAGCACGTCAAACTACGCCAGAAAAAGCCATAAAATCGATAGGTAAAAATGACATTCAAAAGACCATTTTTGACGGCTCACTTATGTATGTGCTGGAAGTGCCTTTTCGACCAATAGCGGCTATTTTAATCAAATTTGGCTGAATCGAAAAATACATCAAATCCACCCGATCCAATGGTACCGTTGCAATCAGCACGTCAAAGTACGCCAGAAAAAGCCATAAAATCGATAGGTAAAAATGACATTCAAAAGACCATTTTTGACGGCTCACTTATGTATGTGCTGGAAGTGCTCTCTCGACCAATAGCGGCTATTTTCGTCAAATTGGGCTGAATCAAAAATTACATAAAATCCACCTGATCCAAAGGTACCGTTGCAATCTGCACGTGAAACTACGCCAGAAAAAGCCATAAAATTGATGGGTGAAAATGACATTCAAAAGACCATTTTTGATGGCTCCCTTATATATGTAGTAAAAATGCATTTTCAGTCAATATTGGCTATTTCCATCAAATTGGGCTGAATCGAAAAATACACCTTATTCACCCAATCAAATGATACCGTTGCAATCAGCACGTCAAACTACGCCAGAAAAAGCCATAAAATCGATAGGTAAAAATGACATTCAAAAGACCATTTTTGACAGCTCACTTATGTATGCTGTAAAAATGCATTTTCGATCAATATTGGCTATTTCCATCAAATTGGGCTGAATCGAAAAATACATCAAATCCACCCGATCCAATGGTACTGTTGCAATCAGCACGTCAAACTACGCCAGAAAAAGCCATCAGATCGATAGGTAAAAATGACATTTAAAAGACCATTTGTGACGGCTCACTTATGTATGAGCTTGAAGTGCCTTCTCGACCAATAGCGGCTATTTTAATCAAATTGGGCTGAATCGAAAAATACATCAAATCCACCCGATCCAATGGTACCGTGTCAATCAGCACGTCAAACTACGCCAGAAAAAGCCATAAAATCGATGGGTAAAAATGACATTCAAAAGACCATTTTTGACGGCTCACTTATGTATGAGCCGGAAGTGCATTTTCGACCAATAGCGGCTATTTTCATCAAATTGGGCTGAATCGAAAAATACATCAAATCCACCCGATCCAATGGTACCGTTGCAATCAGCACGTCAAAGTACGCCAGAAAAAGCCATAAAATCGATAGGTAAAAATGACATTCAAAAGACCATTTTTGACGGCTCACTTATGTATGCTGTAAAAATACATTTTCGATCAATATTGGCTATTTCCATCAAATTGGGCTGAATCAAAAAATACATCAAATCCACCCGATCCAATGGTACCGTTGCAATCAGCACGTCAAAGTACGCCAGAAAAAGCCATAAAATCGATAGGTAAAAATGACATTTAAAAGACCATTTGTGACGGCTCACTTATGTATGTGCTCGAAGTGCCTTTTCGACCAATAGTAGTTATTTTCATCAAATTGGGCTGAATCAAAAATACATCAAATCCACCCAATCCAATGGTACCGTTGCAATCAGCACGTCAAACTACGCCAGAAAAAGCCATAAAATCGATAGGTAAAAATGACATTCAAAAGACCATTTTTGACGGCTCACTTATGTATGTGCTGGAAGTGCCTTCTCGACGAATAGCGGCTATTTTAATCAAATTGGGCTAAAACAAAAAATACATCAAATCCAGCCGATCCAATGGTACCGTTGCAATCAGCACGTCAAACTACGCCAGAAAAAGCCATAAAATCGATAGGTAAAAATGACATTCAAAAGACCATTTTCGACGGCTCACTTATGTATGTGCTGGAGGTGCCTTTTCGACCAATAGCAGTTATTTTCATCAAATTGGGCTGAATCAAAAATACATCAAATCCACCCGATCCAATGGTACCGTTGCAATCTGCACGTCAAACTACACCAGAAAAAGCCATAAAATCGATAGGTAAAAATGACATTCAAAAGACCATTTTTGACGGCTCACTTATGTATGTGCTGGAAGTGCCTTTTCGACCAATAGCGGCTATTTTAATCAAATTGGGCTGAATCGAAAAATACATCAAATCCACCCGATCCAATGGTACCGTTGCAATCAGCACGTCAAAGTACGCCAGAAAAAGCCATAAAATCGATAGGTAAAAATGACATTCAAAAGACCATTTTTGACGGCTCACTTATGTATGTGCTGGAAGTGCCTTCTCGACGAATAGCGGCTATTTTCATCAAATTGGGCTAAAACAAAAAATACATCAAATCCAGCCAATCCAATGGTACCGTTGCAATCAGCACGTCAAACTACGCCAGAAAAAGCCATAAAATCGATAGGAAAAAATGACATTCAAAAGACCATTTTCGACAGCTCACTTATGTATGTGCTGGAGGTGCCTTTTCGACCAATAGCAGTT
This sequence comes from Thysanoteuthis rhombus, assembly GCA_963457665.1. Classification (NCBI taxonomy): domain Eukaryota; kingdom Metazoa; phylum Mollusca; class Cephalopoda; order Oegopsida; family Thysanoteuthidae; genus Thysanoteuthis; species Thysanoteuthis major. The sequence continues at coordinate 139,880 of OY735238.1, read as the reverse complement.
ATTTTCATCAAATTGGGCTGAATCAAAAATACATCAAATCCACCCGATCCAATGGTACCGTTGCAATCAGCACGTCAAAGTACGCCAGAAAAAGCCATAAAATCGATAGGTAAAAATGACATTCAAAAGACCATTTTTGACGGATCACTTATGTATGTGCTGGAAGTGCCTTTTTGACCAATAGCGGCTATTTTCATCAAATTGGGCTGAATCGAAAAATACATCAAATCCACCCGATCCAATGGTACCGTTGCAATCAGCACGTCAAACTACGCCGGAAAAAGCCATAAAATCGATAGGTAAAAATGACATTCAAAAGACCATTTTTGACGGCTCACTTATGTATGTGCTGGAAGTGCCTTCTCGACCAATAGCTGCTATTTTCATCAAATTTGACTGAATCGAAAAATACATCAAATCCACCCGATCCAATGGTACCGTTGCAATCAGCACGTCAAACTACGCCAGAAAAAGCCATAAAATCGATAGGTAAAAATGACATTCAAAAGACCATTTTTGACGGCTCACTTATGTATGTGCTGGAAGTGTTTTCTCGACCAATAGCAGCCATTTTCAACAAATTGGGCTGAATCAAAAAATACATCAAATCCACCCGATCCAATGGTACCGTTGCAATCAGCACGTCAACCTACGCCAGAAAAAGCCATAAAATCGATAGGTAAAAATGACATTCAAAAGATCATTTTTGATGGCTCACTTATGTATGCGGTAAAAATGCATTTTCGGTCAATATTGGCTTTTTCCATCAAATTGGGCTGAATCGAAAAATACATCGAATCCACCCGATTCAATGGTACCGTTGCAATCAGCACGTCAAACTACGCCAGAAAAAGCCATAAAATCGATAGGTAAAAATGACATTCAAAAGACCATTTTTGACGGCTCACTTATATATGCAGTAAAAATGTATTTTTGGTTAATATTGGCTATTTCCATCAAATTGGGCTGAATCGAAAAATACATCAAATCCACCCGATCCAATGGTACCGTTGCAATCAGCACGTCAAACTACGCCAGAAAAAGCCATAAAATCGATAGGTGATAATGACATTCAAAAGACTATTTGTGACGGCTCACTTATGTATGCGGTAAAAATGCATTTTCTGTCAATATTGGCTATTTCCATCAAATTGGGCTGAATCGAAAAATACATCAAATCCACCCGATCCAATGGTACCGTTGCAATCAGCACGTCAAAGTACGCCAGAAAAAGCCATAAAATCGATAGGTAAAAATGACATTCAAAAGACCATTTTTGACGGCTCACTTATGTATGCGGTAAAAATGCATTTTTGGTCAATATTGGCTATTTCCATCAAATTGGGCTGAATCGAAAAATACATCAAATCCACCCGATCCAATGGTACCGTTGCAATCAGCACGTCAAACTACGCCAGAAAAAGCCATAAAATCGATAGGTAAAAATGACATTCAAAAGACCATTTTTGACGGCTCACTCATGTATTTGCTGGAAGTGCCTTTTCGACCAATAGCGCCAATTTCATCAAATGGGGCTGAATCGAAAAATACATCAAATCCACCCGATCCAATGGTACCGTTGCAATCAGCACGTCAAACTACGCTAGAAAAAGCCATAAAATCGATAGGTAAAAATGACATTCAAAAGACCATTTCTAACAGCTCACTTATGTATGCGGTAAAAATGCATTTTCGGTCAATATTGGCTATTTCCATCAAATTTGGCTGAATCAAAAAATACATCAAATTCACCCGATCCAATGGTACCGTTGCAATCAGCACGTCAAACTACGCCAGAAAAAGCCATAAAATCGATAGGTAAAAATGACATTCAAAAGACCATTTTTGACGGCTCACTTATGTATGTGCTGGAAGTGCCTTTTCGACCAATAGCGGCTATTTTAATCAAATTTGGCTGAATCGAAAAATACATCAAATCCACCCGATCCAATGGTACCGTTGCAATCAGCACGTCAAAGTACGCCAGAAAAAGCCATAAAATCGATAGGTAAAAATGACATTCAAAAGACCATTTTTGACGGCTCACTTATGTATGTGCTGGAAGTGCTTTCTCGACCAATAGCGGCTATTTTCGTCAAATTGGGCTGAATCAAAAATTACATAAAATCCACCTGATCCAAAGGTACCGTTGCAATCTGCACGTCAAACTACGCCAGAAAAAGTCATAAAATTGATGGGTGAAAATGACATTCAAAAGACCATTTTTGATGGCTCCCTTATATATGTAGTAAAAATGCATTTTCAGTCAATATTGGCTATTTCCATCAAATTGGGCTGAATCGAAAAATACACCTTATTCACCCAATCAAATGGTACCGTTGCAATCAGCACGTCAAACTACGCCAGAAAAAGCCATAAAATCGATAGGTAAAAATGACATTCAAAAGACCATTTTTGACGGCTCACTTATGTATGCTGTAAAAATGCATTTTCGATCAATATTGGCTATTTCCATCAAATTGGGCTGAATCGAAAAATACATCAAATCCACCCGATCCAATGGTACCGTTGCAATCAGCACGTCAAACTACGCCAGAAAAAGCCATCAGATCGATAGGTAAAAATGACATTCAAAAGACCATTTGTGACGGCTCACTTATGTATGAGCTTGAAGTGCCTTCTCGACCAATAGCGGCTATTTTAATCAAATTGGGCTGAATCGAAAAATACATCAAATCCACCCGATCCAATGGTACTGTGTCAATCAGCACGTCAAACTACGCCAGAAAAAGCCATAAAATCGATAGGTAAAAATGACATTCAAAAGACCATTTTTGATGGCTCCCTTATATATGTGATAAAAAGGCATTTTCGGTCAATATTGGCTATTTCCATGAAATTGGGCTTAATCAAAAATACATCAAATCCACCCGATCCAATGGTACCGTTGCAATCAGCACGTCAAACTACGCCAGAAAAAGCCATAAAATCGATAGGTAAAAATGACATTCAAAAGACCATTTTTGACGGCTCACTTATGTATGTGCTGGAAGTGCCTTTTCGACCAATAGCGGCTATTTTAATCAAATTGGGCTGAATCGAAAAATACATCAAATCCACCCGATCCAATGGTACCGTTGCAATCAGCACGTCAAACTACGCCAGAAAAAGCCATAAAATCGATAGGTAAAAATGACATTCAAAAGACCATTTTTGACGGCTCACTTATGTATGAGCTGAAAGTGCCTTTTCGACCAATAGCGGCTATATTCATCAAATTGGGCTAAATCGAAAAATACATCAAATCCACCCGATCCAATGGTACTGTTGCAATCAGCACGTCAAACTAAGCCAGAAAAAGCCATAAAATCGATAGGTAAAAATGACATTCAAAAGACCATTTTTGACGGCTCACTTATATATGCAGTAAAAATGTATTTTTGGTTAATATTGGCTATTTCCATCAAATTGGGCTGAATCGAAAAATGCATCAAATCCACCCGATCCAATGGTACCGTTGCAATCAGCACGTCAAACTACGCCGGAAAAAGCCATAAAATCGATAGGTGATAATGACATTCAAAAGACTATTTGTGACGGCTCACTTATGTATGCGGTAAAAATGCATTTTCGGTCAATATTGGCTATTTCCATCAAATTGGGCTGAATCGAAAAATACATCAAATCCATCCGATCCAATGGTACCGTTGTAATCAGCACGTCAAACTACGCCAGAAAAAGCCATAAAATCGATAGGTAAAAATGACATTCAAAAGACCATTTTTGACGGCTCACTTATGTATGCGGTAAAAATGCATTTTTGGTCAATATTGGCTATTTCCATCATATTGGGCTGAATCAAAAAATACATCAAATCCACCCGATCCAATGGTACCGTTGCAATCAGCACGTCAAACTACGCCAGAAAAAGCCATAAAATCGATAGGTAAAAATGACATTCAAAAGACCATTTTTGACGGCTCACTCATGTATTTGCTGGAAGTGCCTTTTCGACCAATAGCGCCAATTTCATCAAATGGGGCTGAATCGAAAAATACATCAAATCCACCCGATCCAATGGTATCGTTGCAATCAGCACGTCAAACTACGCCAGAAAAAGCCATAAAATCGATAGGTAAAAATGACATTCAAAAGACCATTTCTGACAGCTCACTTATGTATGCGGTAAAAATGCATTTTCGGTCAATATTGGCTATTTCCATCAAATTGGGCTGAATCAAAAAATACATCAAATTCACCCGATCCAATGGTACCGTTGCAATCAGCACGTCAAACTACGCCAGAAAAAGCCATAAAATCGATAGGTAAAAATGACATTCAAAAGACCATTTTTGACGGATCACTTATGTATGTGCTGGAAGTGCCTTTTCGACCAATAGCGGCTATTTTAATCAAATTTGGCTGAATCGAAAAATACATCAAATCCACCCGATCCAATGGTACCGTTGCAATCAGCACGTCAAAGTACGCCAGAAAAAGCCATAAAATCGATAGGTAAAAATGACATTCAAAAGACCATTTTTGACGGCTCACTTATGTATGTGCTGGAAGTGCTCTCTCGACCAATAGCGGCTATTTTCGTCAAATTGGGCTGAATCAAAAATTACATAAAATCCACCTGATCCAAAGGTACCGTTGCAATCTGCACGTCAAACTACGCCAGAAAAAGCCATAAAATTGATGGGTGAAAATGACATTCAAAAGACCATTTTTGATGGCTCCCTTATATATGTAGTAAAAATGCATTTTCAGTCAATATTGGCTATTTCCATCAAATTGGGCTGAATCGAAAAATACACCTTATTCACCCAATCAAATGATACCGTTGCAATCAGCACGTCAAACTACGCCAGAAAAAGCCATAAAATCGATAGGTAAAAATGACATTCAAAAGACCATTTTTGACAGCTCACTTATGTATGCTGTAAAAATGCATTTTCGATCAATATTGGCTATTTCCATCAAATTGGGCTGAATCGAAAAATACATCAAATCCACCCGATCCAATGGTACCGTTGCAATCAGCACGTCAAACTACGCCAGAGAAAGCCATAAAATCGATAGGTAAAAATGACATTCAAAAGACCATTTTTGACGGCTCACTTATGTATGTGCTGGAAGTGCCTTTTCGACCAATAGCGGCTATTTTAATCAAATTTGGCTGAATCGAAAAATACATCAAATCCACCCGATCCAATGGTACCGTTGCAATCAGCACGTCAAAGTACGCCAGAAAAAGCCATAAAATCGATAGGTAAAAATGACATTCAAAAGACCATTTTTGACGGCTCACTTATGTATGTGCTGGAAGTGCTCTCTCGACCAATAGCGGCTATTTTCGTCAAATTGGGCTGAATCAAAAATTACATAAAATCCACCTGATCCAAAGGTACCGTTGCAATCTGCACGTCAAACTACGCCAGAAAAAGCCATAAAATTGATGGGTGAAAATGACATTCAAAAGACCATTTTTGATGGCTCCCTTATATATGTAGTAAAAATGCATTTTCAGTCAATATTGGCTATTTCCATCAAATTGGGCTGAATCGAAAAATACACCTTATTCACCCAATCAAATGATACCGTTGCAATCAGCACGTCAAACTACGCCAGAAAAAGCCATAAAATCGATAGGTAAAAATGACATTCAAAAGACCATTTTTGTCAGCTCAGTTATGTATGCTGTAAAAATGCATTTTCGATCAATATTGGCTATTTCCATCAAATTGGGCTGAATCGAAAAATACATCCAATCCACCCGATCCAATGGTACTGTTGCAATCAGCACGTCAAACTACGCCAGAAAAAGCCATCAGCTCGATAGGTAAAAATGACATTTAAAAGACCATTTGTGACGGCTCACTTATGTATGAGCTTGAAGTGCCTTCTCGACCAATAGCGGCTATTTTAATCAAATTGGGCTGAATCGAAAAATACATCAAATCCACCCGATCCAATGGTACCGTGTCAATCAGCACGTCAAACTACGCCAGAAAAAGCCATAAAATCGATAGGTAAAAATGACATTCAAAAGACCATTTTTGACGGCTCACTTATGTATGAGCTGGAAGTGCCTTTTCGACCAATAGCGGCTATATTCATCAAATTGGGCTGAATCGAAAAATACATCAAATCCACCCGATCCAATGGTACTGTTGCAATCAGCACGTCAAACTACGCCAGAAAAAGCCATAAAATCGATAGGTAAAAATGACATTCAAAAGACCATTTTTGACGGCTCACTTATATATGCAGTAAAAATCTATTTTTGGTTAATATTGGCTATTTCCATCAAATTGGGCTCAATCGAAAAATACTTCAAATCCACCCGATCCAATGGTACCGTTGCAATCAGCACGTCAAACTACGCCGGAAAAAGCCATAAAATCGATAGGTGATAATGACATTCAAAAGACTATTTGTGACGGCTCACTTATGTATGCGGTAAAAATGCATTTTCGGTCAATATTGGCTATTTCCATCAAATTGGGCTGAATCGAAAAATACATCAAATCTACCCGATCCAATGGTACCGTTGCAATCAGCACGTCAAACTACGCCAGAAAAAGCCATAAAATCGATAGGTAAAAATGACATTCAAAAGACCATTTTTGACGGCTCACTCATGTATGTGCTGGAAGTGCTTTTTCGACCAATAGCGCCAATTTCATCAAATGGGGCTGAATCAAAAAATACATCAAATCTACCCGATCCAATGGTACCGTTGCAATCAGCACGTCAAAGTACGCCAGAAAAAGCCATAAAATCGATAGGTAAAAATGACATTCAAAAGACCATTTCTGACAGCTCACTTATGTATGCGGTAAAAATACATTTTCGGTCAATATTGGCTATTTCCATCAAATTGGGCTGAATCAAAAAATACATCAAATCCACCCGATCCAATGGTACCGTTGCAATCAGCACGTCAACCTACGCCAGAAAAAGCCATAAAATCGATAGGTAAAAATGACATTCAAAAGACCATTTTTGACGGCTCACTTATGTATGTGCTGGAAGTGCCTTTTAGACCAATAGCAGCTATTTTAATCAAATTGGGCTGAATCGAAAAATACATCAAATCCTCCTGATCCAATGGTACCGTTGCAATCAGCACGTAAACTACACCAGAAAAAGCCATAAAATCGATCGGTAAAAATGACATTCAAAAGACCATTTTTGACGGCTCACTTATGTATGTGCAGGAAGTGCTTTCTCGACCAATAGCGGCCATTTTCATCAAATTGGGCTGAATCGAAAAATACATCAAATCCACCCGATCCAATGGTACCGTTGCAATCTGCACGTCAAACTACACCAGAAAAAGCCATAAAATCGATAGGTAAAAATGACATTCAAAAGACCATTTTTGACGGCTCACTTATGTATGTGCTGGAAGTGCCTTATCGACAAATAGCGGCTATTTTCATCAAATTGGGCTGAAACAAAAAATACATCAAATCCAGCCGATCCAATGGTACCGTTGCAATCAGCACGTCAAACTACGCCAGAAAAAGCCATAAAATCGATAGGTAAAAATGACATTTAAAAGACCATTTGTGACGGCTCACTTATGTATGTGCTCGAAGTGCCTTTTCGACCAATAGTAGTTATTTTCATCAAATTGGGCTGAATCAAAAATACATCAAATCCACCCAATCCAATGGTACCGTTGCAATCAGCACGTCAAACTACGCCAGAAAAAGCCATAAAATCGATAGGTAAAAATGACATTCAAAAGACCATTTTTGACGGCTCACTTATGTATGTGCTGGAAGTGCCTTCTCGACGAATAGCGGCTATTTTAATCAAATTGGGCTAAAACAAAAAATACATCAAATCCAGCCGATCCAATGGTACCGTTGCAATCAGCACGTCAAACTACGCCAGAAAAAGCCATAAAATCGATAGGTAAAAATGACATTCAAAAGACCATTTTCGACGGCTCACTTATGTATGTGCTGGAGGTGCCTTTTCGACCAATAGCAGTTATTTTCATCAAATTGGGCTGAATCAAAAATACATCAAATCCACCCGATCCAATGGTACCGTTGCAATCTGCACGTCAAACTACACCAGAAAAAGCCATAAAATCGATAGGTAAAAATGACATTCAAAAGACCATTTTTGACGGCTCACTTATGTATGTGCTGGAAGTGCCTTATCGACAAATAGCGGCTATTTTCATCAAATTGGGCTGAAACAAAAAATACATCAAATCCAGCCGATCCAATGGTACCGTTGCAATCAGCACGTCAAACTATGCCAGAAAAAGCCATAAAATCGATAGGTAAAAATGACATTTAAAAGACCATTTGTGACGGCTCACTTATGTATGTGCTGGAAGTGCCTTTTCGACCAATAGTAGTTATTTTCATCAAATTGGGCTGAATCAAAAATACATCAAATCCACCCAATCCAATGGTACCGTTGCAATCAGCACGTCAAAGTACGCCAGAAAAAGCCATAAAATCGATAGGTAAAAATGACATTCAAAAGACCATTTTTGACGGCTCACTTATGTATGCGGTAAAATTGCATTTTTGGTCAATATTGGCTTTTTCCATCAAATTGGGCTGAATCGAAAAATACATCAAATCCACCCGATCCAAATGTACCGTTGCAATCAGCACGTCAAACTACGCCAGAAAAAGCCATAAAATCGATAGGTAAAAATGACATTCAAAAGACCATTTTGACGGATCACTTATGTATGTGCTGGAAGTGCCTTTTTGACCAATAGCGGCTATTTTCATCAAATTGGGCTGAATCGAAAAATACATCAAATCCACCCGATCCAATGGTACCGTTGCAATCAGCACGTCAAACTACGCCGGAAAAAGCCATAAAATCGATAGGTAAAAATGACATTCAAAAGACCATTTTTGACGGCTCACTTATGTATGTGCTGGAAGTGCTTTCTCGACCAATAGCTGCTATTTTCATCAAATTTGACTGAATCGAAAAATACATCAAATCCACCCGATCCAATGGTACCGTTGCAATCAGCACGTCAAACTACGCCAGAAAAAGCCATAAAATCGATAGGTAAAAATGACATTCAAAAGACCATTTTTGACGGCTCACTTATGTATGTGCTGGAAGTGTTTTCTCGACCAATAGCAGCCATTTTCAACAAATTGGGCTGAATCAAAAAATACATCAAATCCACCCGATCCAATGGTACCGTTGCAATCAGCACGTCAACCTACGCCAGAAAAAGCCATAAAATCAATAGGTAAAAATGACATTCAAAAGATCATTTTTGATGGCTCACTTATGTATGCGGTAAAAATGCATTTTCGGTCAATATTGGCTTTTTCCATCAAATTGGGCTGAATCGAAAAATACATCGAATCCACCCGATTCAATGGTACCGTTGCAATCAGCACGTCAAACTACGCCAGAAAAAGCCATAAAATCGATAGGTAAAAATGACATTCAAAAGACCATTTTTGACGGCTCACTTATGTATGTACTGGAAGTGCCTTCTCGACCAATAGCGGCTATTTTCATCAAATTGGGCTGAATCGAAAAATACATCAAATCCACCCGATCCAATGGTACCGTTGCAATCAGCACGTCAAACTACGCCAGAAAAAGCCATAAAATCGATAGGTAAAAATGACATTCAAAAAACCATTTTTGACAGCTCACTTACGTATGCGGTAAAAATGCATTTTTGGTCAATATTGGCTTTTTCCATCAAATTGGGCTGAATCGAAAAATACATCAAATCCACCCGATCCAATGGTACCGTTGCAATCTGCACGTCAAACTACACCAGAAAAAGCCATAAAATCGATAGGTAAAAATGACATTCAAAAGACCATTTTTGACGGCTCACTTATGTATGTGCTGGAAGTGCCTTATCGACAAATAGCGGCTATTTTCATCAAATTGGGCTGAAACAAAAAATACATCAAATCCAGCCGATCCAATGGTACCGTTGCAATCAGCACGTCAAACTACGCCAGCAAGAAGCCATAAAATCGATAGGTAAAAATGACATTCAAAAGACCATTTTTGACGGCTCACTTATGTATATACTGGAAGTGCCTTCTCGACCAATAGCGGCTATTTTCATCAAATTGGACTGAATCGAAAAATACATCAATTCCACCCAATCCAATGGTACCGTTGCAATCAGCACGTCAAACTACGCCAGAAAAAGCCATAAAATCGATAGGTAAAAATGACATTCAGAAGACCATTTCTGACGGCTCACTTATGTATGTGCCGGAAGTGCCTTCTCAACCAATAGCGGCTATTTTCGTCAAATTGGGCTGAATCGAAAAATACATCAAATCCACCCGATCCAATGGTACTGTTGCAATCAGCACGTCAAACTACGCCAGAAAAAGCCATAAAATCAATAGGTGAAAATGACATTCAAAAGACCATTTTTGACGGCTCAATTATATATGCGGTGAAAATGCATTTTTGGTCAATATTAGCTTTTTCCATCAAATTGGGCTGAATCGAAAAATACATCAAATCCACCCGATCCAATGGTACCGTTGCAATCAGCACGTCAAACTACGGCAAAAAAAGCCATAAAATCGATAGGTAAAAATGACATTCTAAAGACCATTTTTGACGGCTCACTTATGTATGTGCAGGAAGTGTCTTCTCGACCAATAGCGGCCCTTTTCATCAAATTGGGCTGAATCGAAAAATACATCAAATCCACCCGATCCAATGGTACCGTTGCAATGAGCACGTCAAACTACGCCAGCAAAAAGCCATAAAATCGATAGGTAAAAATGACATTCAAAAGACCATTTTTGACGGCTCACTTATGTATGTGCAGGAAGTGTCTTCTCGACCAATAGCGGCCCTTTTCATCAAATTGGGCTGAATCGAAAAATACATCAAATCCACCCGATCAAATGGCACCGTTGCAATCAGCACGTCAACCTACGCCAGAAAAAGCCATAAAATCGATAGGTAAAAATGACATTCAAAAGATCATTTTTGATGGCTCACTTATGTATGCGGTAAAAATGCATTTTCGGTCAATATTGGCTTTTTCCATCAAATTGGGCTGAATCGAAAAATACATCAAATCGACCCGATCCAATGGTACTGTTTCAATCAGCACGTCAACCTACGCCAGAAAAAGCCATAAAATCGATAGGTAAAAGTGATATTCAAAAGACCATTTTTGACGGCTCACTTATGTATGCGGTAAAAATGCATTTTCTGTCAATATTGGCTATTTCCATCAAATTGGGCTGAATCGAAAAATACATCAAATCCACCCGATCCAATGGTACCGTTGCAATCAGCACGTCAAACTACGCCAGAAAAAGCCATAAAATCGATAGGTAAAAATGACATTCAAAAGACCATTTTTGATGGCTCACTTATGTATGTGCTGGAAGTGCCTTCTCGACCAATAGCAGCTATTTTCATCAAATTGGGCTGAATCGAAAAATACATCAAATCCACCCGATCCAATGGTACCGTTGCAATGAGCACGTCAAACTACGCCAGCAAAAAGCCATAAAATCGATAGGTAAAAATGACATTCAAAAGACCATTTGTGACGGCTCACTTATGTATATGCTGGAAGTGCCTTTTCGACCAATAGTAGCTATATTCATCAAATTGGGCTAAATCGAAAAATACATCAAATCAACCCGATCCAATGGTACTGTTGCCATCAGCACGGCCTTTATGCCAGAAAAAGCCATAAAATCGATAGGTAAAAATGACATTCAAAAGACCATTTTTGACGGCTCACTTATGTGTGCCGTAAAAATGCATTTTTGGTCAATATTGGCTATTTCCATCAAATTGGGCTGAATTGAAAAATACATCAAATCCACCCGATCCAATGGTACCGTTGCAATCAGCACGTCAAACTACGCCAGAAAAAGCCATAAAATCGATAGGTAAAAATGACATTCAAAAGACCATTTGTGATGGCTCACTTATGTATGTGCTGGAAGTGCTTTCTCGACCAATAGCAGCTATTTTCATCAAATTGGGCTGAATCGAAAAATACATCAAATCCAACCGATCCAATGGTACCGTTGCAATCAGCACGCCAAACTACGCCAGAAAAAGCCATAAAATTGATAGGTAAAAATGACATTCAAAAGATCATTTTTGACGGCTTACTTATGTATGCGGTAAAAATGCATTTTCGGTCAATATTGGCTTTTTCCATCAAATTGGGCTGAATCGAAAAATACTTCAAATCCACCCGATCCAATGGTACCGTTGCAATCAGCACGTCAAACTACGCCAGAAAAAGCCATAAAATCGATAGGTAAAAATGACATTCAAAAGACCATTTCTGACGGCTCACTTATGTATGTGCAGGAAGTGCTTTTTCAACCAATAGCGGCTATTTCCATCAAATTGGGCTGAATCGAAAAATACATCAAATCCACCCGATCCAATGGTACCGTTGCAATCAGCACGTCAAACTACGCCAGAAAAAGCCATAAAATGGAAAGGTAAAAATGACATTCAAAAGACCATTTTTGACGGCTCACTTATGTATGCGGTAAAAATGCATTTTCGGTCAATCTTGGCTATTTCCATCAAATTGGGCTGAATCGAAAAATACATCAAATCGACCCGATCCAATGGTACCGTTGCAATCAGCATGTCAAATTACGCCAGAAAAAGCCATAAAATCGATAGGTAAAAATGACATTCAAAAGACCATTTTTGACGGCTCACTTATGTATGTGCAGGAAGTGCCTTCTCGACCAATAGCGGCCCTTTTCATCAAATTGGGCTGAGTCGAAAAATACATCAAATCCACCCGATCCAATGGTACCGTTGCAATCAGCACGTCAAACTACGCCAGAAAAAGCCATAAAATCGATAGGTAAAAATGACATTCAAAAGACTATTTGTGACGGCTCACTCATGTATATGCTGGAAGTGCCTTTTCGACCAATAGTGGCTATATCCATCAAATTGGGCTAAATCGAAAAATACATCAAATCCACCCGATCCAATGGTACTGTTGCCATCAGCACGGCACTTATGCCAGAAAAAGCCATAAAATCGATAGGTAAAAATGACATTCAAAAGACCATTTTTGACGGCTCACTTATGTGTGCGGTAAAAATGCATTTTCGGTCAATATTGGCTTTTTCCATCAAATTGGGTTGAATTGAAAAATACTTCAAATCCACCCGATCCAATGGTACCGTTGCAATCAGCACGTCAAACTACGCCAGAAAAAGCCATAAAATCGATAGGTAAAAATGACATTCAAAAGACCATTTTTGACGGCTCACTTATGTATGTGCTGGAAGTGCCTTTTAGACCAATAGCAGCTATTTTAATCAAATTGGGCTGAATCGAAAAATACATCAAATCCTCCCGATCCAATGGTACCGTTGCAATCAGCGCGTAAACTACACCAGAAAAAGCCATAAAATCGATCGGTAAAAATGACATTCAAAAGACCATTTTTGACGGCTCACTTATGTATGTGCAGGAAGTGCTTTCTCGACCAATAGCGGCCATTTTCATCAAATTGGGCAGAATCGAAAAATACATCAAATCCACCCGATCCAATGGTACCGTTGCAATCTGCACGTCAAACTACACCAGAAAAAGCCATAAAATCGATAGGTAAAAATGACATTCAAAAGACCATTTTTGACGGCTCACTTATGTATGTGCTGGAAGTGCCTTATCGACAAATAGCGGCTATTTTCATCAAATTGGGCTGAAACAAAAAATACATCAAATCCAGCCGATCCAATGGTACCGTTGCAATCAGCACGTCAAACTACGCCAGAAAAAGCCATAAAATCGATAGGTAAAAATGACATTTAAAAGACCATTTGTGACGGCTCACTTATGTATGTGCTGGAAGTGCCTTTTCAACCAATAGTAGTTATTTTCATCAAATTGGGCTGAATCAAAAATACATCAAATCCACCCGATCCAATGGTACCGTTGCAATCAGCACGTCAAACTACGCCAGAAAAAGCCATAAAATCGATAGGTAAAAATGACATTCAAAAGACCATTTTTGACGGCTCACTTATGTATGTGCTGGAAGTGCCTTCTCGACGAATAGCGGCTATTTTCATCAAATTGGGCTAAAACAAAAAAAACATCAAATCCAGCCGATCCAATGGTACCGTTGCAATCAGCACGTCAAACTACGCCAGAAAAAGCCATAAAATCGATAGGTAAAAATGACATTCAAAAGACCATTTTCGACGGCTCACTTATGTATGTGCTGGAGGTGCCTTTTCGACCAATAGCAGTTATTTTCATCAAATTGGGCTGAATCAAAAATACATCAAATCCACCCAATCCAATGGTACCGTTGCAATCTGCACGTCAAACTACACCAGAAAAAGCCATAAAATCGATAGGTAAAAATGACATTCAAAAGACCATTTTTGACGGCTCACTTATGTATGTGCTGGATGTGCCTTATCGACAAATAGCGGCTATTTTCATCAAATTGGGCTGAAACAAAAAATACATCAAATCCAGCCGATCCAATGGTACCGTTGCAATCAGCACGTCAAACTACGCCAGAAAAAGCCATAAAATCGATAGGTAAAAATGACATTTAAAAGACCATTTGTGACGGCTCACTTATGTATGTGCTGGAAGTGCCTTTTCGACCAATAGTAGTTATTTTCATCAAATTGGGCTGAATCAAAAATACATCAAATCCACCCAATCCAATGGTACCGTTGCAATCAGCACGTCAAACTACGCCAGAAAAAGCCATAAAATCGATAGGTAAAAATGACATTCAAAAGACCATTTTTGACGGCTCACTTATGTATGTGCTGGAAGTGCCTTCTCGACGAATAGCGGCTATTTTCATCAAATTGGGCTAAAACAAAAAATACATCAAATCCAGCCGATCCAATGGTACCGTTGCAATCAGCACGTCAAACTACGCCAGAAAAAGCCATAAAATCGATAGGTAAAAATGACATTCAAAAGACAATTTTCGACGGCTCACTTATGTATGTGCTGGAGGTGCCTTTTCGACCAATAGCAGTTATTTTCATCAAATTGGGCTGAATCAAAAATACATCAAATCCACCCGATCCAATGGTACCGTTGCAATCAGCACGTCAAAGTACGCCAGAAAAAGCCATAAAATCGATAGGTAAAAATGACATTCAAAAGACCATTTTTGACGGCTCACTTATGTATGCGGTAAAATTGAATTTTTGGTCAATATTGGCTTTTTCCATCAAATTGGGCTGAATCGAAAAATACATCAAATCCACCCGATCCAAATGTACCGTTGCAATCAGCACGTCAAACTACGCCAGAAAAAGCCATAAAATCGATAGGTAAAAATGACATTCAAAACACCATTTTTGACGGATCACTTATGTATGTGCTGGAAGTGCCTTTTTGACCAATAGCGGCTATTTTCATCAAATTGGGCTGAATCGAAAAATACATCAAATCCACCCGATCCAATGGTACCGTTGCAATCAGCACGTCAAACTACGCCGGAAAAAGCCATAAAATCGATAGGTAAAAATGACATTCAAAAGACCATTTTTGACGGCTCACTTATGTATGTGCTGGAAGTGCCTTCTCGACCAATAGCTGCTATTTTCATCAAATTTGACTGAATCGAAAAATACATCAAATCCACCCGATCCAATGGTACCGTTGCAATCAGCACGTCAAACTACGCCAGAAAAAGCCATAAAATCGATAGGTAAAAATGACATTCAAAAGACCATTTTTGACGGCTCACTTATGTATGTGCTGGAAGTGTTTTCTCGACCAATAGCAGCCATTTTCAACAAATTGGGCTGAATCAAAAAATACATCAAATCCACCCGATCCAATGGTACCGTTGCAATCAGCACGTCAACCTACGCCAGAAAAAGCCATAAAATCGATAGGTAAAAATGACATTCAAAAGATCATTTTTGATGGCTCACTTATGTATGCAGTAAAAATGCATTTTCGGTCAATATTGGCTTTTTCCATCAAATTGGGCTGAATCGAAAAATACATCAAATCCACCCGATTCAATGGTACCGTTGCAATCAGCACGTCAAACTACGCCAGAAAAAGCCATAAAATCGATAGGTAAAAATGACATTCAAAAGACCATTTTTGACGGCTCACTTATGTATGTGCTGGAAGTGCCTTTTAGACCAATAGCAGCTATTTTAATCAAATTGGGCTGAATCGAAAAATACATCAAATCCTCCCGATCCAATGGTACCGTTGCAATCAGCACGTAAACTACACCAGAAAAAGCCATAAAATCGATCGGTAAAAATGACATTCAAAAGACCATTTTTGACGGCTCACTTATGTATGTGCAGGAAGTGCTTTCTCGACCAATAGCGGCCATTTTCATCAAATTGGGCAGAATCGAAAAATACATCAAATCCACCCGATCCAATGGTACCGTTGCAATCTGCACGTCAAACTACACCAGAAAAAGCCATAAAATCGATAGGTAAAAATGACATTCAAAAGACCATTTTTGACGGCTCACTTATGTATGTGCTGGAAGTGCCTTATCGACAAATAGCGGCTATTTTCATCAAATTGGGCTGAAACAAAAAATACATCAAATCCAGCCGATCCAATGGTACCGTTGCAATCAGCACGTCAAACTACGCCAGAAAAAGCCATAAAATCGATAGGTAAAAATGACATTTAAAAGACCATTTGTGACGGCTCACTTATGTATGTGCTGGAAGTGCCTTTTCAACCAATAGTAGTTATTTTCATCAAATTGGGCTGAATCAAAAATACATCAAATCCACCCGATCCAATGGTACCGTTGCAATCAGCACGTCAAACTACGCC
Source organism: Thysanoteuthis rhombus (assembly GCA_963457665.1). Lineage (NCBI taxonomy): Eukaryota > Metazoa > Mollusca > Cephalopoda > Oegopsida > Thysanoteuthidae > Thysanoteuthis > Thysanoteuthis major. The sequence goes on along the minus strand of OY735238.1, from coordinate 123,089 downwards.
AGAAAAAGCCATAAAATCGATAGGTAAAAATGACATTCAAAAGACCATTTTTGACGGCTCACTTATGTATGTGCTGGAAGTGCCTTCTCGACCAATAGCGGCTATTTTAATCAAATTTGGCTGAATCGAAAAATACATCAAATCCACCCGATCCAATGGTACCGTTGCAATCAGCACGTCAAACTACGCCAGAAAAAGCCATAAAATCGATAGGTAAAAATGACATTCAAAAGACCATTTTCGACGGCTCACTTATGTATGTGCTGGAGGTGCCTTTTCGACCAATAGCAGTTATTTTCATCAAATTGGGCTGAATCAAAAATACATCAAATCCACCCAATCCAATGGTACCGTTGCAATCTGCACGTCAAACTACACCAGAAAAAGCCATAAAATCGATAGGTAAAAATGACATTCAAAAGACCATTTTTGACGGCTCACTTATGTATGTGCTGGATGTGCCTTATCGACAAATAGCGGCTATTTTCATCAAATTGGGCTGAAACAAAAAATACATCAAATCCAGCCGATCCAATGGTACCGTTGCAATCAGCACGTCAAACTACGCCAGAAAAAGCCATAAAATCGATAGGTAAAAATGACATTTAAAAGACCATTTGTGACGGCTCACTTATGTATGTGCTGGAAGTGCCTTTTCGACCAATAGTAGTTATTTTCATCAAATTGGGCTGAATCAAAAATACATCAAATCCACCCAATCCAATGGTACCGTTGCAATCAGCACGTCAAACTACGCCAGAAAAAGCCATAAAATCGATAGGTAAAAATGACATTCAAAAGACCATTTTTGACGGCTCACTTATGTATGTGCTGGAAGTGCCTTCTCGACGAATAGCGGCTATTTTCATCAAATTGGGCTAAAACAAAAAATACATCAAATCCAGCCGATCCAATGGTACCGTTGCAATCAGCACGTCAAACTACGCCAGAAAAAGCCATAAAATCGATAGGTAAAAATGACATTCAAAAGACAATTTTCGACGGCTCACTTATGTATGTGCTGGAGGTGCCTTTTCGACCAATAGCAGTTATTTTCATCAAATTGGGCTGAATCAAAAATACATCAAATCCACCCGATCCAATGGTACCGTTGCAATCAGCACGTCAAAGTACGCCAGAAAAAGCCATAAAATCGATAGGTAAAAATGACATTCAAAAGACCATTTTTGACGGCTCACTTATGTATGCGGTAAAATTGAATTTTTGGTCAATATTGGCTTTTTCCATCAAATTGGGCTGAATCGAAAAATACATCAAATCCACCCGATCCAAATGTACCGTTGCAATCAGCACGTCAAACTACGCCAGAAAAAGCCATAAAATCGATAGGTAAAAATGACATTCAAAACACCATTTTTGACGGATCACTTATGTATGTGCTGGAAGTGCCTTTTTGACCAATAGCGGCTATTTTCATCAAATTGGGCTGAATCGAAAAATACATCAAATCCACCCGATCCAATGGTACCGTTGCAATCAGCACGTCAAACTACGCCGGAAAAAGCCATAAAATCGATAGGTAAAAATGACATTCAAAAGACCATTTTTGACGGCTCACTTATGTATGTGCTGGAAGTGCCTTCTCGACCAATAGCTGCTATTTTCATCAAATTTGACTGAATCGAAAAATACATCAAATCCACCCGATCCAATGGTACCGTTGCAATCAGCACGTCAAACTACGCCAGAAAAAGCCATAAAATCGATAGGTAAAAATGACATTCAAAAGACCATTTTTGACGGCTCACTTATGTATGTGCTGGAAGTGTTTTCTCGACCAATAGCAGCCATTTTCAACAAATTGGGCTGAATCAAAAAATACATCAAATCCACCCGATCCAATGGTACCGTTGCAATCAGCACGTCAACCTACGCCAGAAAAAGCCATAAAATCGATAGGTAAAAATGACATTCAAAAGATCATTTTTGATGGCTCACTTATGTATGCGGTAAAAATGCATTTTCGGTCAATATTGGCTTTTTCCATCAAATTGGGCTGAATCGAAAAATACATCAAATCCACCCGATTCAATGGTACCGTTGCAATCAGCACGTCAAACTACGCCAGAAAAAGCCATAAAATCGATAGGTAAAAATGACATTCAAAAGACCATTTTTGACGGCTCACTTATGTATGTACTGGAAGTGCCTTCTCGACCAATAGCGGCTATTTTCATCAAATTGGGCTGAATCGAAAAATACATCAAATCCACCCGATCCAATGGTACCGTTGCAATCAGCACGTCAAACTACGCCAGAAAAAGCCATAAAATCGATAGGTAAAAATGACATTCAAAAAACCATTTTTGACAGCTCACTTACGTATGCGGTAAAAATGCATTTTTGGTCAATATTGGCTTTTTCCATCAAATTGGGCTGAATCGAAAAATACATCAAATCCACCCAATCCAATGGTACCGTTGCAATCAGCACGTCAAACTACGCCAGAAAAAGCCATAAAATCGATAGGTAAAATGACATTCAAAAGACCATTTTTGACAGCTCACTTATGTATGTGCTGGAAGTGCCTTTTCGACCGATAGCGGCTATTTCCATGAAATTGGGCTGAATCGAAAAATACATCAAATCCACCCAATCCAATGGTACCGTTGCAATCAGCACGTCAAACTACGCCAGCAAGAAGCCATAAAATCGATAGGTAAAAATGACATTCAAAAGACCATTTTTGACGGCTCACTTATGTATATACTGGAAGTGCCTTCTCGACCAATAGCGGCTATTTTCATCAAATTGGACTGAATCGAAAAATACATCAATTCCACCCGATCCAATGGTACCGTTGCAATCAGCACGTCAAACTACGCCAGCAAAAAGCCATAAAATCGATAGGTAAAAATGACATTCAGAAGACCATTTCTGACGGCTCACTTATGTATGTGCCGGAAGTGCCTTCTCAACCAATAGCGGCTATTTTCGTCAAATTGGGCTGAATCGAAAAATACATCAAATCCACCCGATCCAATGGTACTGTTGCAATCAGCACGTCAAACTACGCCAGAAAAAGCCATAAAATCAATAGGTGAAAATGACATTCAAAAGACCATTTTTGACGGCTCAATTATATATGCAGTGAAAATGCATTTTTGGTCAATATTAGCTTTTTCCATCAAATTGGGCTGAATCGAAAAATACATCAAATCCACCCGATCCAATGGTACCGTTGCAATCAGCACGTCAAACTACGGCAAAAAAAGCCATAAAATCGATACGTAAAAATGACATTCAAAAGACCATTTTTGACGGCTCACTTATGTATGTGCAGGAAGTGTCTTCTCGACCAATAGCGGCCCTTTTCATCAAATTGGGCTGAATCGAAAAATACATCAAATCCACCCGATCCAATGGTACCGTTGCAATGAGCACGTCAAACTACGCCAGCAAAAAGCCATAAAATCGATAGGTAAAAATGACATTCAAAAGACCATTTTTGACGGCTCACTTATGTATGTGCAGGAAGTGTCTTCTCGACCAATAGCGGCCCTTTTCATCAAATTGGGCTGAATCGAAAAATACATCAAATCCACCCGATCAAATGGCACCGTTGCAATCAGCACGTCAACCTACGCCAGAAAAAGCCATAAAATCGATAGGTAAAAATGACATTCAAAAGATCATTTTTGATGGCTCACTTATGTATGCGGTAAAAATGCATTTTCGGTCAATATTGGCTTTTTCCATCAAATTGGGCTGAATCGAAAAATACATCAAATCGACCCGATCCAATGGTACCGTTTCAATCAGCACGTCAACCTACGCCAGAAAAAGCCATAAAATCGATAGGTAAAAGTGATATTCGAAAGACTATTTTTGACGGCTCACTTATGTATGCGGTAAAAATGCATTTTCTGTCAATATTGGCTATTTCCATCAAATTGGGCTGAATCGAAAAATACATCAAATCCACCCGATCCAATGGTACCGTTGCAATCAGCACGTCAAACTACGCCAGAAAAAGCCATAAAATCGATAGGTAAAAATGACATTCAAAAGACCATTTTTGATGGCTCACTTATGTATGTGCTGGAAGTGCCTTCTCGACCAATAGCAGCTATTTTCATCAAATTGGGCTGAATCGAAAAATACATCAAATCCACCCGATCCAATGGTACCGTTGCAATCAGCACGTCAAACTATGCCAGCAAAAAGCCATAAAATCGATAGGTAAAAATGACATTCAAAAGACCATTTGTGACGGCTCACTTATGTATATGCTGGAAGTGCCTTTTCGACCAATAGTAGCTATATTCATCAAATTGGGCTAAATCGAAAAATACATCAAATCAACCCGATCCAATGGTACTGTTGCCATCAGCACGGCCTTTATGCCAGAAAAAGCCATAAAATCGATAGGTAAAAATGACATTCAAAAGACCATTTTTGACGGCTCACTTATGTGTGCCGTAAAAATGCATTTTTGGTCAATATTGGCTATTTCCATCAAATTGGGCTGAATTGAAAAATACATCAAATCCACCCGATCCAATGGTACCGTTGCAATCAGCACGTCAAACTACGCCAGAAAAAGCCATAAAATCGATAGGTAAAAATGACATTCAAAAGACCATTTGTGATGGCTCACTTATGTATGTGCTGGAAGTGCTTTCTCGACCAATAGCAGCTATTTTCATCAAATTGGGCTGAATCGAAAAATACATCAAATCCACCCGATCCAATGGTACCGTTGCAATCAGCACGCCAAACTACGCCAGAAAAAGCCATAAAATCGATAGGTAAAAATGACATTCAAAAGATCATTTTTGACGGCTTACTTATGTATGCGGTAAAAATGCATTTTCGGTCAATATTGGCTTTTTCCATCAAATTGGGCTGAATCGAAAAATACTTCAAATCCACCCGATCCAATGGTACCGTTGCAATCAGCACGTCAAACTACGCCAGAAAAAGCCATAAAATCGATAGGTAAAAATGACATTCAAAAGACCATTTCTGACGGCTCACTTATGTATGTGCAGGAAGTGCTTTTTCAACCAATAGCGGCTATTTCCATCAAATTGGGCTGAATCGAAAAATACATCAAATCCACCCGATCCAATGGTACCGTTGCAATCAGCACGTCAAACTACGCCTGAAAAAGCCATAAAATGGAAAGGTAAAAATGACATTCAAAAGACCATTTTTGACGGCTCTCTTATGTATGCGGTAAAAATGCATTTTCGGTCAATCTTGGCTATTTCCATCAAATTGGGCTGAATCGAAAAATACATCAAATCGACCCGATCCAATGGTACCGTTGCAATCAGCATGTCAAACTACGCCAGAAAAAGCCATAAAATCGATAGGTAAAAATGACATTCAAAAGACCATTTTTGACGGCTCACTTATGTATGTGCAGGAAGTGCCTTCTCGACCAATAGCGGCCCTTTTCATCAAATTGGGCTGAGTCGAAAAATACATCAAATCCACCCGATCCAATGGTACTGTTGCCATCAGCACGGCACTTATGCCAGAAAAAGCCATAAAATCGATAGGTAAAAATGACATTCAAAAGACCATTTTTGACGGCTCACTTATGTGTGCGGTAAAAATGCATTTTCGGTCAATATTGGCTTTTTCCATCAAATTGGGCTGAATTGAAAAATACTTCAAATCCACCCGATCCAATGGTACCGTTGCAATCAGCACGTCAAACTACGCCAGAAAAAGCCATAAAATCGATAGGTAAAAATGACATTCAAAAGACCATTTTTGACGGCTCACTTATGGATGTACTGGAAGTGCCTTCTCGACCAATAGCGGCTATTTTCATCAAATTGGGCTGAATCGAAAAATACATCAAATCCACCCGATCCAATGGTACCGTTGCAATCAGCACGTCAAACTACGCCAGAAAAAGCCATAAAATCGATAGGTAAAAATGACAATCAAAAGACCATTTTTGACGCTTCACTTATATATGCGGTAAAAATGCATTTTTGATCAATATTAGCTATTTCCATCGAATTAGGCTGAATCAAAAAATACATCAAATCCACCCGATCCAATGGTACCGTTGCAATCAGCACGTCAAACTACGCCAGAAAAAGCCATAAAATCGATAGGTAAAAATGACATTCAAAAGACCATTTTTGACGGCTCACTTATGGATGTGCTGGAAGTGCTTTTTCAACCAATAGCGGCTATTTCCATCAAATTGGGCTGAATCGAAAAATACATCAAATCCACCCGATCCAATGGTACCGTTGCAATCAGCACGTCAAACTACGCCAGAAAAAGCCATAAAATGGAAAGGTAAAAATGACATTCAAAAGACCATTTTTGACTGCTCACTTATGTATGCGGTAAAAATGCATTTTCGGTCAATCTTGGCTATTTCCATCAAATTGGGCTGAATCGAAAAATACTTCAAATCGACGCGATCCAATGGTACCGTTGCAATCAGCACGTCAAACTACGCCAGAAAAAGCCATAAAATCGATAGGTAAAAATGACATTCAAAAGACCATTTTTGACGGCTCACTTATGTATGTGCAGGAAGTGCCTTCTCGACCAATAGCGGCTATTTTCATCAAATTGGGCTGAATCGAAAAATACATCAAATCCACCCGATCCAATGGTACCGTTGCAATCAGCACGTCAAACTACGCCAGAAAAAGCCATAAAATCGATAGGTAAAAATGACATTCAAAAGACCATTTCTGACGCTTCACTTATATATGCAGTAAAAATGCATTTTTGGTCAATATTAGCTATTTCCATCAAATTGGGCTGAATCAAAAAATACATCAAATCCACCCGATCCAATGGTACCGTTGCAATCAGCACGTCAAACTACGCCAGAAAAAGCCATAAAATCGATAGGTAAAAATGACATTCAAAAGACCATTTGTGACGGCTCACTTATGTATATGCTGGAAGTGCCTTCTCGACCAATAGCAGCTATATTCATCAAATTGGGCTAAATCGAAAAATACATCAAATCCACCCGATCCAATGGTACCGTTGCAATCAGCACGTCAAAGTACGCCAGAAAAAGCCATAAAATCGATAGGTAAAAATGACATTCAAAAGACCATTTTTGACGGCTCACTTATGTATGCGGTAAAAAAGCATTTTCGGTCAATATTGGCTCTTTCCATCAAATGGGGCTGAATTGAAAAATACATCAAATCCACCCGATCCAATTACCATTGGCAATCAGCACGTCAAACTACGCCAGAAAAAGCCATAAAATCGATAGGTAAAAATGACATTCAAAAGACCATTTTTGATGGCTCCCTTATGGAAGTGCTCTCTCGACCAATAGGGGCTTTTTCCATGAAATTGGGCTGAGTCGAAAAATACATCAAATCCACCCGATCCAATGGTACCGTTGCAATCAGCACGTCAAACTATGCCAGAAAAACTCATAAAATTGATAGGTAAAAATGACATTCAAGAGACCATTTTTGATGGCTTACTGATTGTGTGCGGTAAAAATAAATTTTCGGTCAAAATTGGCTATTTCCATCAAATTGGGCTGAGTCGAAAAATACATCAAATCCACCCGATCCAATGGTACCGTTGCAATCAGCACGTCAAACTACGCCAGAAAAAGCCATAAAATCGATAGGTAAAAATGACATTCAAAAGACCATTTTTGATGGCTCCCTTATGGAAGTGCCTTCTCGACCAATAGCGGCTTTTTCCATCAAATTAGGCTGAGTCTATAAAGTACATCAAATCCACCCGATCCAATGGTACCGTTGCAATCAGCACGTCAAACTACGCCAGAAATAGCCATAAAATCGATAGGTAAAAATGACATTCAAAAGACCATTTTTGATGGCTCCCTTATGGAAGTGCCTTCTCGACCAATATTGCCTTTTCCATCAAATTAGGCTGAGTCGAAAAATACATCAAATCCACCCGATCCGATGGTACCGTTGCAATCAGCACGTCAAACTACGCCTTAAAAAGCCATAAAATCGATAGGTAAAAATGACATTCAAAAGACCATTTTTGATGGCTCCCTTATGGAAGTGCCTTCTCGACCAATAGCGGCCCTTTTCATCAAATTGGGCTTAGTCGAAAAATACATCAAATCCATCCGAACCAATGGTACCGTTGCAATCAGCACGTCAAACTACGCCAGAAAAAGCCATAAAATCGATAGGTAAAAATGACATTCAAAAGACCATTTTTGACGGCTCACTTATGTATGTGCAGGAAGTGCCTTCTCGACCAATAGCGGCCCTTTTCATCAAATTGGGCTGAGTCGAAAAATACATCAAATCCACCCGATCCAATGGTACCGTTGCAATCAGCACGTCAAACTACGCCAGAAAAAGCCATAAAATCGATAGGTAAAAATGACATTCAAAAGACCATTTTTGACGGCTCACTTATGTATATGCTGGAAGTGCCTTTTCGACCAATAGTGGCTATATTCATCAAATTGGGCTGAATCGAAAAATACATCAAATCCACCCGATCCAATGGTACTGTTGCCATCAGCACGGCACTTATGCCAGAAAAAGTCATAAAATCGATAGGTAAAAATGACATTCAAAAGACCATTTTTGACGGCTCACTTATGTGTGCGGTAAAAATGCATTTTCGGTCAATATTGGCTTTTTCCATCAAATTGGGCTGAGTCGAAAAATACTTCAAATCCACCCAATCCAATGGTACCGTTGCAATCAGCACGTCAAACTACGCCAGAAAAAGCCATAAAATCGATAGGTAAAAATGACATCCAAAAGACCATTTTTGACAGCTCACTTATGCATGTACTGGAAGTGCCTTCTCGACCAATAGCGGCTATTTTCATCAAATTGGGCTGAGTCGAAAAATACATCAAATCCACCCGATCCAATGGTACCGTTGCAATCAGCACGTCAAACTACGCCAGAAAAAGCCATAAAATCGATAGGTAAAAATGACATTCAAAAGACCATTTCTGACGCTTCACTTATATATGCAGTAAAAATGCATTTTTGGTCAATATTAGCTATTTCCATCAAATTGGGCTGAATCAAAAAATACATCAAATCCACCCGATCCAATGGTACCGTTGCAATCAGCACGTCAAACTACGCCAGAAAAAGCCATAAAATCGATAGGTAAAAATGACATTCAAAAGACCCTTTGTGATGGCTCACTTATGTATATGCTGGAAGTGCCTTCTCGACCAATAACGGCTATATTCATCAAATTGGGCTAAATCGAAAAATACATCAAATCCACCCGATCCAATGGTACCGTTGCAATCAGCACGTCAAACTACGCCAGAAAAAGCCATAAAATCGATAGGTAAAAATGACATTCAAAAGACCATTTTTGACGGCTCACTTATGTATGCGGTAAAAAAGCATTTTCGGTCAATATTGGCTCTTTCCATCAAATGGGGCTGAATTGAAAAATACATCAAATCCACCCGATCCAATGGTACCGTGGCAATCAGCACGTCAAACTACGCCAGAAAAAGCCATAAAATCGATAGGTAAAAATGACATTCAAAAGACCATTTTTGACGGCTCACTTATGTATGTGCTGGTAGTGCCTTTCCGACCAATAGCAGCTATTTTTATCAAATTGGGCTGAATCGAAAAATACATCAAATCCACCCAATCCAATGGTACCGTTGCAATCAGCACATCAAACTACGCCAGAAAAAGCCATATAATCGATAGGTAAAAATGACATTCAAGAGACCATTTTTGACGGCTTACTGATTGTGTGCGGTAAAAATGAATTTTCGGTCAAAATTGGCAATTTCCATCAAATTGGGCTGAGTCGAAAAATACATCAAATCCACCCGATCCAATGGTACTGTTGCAATCAGCACGTCAAACTACGACAGAAAAAGCCATAAAATCAATAGGTAAAAATGACATTCAAAAGACCATTTTTGATGGCTCCCTTATGGAAGTGCTTTCTCGACCAATAGCGGCTTTTTCCATCAAATTGGGCTGAGTCGAAAAATACATCAAATCCACCCGATCCAATGGTACCGTTGCAATCAGCACGTCAAACTACGCCAGAAAAAGCCATAAAATCGATAGGTAAAAATGACATTCAAAAGACCATTTTTGATGGCTCCCTTATGGAAGTGCTTTCTCGACCAATAGCGGCTTTTTCCATTAAATTGGGCTTAGTCGAAAAATACATCAAATCCATCCGAACCAATGGTACCGTTGCAATCAGCACGTCAAACTACGCCAGAAAAAGCCATGAAATCGATAGGTAAAAATGACATTCAAAAGACCATTTTTGATGGCTCCCTTATGGAAGTGCCTTCTCGACCAATAGCGGCTTTTTCCATCAATTTGGGCTGAGTCGAAAAATACATCAAGTCCACCCGATCCAATGGTACCGTTGCAATCAGCACGTCAAAGTACGCCAGAAAAAGCCATAAAATCGATAGGTAAAAATGACATTCAAAAGACCATTTTTGATGGCTCCCTTATGGAAGTGCCTTCTCGACCAATATTGGCTTTTTCCATCTAATTTGGCTGAGTCGAAAAATACATCAAATCAACCCGATCCAATGGTACCGTTGATATCAGCACGTCAAACTACGCCAGAAAAAGCCATAAAATCGATAGGTAAAAATGACCTTCAAAAGACCATTTTGGATGGCTCTCTTATGAAAGTGCCTCCTCGACCAATAGCGGCTATTCCCATCAAATTTGGCTGAGTCGAAAAATACATCAAATCCACCCGATCCGATGGTACCGTTGCAATCAGCACGTCAAACTACGCCAGAAAAAGCCATAAAATCGATAGGTAAAAATGACATTCAAAAGACCATTTTTGATGGCTCTCTTATGCAATTGTCTTCTCGACCAATAGTGGCTTTTTCCAACAAATTGGGCTGAGTCGAAAAATACATCAAATCCACCCGATCCAACGGTACCGTTGCAATCAGCACGTCAAACTACGCCAGAAAAAGCCATAAAATCGATAGGTAAAAATGACATTCAAAAGACCATTTTTGATGGCTCCTTTATGGAAGTGCCTTCTCGACCAATAGCGGCTTTTTCCATCAAATTGGGCTGAGTCGAAAAAAACATCAAATCCACCCGATCCAATGGTACCGTTGCAATCAGCACGTCAAAAAACGCCAGAAAAAGCCATAAAATCAATAGGTAAAAATGACATTCAACAGACCATGTTTGACGGCTTACTGATGTGTGCAGTATAAATGCATTTTCAGTCAATATTGACGTTTTCCATCATTTTGGGCTGAGTCGAAAAATACATCAAATCCACCCGATCCAATGGTACCGTTGTAGTCAGCACGTCAAACTACGCCAAAAAAAAGCCATAAAATCATTAGGTAAAAATGACATTCAAAACACCATTTTTGATGGCTCCCTTATGGAAGTGCCTTCTCGACCAATGTAGGCTTTTCCCATCAAATAAGGCTGAGTCGAAAAATACATCAAATCCACCCGATCCAATGGTACCGTTGCAATCAGCACGTCAAACTACGCCAGAAAAAGCCATAAAATCGATAGGTAAAAATGACATTCGAGAGACCATTTTTGACGGCTTACTGATGTGTGCAGTAAAAATGCATTTTGGTCAAAATTGGCTATTTCCATTAAATTGGGCTGAGTCGAAAAATACATCAAATCCACCCGATCCAATTGTACCGTTGCAATCACCACGTCAAATTACGCCAGAAAAAGCCATAAAATCGATAGGTAAAAATGACATTCAAAAGACCATTTTTGATGGCTCCCTTATGGAAGTGCCTTCTCGACCAATAGCGGCTTTTTCCATCAAATTGGGCTGAGTCAAAAAATACATCAAATCCACCTCATCCAGTGGTACTGTTGCAATCAGCACGTCAAACTACGCCAGAAAAAGCCATAAAATCGATAGGTAAAAATGACATTCAAAAGACCATTTTTGATGGCTCCCTTATGGAAGTGCTTTCTCGACCAATAGCGGCTTTTTCCATCAAATTGGGCTGAGTCGAAAAATACATCGAATCCACCCGATCCAATGGTACCGTTGCAATCACCACGTCAAACTACGCCAGAAAAAGCCATAAAATCGATAGGTAAAAATGACATTCAAAAGACCATTTTTGATGGCTCCCTTATGGAAGTGCCTTCTCGACCAATAGTGGCTTTTTCCATCAAATTGGGCTGAGTCGAAAAATACATCAAATCCATCCGATCCAATGGTACCGTTGCAATCAGCACGTCAAAATACGCCAGAAAAAGCCATGAAATCGATAGGTAAAAATGATATTCAAAAGACCATTTTTGATAGCTCCCTTATGGAAGTGCCTTCTCGACCAATAGCGGCTTTTTCCATCAAATTGGGCTGAGTCGAAAAATACATCAAATCCATCCGATCCAATGGTACCGTTGCAATCAGCACGTCAAAAAACGCCAGAAAAAGCCATAAAATCAATAGGTAAAAATGACATTCAACAGACCATGTTTGACGGCTTACTGATGTGTGCAGTATAAATGCATTTTTGGTCAATATTGACGTTTTCCATCATTTTGGGCTGAGTCGAAAAATACATCAAATCCACACGATCCAATGGTACTGTTGCAGTCAGCACGTCAAACTATGCCAGAAAAACTCATAAAATCATTAGGTAAAAATGACATTCAAAACACCATTTTTGATGGCTCCCTTATGGAAGTGCCTTCTCGACCAATGTTGGCTTTTCCCATCAAATTAGGCTGAGTCAAAAAATACATCAAATCCACCCGATCCAATGGTACCGTTGCAATCAGCACGTCAAACTACGCCAGAAAAAGCCATAAAATCGAAAGGTAAAAATGACATTTGAGAGACCATTTTTGACGGCTTACTGATGTGTGCGGTAAAAATGCATTTTGGTCAAAATTGGCTATTTCCATTAAATTGGGCTGGGTCGAAAAATACATCAAATCCACCCAATCCAATGGTACCGTTGCAATCACCACGTCAAATTACGCCAGAAAAAGCCATAAAATCGATAGGTAAAAATGACATTCAAAAGACCATTTTTGATGGCTCCCTTATGGAAGTGCCTTCTCGACCAATAGTTGCTTTTTCCATCAAATTGGGCTGAGTCGAAAAATACATCAAATCCATCCGATCCAATGGTACCGTTGCAATCAGCACGTCAAAATACGCCAGAAAAAGCCATAAAATCGATAGGTAAAAATGATATTCAAAAGACCATTTTTGATAGCTCCCTTATGGAAGTGCCTTCTCGACCAATAGCGGCTTTTTCCATCAAATTGGGCTGATTCGAAAAATACATCAAATCCACCCGATCCAATGGTACCAATGCAATCAGCACGTCAAACTACGCCAGAAAAAGCCATAAAATCGATAGGTAAAAATGACATTCAAAAGACCATTTTTGATGGCTCCCTTACGGAAGTGCCTTCTCGACCAATAGCAGCTATTTCCATCAAATTAGGCTGAGTCGAAAAATACATCAAATCCACCCGATCCAATGGTACCGTTGCAATCAGCACGTCAAACTACGCCAGAAAAAGCCATAAAATCGATCGGTAAGAATGACTTTCAAAAGACCATTTTTGACGGCTTACTGATGTGTGCAGTAAAAATGCATTTTCAGTCAAAAGTGGCTATTTCCATCAAATTGGGCTGAGTCGAAAAATACATCAAATCCACCCGATCCAATGGTACCGTTGCAATCAGCACGTGAAACTACGCCAAAAAAGCCATAAAATCGATAGGTAAAAATGACATTCAAAGACCATTTTTGATGACTCCCTTATGGAAGTGCCTTCTCGACCAATAGCGGCTATTTCCATCAAATTGGGCTGAGTCGAAAAATACATCGTATCCATCCGATCCAATGGTACCGTTGCAATCAGCACGTCAAACTACGCCAGAAAAAGCCATAAAATCGATAGGTAAAAATGATATTCAAAAGACCATTTTTGATAGCTCCCTTATGGAAGTGCCTTCTCGACCAATAGCGGCTTTTTCCATCAGATTGGGCTGATTCGAAAAATACATCAAATCCACCCGATCCAATGGTACCAATGCAATCAGCACGTCAAACTACGCCAGAAAAACCCATATAATCGATATGTAAAAATGATATTGAAAAGACCATTTTTGATGGCTCACTTATGAATGTGCTGGAAGTGCGTTCTCGACCAACAGTGGCTTTTTCCTTCAAATTGGGCTGAGTTGAAAAAAAAAATCAAATCCACCCGATCCAATGGTACCGTTGGAATTAGCACGTCAAACTACGCCAATAAAAGCCATGAAATCGATATGTAAAAATGACATTCAAAAGACCATTTTTGACAGCTTACCGATGTGTGCAGTGAAAATTCAATCTCAGTCAATTTTGGCTATTTTCATCAAATTGTGCTGACTCGAAAAATACATCAAATCAACCCGATCCAATGGTACCGTTGCAATCAGCACGTCAAACTACGCCAGAAAAAGCCAGAAAATCTGTAGGTAAAAATGACATTAAAAAGACCATTTTTGATGGCTCACTTATGTATGTGCTGGAAGTGCCTTCTCGACCAATAGCAGCTTTTTCCATCAAAATGCACTGAATTGAAAAATACATCAAATCCAGCCGATTCAATCCTGCTGTTGCAATCAGCACGTCAAACTACGCCAGAAAAAGTCATAAAATCGATAGGTAAAAATTACATTAAAAAGACTATTTTTGATGGCTCACTTATGTATGTGCTGGAAGTGCCTTCTCGACCAATAGTGGCTATTTCCATAAAATTAGGCTGACTCGAAAAATGCATCAAATCCACCCGATCCAATGGTACTGTTGCAATCAGCACGTCAAACTACGCCACAAAAAGCCATAAAATAGATAGGTAAAAATGACATTCAAAAGACCATTTTTGACGTTTTACTGATGTGTGCGGTAAAAATGCATTTTCGGTCAAAATTGGCTATTTCTGTCAAATTGGGCTGAGTCGAAAAATACATCAAATCCACCCGATCCAATGGTACTGTTGCAATCAGCACGTCAAACTACGCCAGAAAAAGCCATAAAATCGGTAGGTAAAAATGACATAAAAAGACCATTTTTGATGGCTCACTTATGTGTGTGCTGGAAGTGCCTTCTCGAGGAATAGCGGCTTTTTCCATCAAATTGCACTAAATTGAAAAAGATATCAAATCCACCCGATCCAATGGTACCGTTGCAAACAGCACGTCAAACTACGCCAGAAAAAAGGAATAAAATCGATAGGTAAAAATGACATTCAAAAGACGATTTTTGATGGCAAACTTATGTATGTGCTGGAAGTGCCTCCTCGACCAATAGCAGCTTTTTCCATCAAATTCCGCTGAATCGAAAGATACATCAAATCCACCCGATCCAATGGTACTGTTGCAATCAGCACGTCAAACTACGCCACAAAAAGCCATAAAATAGATAGGTAAAAATTACATTCAAAAGACCATTTTTGACGTTTTACTGATGTGTGCGGTAAAAATGCATTTTCGGTCAAAATTGGCTATTTCTGTCAAATTGGGCTGAGTCGAAAAATACATCAAATCCACCCGATCCAATGGTACTGTTGCAATCAGCACGTCAAACTACGCCAGAAAAAGCCATAAAATCGGTAGGTAAAAATGACATAAAAAGACCATTTTTGATGGCTCACTTATGTATGTGCTGGAAGTGCCTTCTCGAGCAATAGCGGCTTTTTCCATCAAATTGCACTAAATCGAAAAAGATATCAAATCCACCCGATCCAATGGTACCGTTGCAAACAGCACGTCAAACTACGCCAGAAAAAAGGCATGAAATCGATAGGTAAAAATGACATTCAAAAGACGATTTTTGATGGCAAACTTATGTATGTGCTGGAAGTGCCTCCTCGACCAATAGCAGCTTTTTCCATCAAATTCCGCTGAATCGAAAGATACATCAAATCCACCCGATCCAATGGTACTGTTGCAATCAGCACGTCAAACTAGGCCAGAAAAAGCCATAAAATCGATAGGTAAAAATTACATTCAAAAGACCATTTTTGACAGCTCACTTATGTATGTGCTTGAAGTGCCTTCTCGACCAATAGCGGCTTTTTCCATCAAATTGGGCTGAGTCGAAAAATACATCAAATCCACCCGATCCAATGGTACCGTTGCAATCAGCACGTCAAACTACGCCAGAAAAAGCCATAAAATCGATAGGTAAAAATGATATTGAAAAGACCATTTTTGATGGCTCACTTATGTATGTGCTGGAAGTGCCTTCTCGACCAATAGTGGCTATTTTCATCAAATTGGGCTGAATCGAAAAATACATCAAATCCACCCGATCCAATGGTACTGTTGCAATCAGCACGTCAAACTACGCCAGAAGAAGCCATAAGATCGATAGGTAAAAATGACATTCAAAAGACCATTTTTGACGGCTCACTTATGTATGAGCTGGAAGTGCCTTCTCCACCAATAGCGGCTATTTTCATTAAATTGGGCTGAATCGAAAAATACATCAAATCCACCCAATCCAATGGTACTGTTGCAATCAGCACGTCAAACTACGCCAGAAAAAGCCATAAAATCGATAGGTAAAAATGACATTCAAAAGACCATTTTTGACGGCTCACTTATGTATGCGGTAAAAATGCATTTTTGGTCAAAATTGGCTATTTCCATCAAATTGGGCTGAGTCGAAAAATACATCAAATCCACCCGATCCAATGGTACTGTTGCAATCAGCACGTCAAACTACGCCAGAAAAAGCCATAAAATCGGTAGGTAAAAATGACATTAAAAAGACCATTTTTGATGGCTCACTTATGTATGTGCTGGAAGTGCCCTCTCGACCAATAGCAGTTTTTTCCATCAAATTGCACTGAATTTAAAAATACATCAAATCCACCCGATCCAATGCTACTGTTGCAATCAGCACGTCAAACTAGGCCAGAAAAAGCCATAAAATCGATAGGTGAAAATGACATTCAAAATACAATTTTTGACAGCTCACTTATGTATGAGCTTGAAGTGCCTTCTCGACCAATAGTGGCTTTTTCCATCAAATTGGGATGATTCGAAAAATACATCAAATCCACCCGATCCAATGGTACTGTTGCAATCAGCACGTCAAACTACTCCAGAAAAAGCCATGAAATCGATAGGTAAAAATGACATTCAAAAGACCATTTTTGATGGCTCCCTTATGTACGTGCTAGAAGTGCCTTCTTGACCAATAGCAATTATTTCCATCAAATTGGGCTGAGTCAAAAATACATCAAATCCACCCGATCCAATGGTACTGTTGCACTCAGCACGTCAAACTACGCCCAAAAAAGCCATAAAATCAATAGGTAAAAATGACATTCAAAAGACCATTTATGATGCCTCACTTATGTATGTGCTGGAAGTGCCTTCCCGACCCATAGCGGCTTTTTCCTTCAAATTGGGCTGAGTCGAAAAATACATCAAATCCACCCGATCCAATGGTACCGTTGCAATCAGCACGTCAAACTACGCCAGAAAAAGCCATAAAATCGATAGGTAAAAATGACATTCAAGAGACCATTTTTGATGGCTCACTTATGAATGTGCTGGAAGTGCCTTCTCGACCAACAGCGGCTTTTTCCTTCAAATTGGGCTGAGTCAAAAATACATCAAATCCACCCGATCCAATGGTACCGTTGGAATTAGCACGTCAATCTACGCCAGAAAAAGCCATAAAATCAATAGGTAAAAATGACATTGTAAAGACCATTTTTGATGGCTTACAGATGAATGCGGTAAAAATGCATTTTTTGTCAAAATTGGCTATTTCCATCAAATTTGGCTGAGTCGTAAAATACATCAAATCCACCCAATCCAATGGTACCGTTGCAATCAGCACGTCAAACTACACCAGAAAAAGCCATAATATCGATAAGTAAAAATGACTTTCAAACGACCATTTTTGACGGCTTACCGATGTGTGCAGTGAAAATTCAATTTCAGTCAATTTTGGCTATTTCCATCAAATTGGGCTGACTCTAAAAATACATCAAATCAACCCGATCCAATGGTACCGATGCAATCAGCACTTGAAACTACGCCAAAAAAACCCATATAATCGATAGGTAAAAATGACATTCAAAAGACCATTTTTGACGGCTCACTTATGTATGCGGTAAAAATGCATTTTTGGTCAAAATTGGCTATTTTCATCAAATTGGGCTGAGTCGAAAAATACATCAAATCCACCCGATCCAATGGTACCGTTGCAATCAGCACGTCAAACTACGACAGAAAAAGCCATAAAATCGGTAGGTAAAAATGACATTAAAAAGACCATTTTTGATGGCTCACTTATGTATGTGCTGGAAGTGCCTTCTCGACCAATAGCAGCTTTTTCCATCAAATTGCACTGAATTTAAAAATACATCAAATCCACCCGATCCAATGCTACCGTTGCAATCAGCATCTCAAACTAGGCCAGAAAAAGCCATAAAATCGATAGGTGAAAATGACATTCAAAATACAATTTTTGACAACTCACTTATGTATGTGCTTGAAGTGCCTTCTCGACCAATAGTGGCTTTTTCCATCAAATTGGGATGATTCGAAAAATACATCAAATCCACCCGATCCAATGGTACTGTTGCAATCAGCACGTAAAACTACTCCAGAAAAAGCCATGAAATCGATAGGTAAAAATGACATTCAAAAGACCATTTTTGATGGCTCCCTTATGTACGTGCTAGAAGTGCCTTCTTGACCAATAGCAGTTATTTCCATCAAATTGGGCTGAGTCGAAAAATACATCGAATCCACCCGATCCAATGGTACCGATGCAATCAGCACTTGAAACTACGCCAAAAAAACCCATATAATCGATAGGTAAAAATGACATTCAAAAGACCATTTTTGACAGCTCACTTATGTATGCGGTAAAAATGCATTTTTGGTCAAAATTGGCTATTTCCATCAAATTGGGCTGAGTCGAAAAATACATCAAATCCACCCGATCCAATGGTACTGTTGCAATCAGCACGTCAAACTACGCCAGAAAAAGCCATAAAATCGGTAGGTAAAAATGACATTAAAAAGACCATTTTTGATGGCTCACTTATGTATGTGCTGGAAGTGCCTTCTCGACCAATAGCAGCTTTTTCCATCAAATTGCACTGAATTTAAAAATACATCAAATCCACCCGATCCAATGCTACCGTTGCAATCAGCACGTCAAACTAGGCCAGAAAAAGCCATAAAATCGATAGGTGAAAATGACATTCAAAATACAATTTTTGACAGCTCACTTATGTATGTGCTTGAAGTGCCTTCTCGACCAATAGTGGCTTTTTCCATCAAATTGGGATGATTCGAAAAATACATCAAATCCACCCGATCCAATGGTACTGTTGCAATCAGCACGTCAAACTACTCCAGAAAAAGCCATGAAATCGATGGGTAAAAATGACATTCAAAAGACCATTTTTGATGGCTCCCTTATGTACGTGCTAGAAGTGCCTTCTTGACCAATAGCAGTTATTTCCATCAAATTGGGCTGAGTCGAAAAATACATCGAATCCACCCGATCCAATGGTACTGTTGCACTCAGCACGTCAAACTACGCCCGAAAAAGCCATAAAATCAATAGGTAAAAATGACATTCAAAAGACCATTTATGATGCCTCACTTATGTATGTGCTGGAAGTGCCTTCCCGACCCATAGCGGCTTTTTCCTTCAAATTGGGCTGACTCTAAAAATACATCAAATCAACCCGATCCAATGGTACCGTTGCAATCAGCACGTCAAACTACGCCAGAAAAAGCCATAAAATCGATAGGTAAAAATGACATTCAAGAGACCATTTTTGATGGCTCACTTATGAATGTGCTGGAAGTGCCTTCTCGACCAACAGCGGCTTTTTCCTTCAAATTGGGCTGAGTCGAAAATACATCAAATCCACCCGATCCAATGGTACCGTTGCAATCAGCACGTCAAACTACACCAGAAAAAGCCATAAAATCGATAAGTAAAAATGACTTTCAAACGACCATTTTTGACGGCTTACCGATGTGTGCAGTGAAAATTCAATTTCAGTCAATTTTGGCTATTTCCATCAAATTGGGCTGACTCGAAAAATACATCAAATCAACCCGATCCAATGGTACCGATGCAATCAGCACTTGAAACTACGCCAAAAAAACCCATATAATCGATAGGTAAAAATGATATTGAAAAGACCATTTTTGATGGCTCACTTATGTATGTGCTGGAAGTGCTTCTCGACATGTAGCGGCTTTTCCATCAAATTGGGCTTACTTTAAAAATGCATCAAATCCATCCAATCCAATGATACTGTTGCAATCAGCACGTCAAACTACGCCAGAAAAAGCCATAAAATCGATAAGTGAAAATGACATTCAAAAGACCATTTTTGATGGCTCACTCATGTATGTGCTGGAAGTGCCTTCTCGTCCAAAAGCGGCTTTTCCATCAAATTGGGCTGACTCGAAAAATGCATCAAATCCACCCGATCCAATGATACCGTTGCAATCAGCACGTCAAACTACGCCAGAGAAAGCCATAAAATCGATAGGTAAAAATGACATTCAAAAGACCATTTTTGACGTTTTACTGATGTGTGCGGTAAAAATGCATTTTCCGTCAAAATTGGCTATTTCTGTCAAATTGGGCTGAGTCGAAAAATACATCAAATCCACCCGATCCAATGGTACCGTTGCAATCAGCACGTCAAACTACGCCAGAAAAAGCCATAAAATCGGTAGGTAAAAATGACATTGAAAAGACCATTTTTGATGGCTCACTTATGTATGTGCTGGAAGTGCCTTCTCGACCAATAGCAGCTTTTTCCATCAAATTGCGTTGAATCGAAAAATACATCAAATCCACCCGATCCAATGGTACCGTTGCAATCAGCACGTGAAACTACGCCATAAAAAAGCAATAAAATCGATAGGTAAAAATGACATTCAAAAGACCATTTTTGATGGCTCACTTATGTATGTGCTGGAAGTGCCTTCTCGACCAATAGCAGCTTTTTCCATCAAATTGGGCTGAATCGAAAAATACATCAAATCCACCCGATCCAATGGTACCGTTGCAATCAGCACGTCAAACTAGGCCAGAAAAAGCCATAAAATCGATAGGTAAAAATGACATTCAAAAGACCATTTTTGACAGCTCACTTATGTATGTGCTTGGAGTGCCTTCTCGACCAATAGTGGCTTTTTCCATCAAAATGGGCCAAGTCGAAAAATACATCAAATCCAGCCGATCCAATGGTACTGTTGCAATTTGCACGTCAAACTACGCCAGAAAAAGCCTTAAAATCGATAGGTAAAAATGACATTCAAAAGACCATTTTTGATGGCTCCCTTATGTACGTGCTAGAAGTGCCTTCTTGACCAATAGCGGTTATTTCCATCAAATTGGGCTGACTCAAAAAATACATCAAATCCACCCGATCCAATGGTACTGTTGCAATCAGCACGTCAAACTACGCCAGAAAAAGCCATAAAATCGATACGTAAAAATGACATTCAAAAGACCATTTTTGATGCCTCACTCATGTATGTGCTGGAAGTGCCTTCTCGACCAATAGCGGCTTTTTCCTTCAAATTGGGCTGAGTCGAAAAATACATCAAATCCACCCGATCCAATGGTACTGTTGCACTCAGCACGTCAAACTACGCCCGAAAAAGCCATAAAATCAATAGGTAAAAATGACATTCAAAAGACCATTTATGATGCCTCACTTATGTATGTGCTGGAAGTGCCTTCCCGACCCATAGCGGCTTTTTCCTTCAAATTGGGCTGAGTCGAAAAATACATCAAATCCACCCGATCCAATGGTACTGTTGCAATCAGCACGTTAAACTATGCCGGAAAAAGCCATAAAATCGATAGGTAAAAATGACATTCAAAAGACTATTTTTGATGGCTCACTAATGAATGTGCTGGAAATGCCTTCTCGACCAACAGCGGCTTTTTCCTTCAAATTGGGCTGAGTCGGAAAATACATCAAATCCACCTGATCCAATGGTACTGTTGGAATTAGCACGTCAAACTACGCCAGAAAAAGCCATAAAATCGATAGGTAAAAATGACATTCAAAAGACCATTTTTGATGGCTTACTGATGTGTGCGGTAAAAATGCATTCTCGGTCAAAATTGGCTATTTCCATCGAATTGGGCTGAGTCGTTAAATACATCAAATCCACCCAATCCAATGGTACTGTTGCAATCAGTACGTCAAACTAAACCAGAGAAAGCCATAAAATCAATAGGTAAAAATGACATTCAAAGGACCATTTTTGACGGCTTACCGATGTGTGCAGTGATAATTCAATTTCAGTCAATTTTGGCTATTTCCATCAAATTGGGCTGACTCGAAAAATACATCAAATCAACCCAATCCAATGGTACCGATGCAATCAGCATGTCAAACTACGCCAGAAAAACCCATATAATCGATAGGTAAAAATGATATTCAAAAGACCATTTTTGATGGCTCACTTATGTATGTGCTGGAAGTGCCTTCTCGACCAATAGCGGCTTTTCCATCAAATTGGGCTGACTCGAAAAATACATCAAATCCATCCAATCCAATGATACTGTTGCAATCAGCACGTCAAACTACGCCAGATAAAGCGATAAAATGGATAGGTAAAAATGACATACAAAAGACCATTTTTGACAGCTTACCGATGTGTGCAGTGAAAATAATGCAATCAGCACGTCAAACTATGCTAGAAAAAGCCATGAATGAAAATGACATTCAAAAGACCATTTTTTATGGCTAACTGATGTGTGCAGTAAAAATGCATTTTTGGTCAATATTGGCTATTCTTATCAAATTGGGCTGAATCGAAAAATACATCAAATCCACCCAATCCAATGGTACCGTTGCAATCAGCGCGTCAAACTACGGCAGAGGAAGACATAAAATTGAGAGATAGAAATGATATTCAAAAGACCATTTTCGACAGCTAACTGATGTGTGCGGTAAAAATGCATATTCGGTCAATATTGGCTATTTTCATCAAATTAGGCTGAATCGAAAAATACATCTCATCCTCCCGATCCAATGGTACCGTTGCAATCAGCACGTCAAACTACGCCAGAAAAGCCATAAAATCAATAGGTAAAAATGACATTCAAAAGACCATTTTTGATGGCTCCCTTATGGAAGTGCCTTCTCGACCAATAGCGGCTATTTTCATCAAATTGGGCTGAATTTAAAAAATACATCAAATCCACCCAATCCAATGGTTCCGTTGCAATCAGCACATCAAACTACACCAGAAAAAGCCATAAAATCGATAGGTAAAAATGATATTCAAACGACCATTTTTGACGGCTTACCGATGTGTGCAGTGAAAATTCAATTTCAGTCAATTTTGACTATTTCCATCAAATTGGGCTGACTCTAAAAATACATCAAATCAACCCGATCCAATGGTACCGTTGCAATCAGCACGTCAAACTACGCCAGAAAAAGCAATAAGATCGATATATAAAAATGACACTCAAAAGACCATTTTTGACGGCTCACTTATGTATGTTCTGGAAGTGCCTTCTCGACCAATAGCGGCTATTTTTATCAAATTGGGCTGAATTGGAAAAAAACATCAAATACACCCGTTCCAATGGTACCGTTGCAATCAGCACGTCAAACTATGCCAGGAAAAGCCATAAAATCGATAGGTAAAAATGACATTCAAAAGACCATTTTTGATGGCTAACTGATGTTTGCAGTAAAATTGCATTTTTGGTCAATATTGGCTATTCTTATCAAATTAGGCTGAATTGAAAAATACATCGAATCCACCCGATCAAATGGTAACGTTGCAATCAGCACGTCAAACTACGCCAGAGGAAGACATAAAATTGAGAGATAGAAATGACATTCAAAAGACCATTTTTGACAGCTAACTGATGTGTGCGGTAAAAATGCATTTTTGGTCAATATTGCTTATTTTCATCAAATTTGGCTGAATCAAAAAATACATCACATCCACCCGATCCAATGGTACCGTTGCAATCAGCACGTCAAACTATGACAGAAAAAGCCATAAAATCGATAGGTAAAAATGACATCCAAAAGACCATTTTTGACAGCTCACTTATATATGTGCTGGAAGTGCCTTCTCGACCAATGGCGGCTTTTTCCATCAAATTGGGCTCAATTGAAAAATACATCAAATCCACCCGATCCAATGGTACCGTTGCAATCAGCACGTCAAACTACGCTGGAAAAAGCCATGAAATCGATAGGTAAAAATGACATTCAAAAGACCATTTTTGACGGCTAACTGATGTGTGCAGTAAAAATGCATTTTTGGTCAATATTGGCTATTTTCATCAAATTGGGCTTAATCGAAAATACATCAAATCCACCCAATCCAATGGTAACTTTGCAATCAGCACGTCAAACTACGCCAGAAAAAACTATAAAATCGATAGGTAAAAATGACATTCAAAAGACCATTTTTGACGGCTCACTTATGTATGTGCTGGAAGTGCCTTCTCAACCAATAGCGGCTATTTCCATCAAATTTGGCTCAATCGAAAAATACATCAAATCCACCCGATCCATTGGTAACGTTGCTATCAGTGCGTCAAACTACGCCAGAAAAAAGCGATAAAATCGATAGGTAAAAATGACATTCAAAAGACCATTTTTGAAAGCTTACTGCTGTGTGCAGTATAAAGGCATTTTTGGTCAATATTGGCTATTTTAATCAAATTGGGCTGACTTGAAAGATACATCACATCCACCCGATCCAATGGTACCGTTGCAATCAGCACGTCAAACTACGCCAGAAAAAGCCATAAAATCGATAGGTAAAAATGACATTCAAAAGACTATTTTTGACAGCTCACTTATGTATGTGCTGGAAGTGCCTTCTCGACCAATAGCGGCTATTTCCATTA
The DNA here is from genome assembly GCA_963457665.1 of Thysanoteuthis rhombus. Lineage (NCBI taxonomy): Eukaryota > Metazoa > Mollusca > Cephalopoda > Oegopsida > Thysanoteuthidae > Thysanoteuthis > Thysanoteuthis major. The sequence continues at coordinate 98,203 of OY735238.1, read as the reverse complement.
AATTGGGCTGATTTTAAAAATACAACAAATACACCCGATCCAATGGTACTGTTGCAATCAGCACGTCAAACTACTCCAGAAAAAGCCATGAAATCAATGGGTGAAAGAGACATTCAAAAGACCATTTCGGACACTCACTGATGTGTGCGGTAAAAATGCATTTTTGGTCAATATTAGGCTCCTTTTATCAAATTGGGCTGAATCAAAAAATACATCAAATCCACCCGATCCAATGGTACCGTTGCAATCAGCACGTCAAACTACGCCAGAAAAGCCATAAAATCGATAGGTAAAAATGACATTCAAAAGACCATTTTTGATGGCTCCTTTCATGAAGTGCCTTCTCGACCAATAGCGGCTATTTCCATCAAATTGGGCTGATTTGAAAAATACAAGAAAATACATCCAATCCAATGGTACCGTTGCAATCAGCACATCAAACTACTCCAGAAAAGGCCATGAAATCGATGCGTAAAAATGACATTCAAAAGACACTTTTTGACACTCACTGATGTATGCGGTAAAAATGCATTTTCGGTCAATATTTGTTATTTCCATCAAATTGGGCTGAATCAAAAAATACATCATATACACCCCATCCAATGGTACCGTTGCAATCAGCACGTCAAACTAGGCCAGAAAAAGCCATAAAATCGATGGGTAAAAATGACATTCAAAAGACCATTTTTGACAGCTTACTGATGTGTGCAGTGAAAATGCATTTTCGGTCAATATTGACTATTTTCATCAAATTGGGCTGAGTCGAAAAATACATCGAATCCACCCGATCCAATGGTACCGTTGCAATCAGCACGTCAAACTACGCCAGAAAATGCCATAAAATCGATAGGTAAAAATGACATTCAAAAGACCATTTTTGACAGCTCACTTATGTATGTGCTGGAAGTGCCTTCTCGACCAATATTGGCTATTTCCATCAAATTGGGCTGAATTGAAAAATACATCAAACCCACCCGATCCAATGGTACCGTTGCAATCAGCACGTCAAACTACGCCAGAAAAAGTCATTAAATCGATAGGTAAAAATGACATTTAAAAGACCATTTTTGATGGCTTAATTATGTGTGAAGTAAAAATGCATTTTCGGTCAATAATGGCTATTTCAGTCAAATTAGGCTGAATTGAAAAATACATCAAATCCACCTGATCCAATGGTACCGTTGCAATCAGCACGTCAAACTACGCCAGAAAAAGCCATAAAATCGATGGTTAAAAATGACATCCAAAAGACCATTTTTGACAGCTCACTTATGTATGTGCTGGAAGTGCCTTCTCGACCAATAGCGGATATTTCCATCAAATTGGGCTGAATCGAAAAATACATCAAATACACCCGATCCAGTGGTACCTTTGCAATCAGCACGTCAAACTACGTCAGAAAAAGCCGTAAAATCGATAGGTAAAAATGACATTCAAAAGACCATCGTTGACAGCTCACTTATGTATGTGCTGGAAGTGCCTTCTTGACCAATAGGGGCTATTATCATCAAATTGGGCTGAATCAAAAAATACATCAAATCACCCCGATCCAATGGTACCGTTGCAATCAGCACGTCAAACTACGCCAGAAAATGCCATAAAATCGATAGGTAAAAATCACATTCAAAAGACCATTTTTGACAGCTCACTTATGTATGTGCTGGAAGTGCTTTCTCGACCAATATTGGCTATTTCCATCAAATTGGGCTGAATTAAAAAATACATCAAATCCACCTGATCCAATGGTACTGTTGCAATCAGCACGTCAAACTACGCCAGAAAAAGTCATTAAATCGATAGGTAAAAATGACATTCAAAAGACCATTTTTGACAGCTCACTTATGTGTGTGGTAAAAATGCATTTTCAGTCAATATTCGCTATTTCCATCAAATTGGGCTGAATCGAAAAATACATCAAATCCACCCGATCCAATGGTACTGTTGCAATCAGCACGTCAAACTACGCCAGAAAAAGCCATAAAATCGATAGGTAAAATGAACATTCAAAAGACCATTTTTGACGGCTCACTGATGTGTGCGGTAAAAATGCATTTTCTGTCAATATTGGCTATTTCCATCAAATTGGGCTGAATTGAAAAATACATCAAATCCACCCGATCCAATGGTACCGTTTCAATCAGCACGTCAAACTACGCCAGAAAAAGCCATAAAATCGATCGGTAAAAATGACATTCAAAAGACCATTTTTGACAGCTCACTTATGTGTGTGGTAAAAATGCATTTTCAGTCAATATTCGCTATTTCCATCAAATTGGGCTGAATCGAAAAATACATCAAATCCACCCGATCCAATGGTACTGTTGCAATCAGCACGTCAAACTACGCCAGAAAAAGCCATAAAATCGATAGGTAAAATGAACATTCAAAAGACCATTTTTGACGGCTCACTGATGTGTGCGGTAAAAATGCATTTTCTGTCAATATTGGCTATTTCCATCAAATTGGGCTGAATTGAAAAATACATCAAATCCACCCGATCCAATGGTACCGTTTCAATCAGCACGTCAAACTACGCCAGAAAAAGCCATAAAATCGATAGGTAAAAATGACATTCAAAAGACTATTTTTGACAGCTCACTTATGTATGTGCTGGAAGTGCCTTCACGACCAATAGCGGCTATTTCCATTAAATTGGGCTGATTTGAAAAATACAACAAATACACCCAATCCAATGGTACCGTTGCAATCAGCACGCTAAACTACTCCAGAAAAAGCCATGAAATCAATGGGTGAAAATGACATTCAAAAGACCATTTCGGACACTCACTGATGTGTGCGGTAAAAATGCATTTTTGGTCAATATTAGGCTCCTTTTATCAAATTGGGCTGAATCAAAAAATACATCAAATCCACCCGATCCAAAGTTACGGTTGCAATCAGCACGTCAAACTACGCCAGAAAAGCCATAAAATCGATAGGTAAAAATGACATTCAAAAGACCATTTTTGATGGTTCCTTTCATGAAGTGCCTTCTCGACCAATAGCGGCTATTTCCATCAAATTGGGCTGATTTGAAAAATACAAGAAAATACATCCAATCCAATGGTACCGTTGCAATCAGCACATCAAACTACTCCAGAAAAGGCCATGAAATCGATGCGTAAAAATGACATTCAAAAGACACTTTTTGACACTCACTGATGTATGCGGTAAAAATGCATTTTCGGTCAATATTTGTTATTTCCATCAAATTGGGCTGAATCAAAAAATACATCATATACACCCCATCCAATGGTACCGTTGCAATCAGCACGTCAAACTAGGCCAGAAAAAGCCATAAAATCGATGGGTAGAAATGACATTCAAAAGACCATTTTTGACAGCTTACTGATGTGTGCAGTGAAAATGCATTTTCGGTCAATATTGACTATTTTCATCAAATTGGGCTGAGTCGAAAAATACATCGAATCCACCCGATCCAATGGTACCGTTGCAATCAGCACGTCAAACTACGCCAGAAAATGCCATAAAATCGATAGGTAAAAATGACATTCAAAAGACCATTTTTGACAGCTCACTTATGTATGTGCTGGAAGTGCCTTCTCGACCAATATTGGCTATTTCCATCAAATTGGGCTGAATTGAAAAATACATCAAACCCACCTGATCCAATGGTACCGTTGCAATCAGCACGTCAAACTACGCCAGAAAAAGTCATTAAATCGATAGGTAAAAATGACATTTAAAAGACCATTTTTGATGGCTTAATTATGTGTGAAGTAAAAATGCATTTTCGGTCAATAATGGCTATTTCAGTCAAATTAGGCTGAATTGAAAAATACATCAAATCCACCTGATCCAATGGTACCGTTGCAATCAGCACGTCAAACTACGCCAGAAAAAGCCATAAAATCGATGGTTAAAAATGACATCCAAAAGACCATTTTTGACAGCTCACTTATGTATGTGCTGGAAGTGCCTTCTCGACCAATAGCGGATATTTCCATCAAATTGGGCTGAATCGAAAAATACATCAAATACACCCGATCCAGTGGTACCTTTGCAATCAGCACGTCAAACTACGTCAGAAAAAGCCGTAAAATCGATAGGTAAAAATGACATTCAAAAGACCATCGTTGACAGCTCACTTATGTATGTGCTGGAAGTGCCTTCTTGACCAATAGGGGCTATTATCATCAAATTGGGCTGAATCAAAAAATACATCAAATCACCCCGATCCAATGGTACCGTTGCAATCAGCACGTCAAACTACGCCAGAAAATGCCATAAAATCGATAGGTAAAAATCACATTCAAAAGACCATTTTTGACAGCTCACTTATGTATGTGCTGGAAGTGCTTTCTCGACCAATATTGGCTATTTCCATCAAATTGGGCTGAATTAAAAAATACATCAAATCCACCTGATCCAATGGTACTGTTGCAATCAGCACGTCAAACTACGCCAGAAAAAGTCATTAAATCGATAGGTAAAAATGACATTCAAAAGACCATTTTTGACAGCTCACTTATGTGTGTGGTAAAAATGCATTTTCAGTCAATATTTGCTATTTCCATCAAATTGGGCTGAATCGAAAAATACATCAAATCCACCCGATCCAATGGTACTGTTGCAATCAGCACGTCAAACTACGCCAGAAAAAGCCATAAAATCGATAGGTAAAATGAACATTCAAAAGACCATTTTTGACGGCTCACTGATGTGTGCGGTAAAAATGCATTTTCTGTCAATATTGGCTATTTCCATCAAATTGGGCTGAATTGAAAAATACATCAAATCCACCCGATCCAATGGTACCGTTTCAATCAGCACGTCAAACTACGCCAGAAAAAGCCATAAAATCGATAGGTAAAAATGACATTCAAAAGACTATTTTTGACAGCTCACTTATGTATGTGCTGGAAGTGCCTTCACGACCAATAGCGGCTATTTCCATTAAATTGGGCTGATTTGAAAAATACAACAAAAATACACCCAATCCAATGGTAACGTTGCAATCAGCAAGCTAAACTACTCCAGAAAAAGCCATGAAATCAATGGGTGAAAATGACATTCAAAAGACCATTTCGGACACTCACTGATGTGTGCGGTAAAAATGCATTTTTGGTCAATATTAGGCTCCTTTTATCAAATTGGGCTGAATCAAAAAATACATCAAATCCACCGATCCAATGTTACGGTTGCAATCAGCACGTCAAACTACGCCAGAAAAGCCATAAAATCGATAGGTAAAAATGACATTCAAAAGACCATTTTTGATGGTTCCTTTCATGAAGTGCCTTCTCGACCAATAGCGGCTATTTCCATCAAATTGGGCTGATTTGAAAAATACAAGAAAATACATCCAATCCAATGATACCGTTGCAATCAGCACATCAAACTACTCCAGAAAAGGCCATGAAATCGATGCGTAAAAATGACATTCAAAAGACACTTTTTGACACTCACTGATGTATGCGGTAAAAATGCATTTTCGTTCAATATTTGTTATTTCCATCAAATTGGGCTGAATCAAAAAATACATCATATACACCCCATCCAATGGTACCGTTGCAATCAGCACGTCAAACTAGGCCAGAAAAAGCCATAAAATCGATGGGTAAAAATGACATTCAAAAGACCATTTTTGACAGCTTACTGATGTGTGCAGTGAAAATACATTTTCGGTCAATATTGACTATTTTCATCAAATTGGGCTGAGTCGAAAAATACATCGAATCCACCCGATCCAATGGTACCGTTGCAATCAGCACGTCAAACTACGCCAGAAAATGCCATAAAATCGATAGGTAAAAATGACATTCAAAAGACCATTTTTGATGGCTCACTTATGTATGTGCTGGAAGTGCCTTCTCGACCAATATTGGCTATTTCCATCAAATTGGGCTGAATTGAAAAATACATCAAACCCACCCGATCCAATGGTACCGTTGCAATCAGCACGTCAAACTACGCCAGAAAAAGCCATAAAATCGATGGTTAAAAATGACATCCAAAAGACCATTTTTGACAGCTCACTTATGTATGTGCTGGAAGTGCCTTCTCGACCAATAGGGGCTATTATCATCAAATTGGGCTGAATCAAAAATTACATCAAATCACCCCGATCCAATGGTACCGTTGCAATCAGCACGTCAAACTATGCCAGAAAATGCCATAAAATCGATAGGTAAAAATCACATTCAAAAGACCATTTGTGACGGCTCACTTATGTATGTGCTGGAAGTGCCTTCTCGACCAATATTGGCTATTTCCATCAAATTGGGCTGAATTAAAAAATACATCAAATCCACCCGATCCAATGGTACCGTTGCAATCAGCACGTCAAACTACGCCAGAAAAAGTCATTAAATCGATAGGTAAAAATCACATTCAAAAGACCATTTTTGACAGCTCACTTATGTATGTGCTGGAAGTGCCTTCTCGACCAATATTGGCTATTTCCATCAAATTGGGCTGAATCGAAAAATACATCAAATCCACCCGATCCAATGGTACTGTTGCAATCAGCACGTCAAACTACGCCAGAAAAAGCCATAAAATCGATAGGTAAAATGAACATTCAAAAGACCATTTTTGACGGCTCACTGATGTGTGCGGTAAAAATGCATTTTCGGTCAATATTGGCTATTTCCATCAAATTGGGCTGAACTGAAAAATACATCAAATCCACCCGATCCAATGGTACCGTTGCAATCAGCACGTCAAACTACGCCAGAAAATGCCCCAAAATCGATAGGTAAAAATGACATTCAAAAGACCATTTCTGACAGCTCACTTATGTATGTGCTGGAAGTGCCTTCTCGACCAATAGCGGCTATTTCCATCAAATTGGGCGGAATCGATAAATACATCAAATCCACCCGATCCAATGGTACCGTTGCAATCAGCACGTCAAACTAGGCCAGAAAAAGCCAGAAAATCGATGGTTAAAAATGACATTCAAAAGACCATTTTTGACGGCTCACTGATGTGTGCGATAAAAATGCATTTTTGGTCACTATTGGCTATTTCCATCAAATAGGGCTGAATCGAAAAATACATCAAATCCACCCGATCCAATTGTACTGTTGCAATCAGCACGTCAAACTACGCCAGAAAAAGCCATAAAATCAATGGTTAAAAATGACATTCAAAAGACCATTTTTGACAGCTCACTTATGTATGTGCTTGAAGTGCCTTCTCGACCAATAATGGTTATATCCATCAAATTGGGCTGAATCGAAAAATACATGAATCCCACCCGATCCAATGGTACCGTTGCAATCAGCACGTCAAACTACGCCGAAAAAGCCATAAAATCGATAGGTAAAAATGACATTCAAAAGACCATTTTTCAATGGCTCAATTATATATGTGCTTGAAGTGCCTTCTCAACCAATGTTGGCTATTTCCATCAAATTGGGCTGAATCGAAAAATACATCAAATACACCCGATCCAATGGTACTGTTGCAATCAGCACGTCAAACTACGCAAGAAAGAGCCATAAAATTGATTTGTAAAAATGACTTTTGAAAGACTATTTTTTATGGTTCACTTATGTATGTGCCAAAAGTGCTTTTCCAACCAATAGCAGCTATTTCCATCAAATTGGGCTTAATATAGAAATACATCAAATCCACCCGATCTTATGGTACTGTTGCTATTAGCATGTCAAACTACGCCAGAAAAAGCCATAAAATTGATAGGTAAAATGACATTCAAATGACCATTTTTGACAGCTTACTAATGTACGAGCTAGAAATGCATTTTTGGTCAATAGCCCTCAAATTTGGCTGAGTCGTAAAATACATCAAATTCAGCCGATTCAATGGTACCGTTGTAATCAGCACGTCAAACTACGCCAGAAAAAGCCATAAAATCGATAGGTAAAAATGACATTCAAAACACCATTTTTGATTTCTCACTTATGTATTTGCTAGAAATGCATTATTGGTTGATTATGGTTATTTCCATCAAATTGGGTTAAATCGAAAAATACATCAAATCTACCTGATCCAATGGTACCATTGCAATCAGCACGTCGAACTACGCCAGAAAAAGCACATAAAATCGATAAATAAAAATGACATTCAAAAGACCATTTTTGACGGCTTACTTATGTATGTTTGACACTGGTGGGCCAGGATCCCCCGTTTCCTTAAAATTACTATGGCTGTTACCAAAAATTACTATCTTTATTACCAGTCATTATTATGGTTATTACAATAGGAGATATTTGTGTTAAAAGGGATAATGTTTTTTTTGAGGATACTGTGGAAAGTGAGAATTGTGTGCTTCCAGGTGGGAGTCACCTGTACTTTTTCAATCTAGTGTCTTGTGTCAAGTTCTTGGGTTACAAAAGACAGATGCTTTTGAGAAGGTTTTCTTCCCGATTCGATGACCAGATCAGGGCTTAAAATGTTTTTTGAAGATACTGTAGGAAGTTAGAATTACATGCTTCCAAGTGCGGGCACCTGTGCCTCCTCAATTTAATATCTTCTGTCATTTCCCTGGGTTTCAAAAACTAGGCCAGGTAAGGGCCAGTGTCTTGGGTCCTGAGAGAAAGAGTAAAGCTTATGAAAGAAAAGTTATTTGAGGAGTTCTTGAGAGAGGGGAGACTGATTCATGATCTTGGACGGACTTGCGTCGTGAGATGGATGAGGGTCAATATTTGCGGTTTTCCGGAAAGATTGGGATAACAGGAAAAAGAAAGAAAGGAAATCAATTACAAAGAAAAACAGTGTTGATACCAAGGGCGTAAATAGGAGAGATTTTCGTAACAGTAGCAGAGCGTAAAATTGGGTTTGGAGAAGAGAATCGCTTCCAGTCTCTCTCGTATTAGACGCCGCCCTTTGTAACCGTCAACCGCTGCTACCAATCAGTAGACTACCGTTCGTGACATGAGAGACCAGTCGTCAGTTTGACTTAGATGAAAATCGGCCTCCTCTCTTTTTAACTCCGAGTAGGCATTTCCCGTCTCCAGAGATATTGATAATCAATATTTTATATAAAACATTTAAACGAAATTCCGACTTGTTGCCTTCTTTTACTAACCCTGAACCACGGCTGGTTTAATATAGTTTTTGAGGCCATCACCATAGGTTAAGTACCACAACTGTTGCTGATTCAACCAGGATACACGCCTGAAAGCACAGCGGGAAGGCCCGGCCATAGGCGATCACAGCGCAACTGGAAAGAAAAAGACGAGGAGACCAGGGAAATCGACCCCACCACCAGAAACTACAGACCAAACGGAAGAAGAGGGAACCAAACCCGAGGAAAAGAATCCACCGCAGAAGAAACCCTCAGAGTGGAAGAGGAATCAGTCGACAGACGAACAAAAAGATTACCAGGCTGTTAGGGCATGATACCTATCGGTGACAGGGAAATATAATTCTCCTCACCGTAACGCCCTTCAGCGAAGACCCCCCTGGACGAACACAGGATCTTGTTTGTGAGATACATTTTGGCTATCAATTCCTTTTCTGTTTTTTGCCTTGGGAACCTCGCTGATTTGTTAAGTGATTAGGATTGTGTTTTTGACAATTGTAGATCGATCGTTTTTTTCCTTTTTACTCTAAAATTTTGTACAGCATTTTTTATCAATGGAAGGAGAACAACGAGGAGGTAGAGGGGCAGTGGGGGTCAGAGAAAAAAGGAACCCCCCACCAGAAGAAGGCCCTGGGGTCTTAGAAAACAAACAGCAAGGCGAAAGATTTTCGGGGCCACAGTTAGCCCAAAATAGAGTTTTCGATAGCCTTATGAGTGGCGTAAAGCTACTTATGTACGAAGGGAAGAAAGAGGATTTTGACGAGTGGGCGTTCGATATTAGACAGAGGTGCAGATTGCACAGACTAACAGACGAACAGAGTATAGATTATGCAGTAAATTGCACGAAGGGAAGGGCAGCCAGGTATGCACTGAATATCAGGGATGATATCCCGGGGATGAATCTAGCGGAGTTCGAAGGAATGATGAAGGAGAGATTTGTGGGGGAAGAATAGATCTGCGATGCTAGAAGAGCGATGAGAAGAGTAAGGAAGACAAAAGAGAAGGGGTGGAAGGATGTAGTGGATGAAATGTTAATCGAGGCAAGGATAATTTTTAAGGGGGAGGATGATTTAAGTTCCCAAGTGATACAGGGTCAATTGTTGTCAGAGTTTTCAGAGAAATTGTCGGACTATATAGACGTGAAGAAAGAGGTGTTAAGAGTTAAACCTACAACCCTAGAGGAAGCGGTAAGGGCGGCGGTGGACCACGAGGAGTTAATGAAAGAGCTGGTAGCGAGGGACTATGGGGGCCCGGAGGACTGGGAAAGAGAAGCAAGGACGGACGGGCGAGTATTCTCAATGAACCATGGCTGGTATGTAAGCGTTCCTGGGTCGTATGGGTTAAAATGCTACATATGTGGTGTAGGGGGTCACCGAGCGAAGACTTGCCCCGAAGGGAGGGCCTACCGGATGACTTCTACGTGCCCTTTTGTCAGAGATGTAAGAAGAAGGGGTACCCCACTAAATGGTGCGGGAGGCCACCATTGAGAAACCCACCACAGCAACGACCAGGTCCCCAGCCTAGGCAGTTCGACCCCCGCCCTAGGCGATATGATCCCCCGCCGGGGCAGTTTGGCCCCCCACCTAGGCGGTTCGATCTACAACAACGCCAGGACCAGGGAAACGGGTCAGGGCCGCCCGCAGTGAATTAGGACGGGTGGCCCCATGGAAAAAAACTGAGATGCTGGAATTGTTCCGAGGAAGGGCATTTGATGAGACATTGCCTAGAAAGAATTAAAAGTTGGTACTGCTGTAGATGGGGGCATAAGAGGGCCGAATGTCGTATAAGAGTGAGTGATGAAAGATTTTTAATCCCGACGCCTGAAACGGGCCGGGGCCCCAGAGATACCTGGTACAGAGAAAGAAGATATGAGGGACCCACTAGTTACCGGAAAAACAGAGATAGGAGACAAGATAGAGGGGGAAACAATGTTCGATCCCTAGCCATAATAAGAAAGAAGGAGGGCTATGTGAGGTCCATTTATACGAACAAAGAGAAAACCACCTGTAAGGTGAGAGTTGGGGGTATACTGGTAGAGACCCGTTTGGACACAGGAACCGTGGCATCGTTGATAGATGAGTCCACGTACAGACGAGCGAAATGTGGGGGCAAATTAATGAGATCAGATATGAATTTGTCCCAAACTGACGGCCGAAAAATGAAGATAAACGGAATGGTTGATTTAAAAGTGAAAATAGGAGGAATAGATAGCCTCCATAGATTTCACGTAACTCCTGGATTGTGTAATGAATTGATATTGGGAGAAGATTGGTTGAAACAGAATAGAGCGAAACTAGATTATGAATCTAATAGCATGACGGTTGGGGAATTGGAAGTTCGGCTGGGAAAGTAAGAAAGTTAATCAGTGGGCCTTGAAGTTAGCCAATTATAACTGCAAAATAGAATATTTAGCTGGTAAGGAGAATACATGTGTAGACTTACTGTCAAGAATACCCGCGCAGTTAGAATCTGACCCAATCGAAAATGTGGAAGAGATGGACGATAAAGCGTATACTATAAATGTTATTAATTCAAATGCCCTGAAGGGAGGGCTAGGAGAAGAAGAGGAAATAGAGAAGGGAGAAGAGGAAAAAGTGGAGAACAAATTGGGAACCCTGCAGCGGGAAGAGGTAGAGAGAGAGAATATAAAGATGATAAAGAATTACAGAAAATCAAAAGGGAAATAGAAAAGGAAGGATACGCGGGCAAATACGTGTTACAGGATGGAATGGTGTATCACATAGCTGAAAAAGAGGGGGAGACTAGACTTCGGTTATATGTTCCTAATAAAATTACAATGAAAGTGCAAGACGCATGCCATGACAGACTGGGGCACATGGGAGTAGACAAAACATGATTTGATCAGTGAAAGATATTATTGGCCGAGAGTCTATAAAGAAGTGCTGCTCTATGTTGGGAAGTGTACTACATGCCAAAGTAGATCGAGCCGACAGGATAAGGCGCCTGTCGAAGAGATGGATGTACCATCTTTTCCGTTTGAAAAGATTAGTCTGGATATCTCCGGACCATACGGAAAATCGAGGAATGGCAATATGTATATCGTCAGTTTTGTGGACTGGCTGACCAATTGGCCTGAAATGTTTGCGATTAGTGACAAAAAGGCCGTAACAATATCAAACTTACTGCTGACTGAAATATTCCCTAGATATGGGACACCTAGAGTTGTGGTGACGGATAACGGTCCGGAGAACGTGAACGAAGTAATGAGAGAAACGTTTGAAAAATTGAATATAACCCATATCACCACCTCCCCGTATCACCCTCAGAGTAATGCTAAGGTAGAAAGATTTCATAGATTCATGGGAGATATCTTATCAAAAGTTACTGAAGGAGACAGAGAAAATTGGGATTTATATTTGGGCCAAGTACTGGCAGCAGTGAGATTTTCAGTTAATGAAATGACTAAGTTCTCTCCATATTATTTGTTGTACGGACGCGACGTGATACTCCCGCTAGATAATATTCTAAAACCTAGAAGGAAGTATACAGGAGAAGGATATCATAAAATATTACTACAGAAACAACACAAGGTATTCTCGCAAGCTAGACGCAGAATAATGAGAGCCCAGAAGAGAAGGAATGATAGGGTGAATAAAGACAGGAAGAAAGTAAAGTTGACAGTGGGAGATGCGGTCTATCATAAAATTCATGTACGAGAAGGAAAGTTAGACTCAAAATGGGCACCCTTCAATAGAATAGTAGAACAGACAGGCCCTGCGTCGTTTATAATTTGGAATCAGTTATCAAGAAAAACTAGGAGGGCATACGCTAATGATTTAAAGCTGGCAAATATAGATGAATGGAATATCGTGAAACCCCGAAAGAATACTAGAAAGTCTAAGAAAGCCACGCTTGTGGAGGTTGAAACTGAATCGGAAACAGAGAGTGATTCCGGGGGAATGTTAGAAATTGAAGAAGAAGATACAATAGTATCACCAGTGATAGAGACAGTAGCGAGGGAAATGGGAGAGCCAGCTTTAGAAGAAGAGGAAAACGATGAGGTCCAAAGCAACAGTATCGCTAGCGAGAGTAGCTGGGAAGAGGAGGATGAAGTTCCCTTAGCACAAATCCAGAACCAGTTGAGGGAAGAAAGACAAGTAGAGAGGTAAGATAAATACCTTTTAAGGAAAGACTAAGGTATGCAACTCACTAAGAGAGATTAAAATGCCTCATGAAATGACGGGAGGCACTCCCTCTAAAAAGTACAAGTGCGAAATACGGCCTAGTAGTAATTGTTATGGATGAAGGTGGGAGTATCGTGGTCGGTTGCTGGCTCGAGCGTGCATTGAAGAGGCACTCTTCGGTGTATAGTATCGAGCCAAGTGTCCATCCGCCTGCGGATTTCCGCCTGGTTTGCATCAAGTAAGAGAGGGCCTCTGTAGAAACTGTTAGTAAGAATAAAGCATATGAAGTGTGTGTGGTGTGAGAGAGGGGCTGCCGTAGGCGGAACTGGCTATCGGTATGTCGTTTGGTCTGATCATAAGACTAATTTGATTACATTTGTCCACAGTTGTATTTTGATAAATGCAAGAAATCGCATTTGCAAGGGGGTGTATGATAAAGACCTTCCTTCTTTTTTTAGTATGATATAAACTTGTAGCCCTTTCACCTACAAGCCATATAAATCTTCGTATTCGAATATCCGTCGAAATTGAAACAGCCAGTGAAGCCAACGGTGTAACCCTTTACATAGCTTACGCATGCCATAAAAAAGGGGGGGGGGCATTTTTTTTTGAAGAAAGGAGGTGTTAGGTAGACAGGGGTAGTTGTACCGTCTATTGCTAGAAATTAAGACAATTTCTGTTTGTTTGCAGAAATAATGGACAGGGGGACCTTCGTGATTTGGTCCATGTGGATGACGATTGTTGCGGGGTGGTATCGTGAACAAAATACGATGTTTTAAAAGACAAGTGAAGCAATCATTACTCAATCGAAATGGATTATAACTTTTGTGGTTGATTTAAGACCCTATGAGTCTCTGCTAGACTCTCTTGAAGGGGAAGTTACTAAATTGAGTATGGCTAGAGCTAAGGTGGCTGCGAATTATGTGGATAATGACGGGTATCGTGATTTATTATTCTCATTAGAAATGGAAACGAGAGTAATGGAATTTCAGTGGAAGGATATGAAAAACTATCTAAGAAGAGTTGAAATGTTGCAAGCGAGGCAGAAGAGGTCAGTACTGCCTATCGTGGGAAAGGCTTTGAGTGTATTGTTTGGTACTGTATAAAAATAAAATAATCAAAAAGTGTCGGCCCATGTGGCCCGAGAAAGTGTGTCTATTGTCAATGTGACGCGTTTAAAGACGATGAACAATAGTGATATGATAAACCAACTAGTTAAATATTTGCATAAATGGAGAGGTGTAATGGATAATGTGACAGATGAATTGAGGGGTGACCAGCAAGAGTTAGATGCGTTTTCACAGCAGTTTTTCCAATTAATGTTGATAACAAATAGGGTTAGGCAGACCAACAATGAGCAGATTGTTCGAACATGTACGTGCACAGCTAGGTATGCTGTCACTCGGACACCTGGCTCCGAGTATAGTCACTCCAGGGCATTTGAGGGAACTATTACTGAAGGTTCTGGCAGATTTACCGCATCACTTGAGGCTACCTGTGGATCCCACAGAGCGACTTCGGCACATATTATAATTCATTGGGTTGCGTAACATTATTGGATGGAGATAAACTATTAATACTGGTATCTGTTCCATTGATAGATAGAGACAGTACTTTTGAAATATTCCAGATATATAACCTGCCGGTCCCATTTTCTCAGGGGGGACGGGGGTTGAATGTAATTGCCAAATACAAAATAGAAACGGAATTTATAGCATTTAACCTGGAAAGGACGAAATTCATGTTGTTAAGTAAGGAGGAGGCCGACGCCTGCAAGAAAGATTCTTTGGGCACTTGTTCCTCGTCAAGCCCTATATATGTGTCAGCGAATCACAGGTTGTGTGTGTTAGAGCTATTCAAGGGTAATAAGCACTTGATTGATAGCCAATGTCAGATCGAGGTGTACACCGATACGATATTGCCGAAGGCTGTCAGTATTGCTGACGGGGTTTGGGTGGTGTCTACGCAAGAAGCTTTGTCCCTTTCTAAAGTGTGTGAGGGGGTTCCGACTGAAAGTATTAATATACCACCGCCATTGAAAGTTATTAAACTGCCCTTGGGTTGCTCGGCTTATGGACCGTCAATCGCACTCCCTCCATATTACCAAGCTGAAGAAAAGTTTGAGGAACAAGACAAATTATTACGAATGATGACTAGTGATATTGGTAATTGGACGGACCTGTGGAGCCCATTAATCCATAGATTTAAAAATGAAACCTTAAATAAGTTACCTCAGGTATTAAAGCCTGTAGAAAAGATCAATCTGCAGTCTTTAACGAGACAACTAGAGTTGATGAAGAAGGTGACAAACCCCTGGGATGATAATGAAAATGTCATTGTGCTTTATTAACTTATCACTGCACTGTTTATGGCAGGGATAGCAATTATGCTATATGTATATGTTCGGGGTCTGGGTAGACGCAAGAAAACCTATATCAAAGTGAGAGTTTCTGGCGCATCGGAATTGGAGATGCCATTTAGTATCATTAACACAGGTATGACATATCTGCGTGACACTGAACTAGAACTACAAACTGTCGAGGAACACGACATTGAAAAGCAAAACGTTACTCGGAAACCGATGTTTTCTGCATATGTAAAGTAAGGAAAATGTGAGGAGTGAGGAAAACGTGAAAAAAAAAATTGAAAATATAAGCAAATTATTCATTGGCAAGACACGCTGCTAGTTTGGTGTGCTGATTGCAACGGTACCATTGAATGGGATGCATTTGATGTATTTTTTGATTCAGCCCAATATGATAGAAATAGCCACAATTGACCAAAAATGCATTTCTAGCAGACACATCAGTAAGCCGTCAAAAATGGTGTTTTGAATATCATTTTTACCTGTCGATTTTATGGCTTTCTCAAGCGTAGTTTGACGTGCTGATTGCTACAGTACCATTGAATCGGCTGCATTTGATGTATTTTTCGAATAAGCTTAATTTGATGGAAATAACTGCTATTGGTCAAGAAGGCACTTCTAGCACATAAATAAGTGAGCCATCAAAAATGGTCTTTTGAATGTCATTTTTGCCTCTCGATTTAATGGCTATTTCTGGCGTACTTTGACGTGCTGATTGCAACTGTTCCATTTGATTGGGTGCATTAGATGTATTTTTTGATTACACCTTATTTGATGGTAATAGCTGCTATTGGTCGAGGAGGCACTTCTAGCGCATACATAAGTGAGCCGTCAAAAATGGTCTTTTGAATAACATTTTTACCTGTCGATTTTATGGGTTTTTCTGGCGTAGTTTGACGTGCTGATTGCAACGGTACCATTGGATCGGGTGGATTTGATGTATTTTTCGATTCAGCCCAATTTGATGTGAATAGGCGCTATTGGTCAAGAAGGCACTTCCAGCACATACATAAGTGAGCCGTCACAAATGGTCTTTTGAATGTCATTTTTACCTCTCGATTTTATGGCCATTTCTGGCGGATTTTGACGTGCTGATTGCAACGGTTCCATTTAATTGGGTGCATTACATGTATTTTTCGATTACACCTTATTTGATGGTAATAGCTGCTATTGGTCGAGGAGGCACTTCTAGCACATACATAAGTAAGCTGTCAAAAATGGTGTTTAGAATGTCATTTTTACCTATCAATTTTATGGCTTTTTTCTGGCGTAGTTTGACGTGCAGATTGCAACGGTACCATTGAATCGGCTGAATTTGATGTATTTTTCGAATAAGCTGAATATGATGGAAATAGCCGTTATTGGTCGAAGAGGCACTTCTAGCACATACATAAGTGAGCCATCAAAAAAAGTGTTTAGAATGTCATTTTTACCTATCGATTTTAAGGCTATTTCTGGCGTAGTTTGACGTGCTGATTGCAACTGTACCATATGATTGGGTGGATTTGATGTATTTTTCGATTGAGCCCAATTCGATGGAAATAACATCAATTGACCAAAAAATGCATTCCTAGCACATACATATGTAAGCCGTCAAAAATGGTGTTTTGAATGTCATTTTTACCTATCGATTTTATGGCTTTTTCTAGTGTAGTTTGACGTGTTGATTGCAACAGTACCATTGAATCGGATGCATTTGATGTATTTTTCGATTCAGCCCAATTTGATGGATAGAACCAATATTGACCGAAAATGCATTTTTACTGCACACATCAGTAAGCCGTCAAAAGTGGTCTTTTGAATGTCATTTTTACCTGTCGATTTTATGGGTTTTTCTGGCGTGGTTTGACGTGCTGATAGCAACGGTACCATTGGATCGGGTAGATTCGATGTATTTTTCGATTCAGCCTAATTTGATGTAAATAGACGCTATTGGTCAAGAAGCACTTCTAGCACATACATAAGTAAGCCTTCAAAAAGCCTTCAAAAATGGTCTTTTGAATGTCATTTTTACCTCTCGATTTTATGGCTATTTCTGGCGGATTTTGACGTGCTGATTGCAACGGTTCCATTTAAATAGGTGCATCAGATGTATTTTTCGATTACAACTTATTTGATGGTAATAGCTGCTATTGGTCGAGAAGGCACTTCTAGCACATACATAAGTAAGCTGTCAAAAATGGTGTTTAGAATGTCATTTTTACCTATCAATTTTATGGCTTTTTTCTGGCGTAGTTTGACGTGCAGATTGCAACGGTACCATTGAATCGGCTGCATTTGATGTATTTTTCGAATAAGCTGAATATGATGGAAATAGCCGTTATTGGTCGAAGAGGCACTTCTAGCACATACATAAGTGAGCCATCAAAAAAAGTGTTTAGAATGTCATTTTTACCTATCGATTTTAAGGCTATTTCTGGCGTAGTTTGACGTGCTGATTGCAACTGTACCATATGATCGGGTGGATTCGATGTATTTTTCGATTCAGCCTAATTTGATGTAAATAGGCGCTATTGGTCAAGAAGCACTTCTAGCACATACATAAGTAAGCCTTCAAAAAGCCTTCAAAAATGGTCTTTTGAATGTCATTTTTACCTCTCGATTTTATGGCTATTTCTTGCGTAGTTTGACGTGCTGATTGCAACTGTTCCATTTAAATAGGTGCATCAGATGTATTTTTCGATTACAACTTATTTGATGGTAATAGCTGCTATTGGTCGAGAAGGCACTTTTAGCATATACATAAGTAAGCTGTCAAAAATGGTGTTTAGAATGTCATTTTCACCCGTCGATTTTATGGCTTTTTTCTGGCGTAGTTTGACGTGCAGATTGCAACGGTACTATTGAATCGGCTGAATTTGATGTATTTTTCGAATAAGCTTAATTTGATGGAAATAGCCGTTATTGGTCGAAGAGGCACTTCTAGCACATACATAAGTGAGCCATCAAAAATAGTGTTTAGAATGTCATTTTTACCTATCGATTTTATGGCTATTTCTGGCGTAGTTTGATGCGCTGATTGCAGCTGTACCATATGATTGGGTGGATTTGATGTATTTTTTGATTGAGCCCGATTTGATGGAAATAACATTAATTGACCGAATGCATTCTTTGCACATACATAAGTAAGCCGTCAAAAATGGTGTTTTGAATGTCATTTTTACCGATTGATTTTATGGCTTTTTCTGGCATAGTTCGACGTGCCAATTGCAACGGTACCATTGAATCGGCTGCATTTGATGTATTTTTCAATTCAGCCCAAATTGATGGAAGTAGCAACAGTTGACTGAAAATGCATTTTTACCACACACATCAATAAGCCATCAAAAATGGTCTTTTGAATGTCATTTTTACATATCGATTTTATGGCTTTTTCTGGCGTAGTTTGACGTGCTGATTGCAAAGGTACCATTGAATCAGCTGCATTTGATGTATTTTTCGATTCAGCTTAATTTGATGGAAATAGCCGCTATTGGTAGAGAGTGCACTTCTAGCACACACATAAGTGAGCCATCAGAAATAGTCTTTAGAATGTCATTCTTACCTATTGATTTTTTGGCTATTTCTGGCGTGGTTCGACGTGCTGATTGCAACTATACCATTCGATCAGGTGAAATTGATGCATTGTTTGATTTAGCCCAATTTGATGGAAATAGCATCAATTGACCAAAAATGCATTTTAACCACACACATCGGTGAGCCCTCAAAAATGGACTTGAAAATTATTTTTACCTATCGATTTTATGGCTTTTTCTGGCGTAGTTTGACGTGCTGATTGCAACGATACCATTGGATCGGGTGGAATTGATTAATTTTCCAATTTAGTCCGATTTGAAGGAAATAGTCGCTATTGGTCGAGAAGGCACTTCTAGCACATACATGAGTGACTCGTCAAAAATGTTTTTTTGAATGTCATTTTCACCTATCATTTTTAAGGCTATTTCTGGCGTAGTTTGACGTGTTGATTGCGATGGTACCATCGAATCGGCTGCATTTGATGTATTCTATGATTAACCCCAATTTGTTGGAAATAGCAACAATTGACCGAAAATGCATCTATAGCACATACATAATTAAGCCGTCAGAAATGGTGTTTTGAATGTCATTTTCACCTATCGATTTCATGGCTTTTTCTGGCGTAGTTCGACGTGCTGATTGCAACGGTACCATTGGATCGGGTGGATTTGATGTATTTTTCAATTCAGCCCAAATTGATGGAAATAGCAACAGTTGACCGAAAATGCATTTTTACCACACACATCAGTAAGCTGTCAAAAATGGTCTTTTGAATGTCATTTTTACATATCGATTTTATGGCTTTTTCTGTTGTAGTTTGACGTGCTGATTGCAAAGGTACCATTGAATCAGCTGCATTTGATGTATTTTTCGATTCAGCTTAATTTGATGGAAATAGCCACTATTGGTAGAGAGGGCACTTCTAGCACACACATAAGTGAGCCATCAGAAATGGTCTTTAGAATGTCATTTTTACCTATTGATTTTTTGGCTATTTCTGGCGTGGTTCGACGTGCTGATTGCAACTGTACCATTCCATCAGGTAGAATTGATGCATTTTCTAATTTAGCCAAATTTGATGGAAATATCCACGATTGACCAAAAATGCATTTTTACCACCCACATCAGTAAGGTGTCAAAAATGATGTTTCAATGCCATTTTAACTCTCGATTTTATGGCTTTTTCTGGCGGAGTTTGACGTGCTGATTGCAACAGTACCATTGGATGGGGTGGAATTGATGAATTTTTCGATTCAGCCCAATTCGATGGAAATAGCCACAATTGACTGAAAATGCATTTCTAGCACATATATAAGTAAGCCGTAAAAATGGTCTTTTGAACGTCATATTTATCAATCAATTTCACAATTGGATTGGCTGCATTTGATGTATTTTTTGATTCAGCCTAATTTGATGGAAATAGCCGCTATATGTCGAGAAGGCACTTCTAGCACATACATAAGTGAGCCATCAAAGATGGTCTTTTGAATGTCATTTTTACATAACGATTTTATGGCTTTTTTTTGGCGTAGTTTGACGTGATGATTCCAACAGTACCATTGAATCGGCTGCATTTGATGAATATTTGGAATAAGCCTAATTTGATGGTAAAAGCCGTTTTGGTCAAGGAGGCACTTCTAGTACATACATAGGGGAGTCATCAAAAATGGTCTTTTGAATCTCATTTTTACCTTTCAATTTTTTGGCTATTTCTGGCGTAGTTTGACGTGCTGATTGCAACCGTACCATTGGATCGGGTGGAATTGATGTATCTTTCGATTTAGCCCAATTTGATGGAAATAGCTGATATTGGTCAACAAGGCACTTGAAGCACATACATAATTGAGATGTCAAAAAAAGTGTTTTGAATGTCATTTTTTCCTATCGATTTTATGGCTTTTTCTGGCGTAGTTTGACGTGCTGATTGCAACATTACCATTGAATTTGCCCATTCGATGTATTTTTGTTTTAGCCCAATTTGATCAAAATAGTCAAAATTGACCGAAAATGCATTTCTAGCACATACATAATCAAGCCGTCAAAAATGGTGTTTTCAATGTCATTTCTACCTAGCGTAATTTGATGTGCTTATTGCATCAGTATGATTGAATTGGCTGCATATGATGTATTTTTCGATTTAGTCCAATTTGATGGAAATAGTTGCTATTGGTCGAGAAGGCACTTCTAGCACATATATAAGTGAGCCAACAGAAATGGTGTTTTGAATGTCATTCTTACCGATCGATTTTATGGCTCTTTCTGGCTTAGTTTGACGTGTTGATTGCAACGGTACCATTTGATCGGGTGGATTTAGCCCAATTTGATTGAAATAGCCACAATTGACCAAAAAAGCATTTCTAGCACATCCATAAGGAAGCTGTCGAAAACGGCCTTCAAAATGTCATTTTTACCTATCGAATTTATCTTTTTTCTGGCGTAGTTTGACGTGCTGATTGCAACAGTACCATTGAATCGGCTGCATTTTGCGTATTATTTGATTTAGCCCAATTTGATGGACATAGCCACATTTGACCTAAAATGCATTTGTAGCATATACATAAGTGCAACGTCAAAAATTGTCTTTTGAATGTCATTTTTACTCATTGATTTTATGGCTTTTTCTGGCATAGATGACGTGGTTTGGCCTGCTGATTGCTACGGTACCATTGGATCGGGTGGATTTGATGTATTTTTCGATTTAGCACAATTCGATGGAAATAGCCACAATTGACTGAAAATGCATTTCTAGCACATATATAAGTAAGCCGTAAAAATGGTCTTTTGAACGTCATATTTATCAATCAATTTCACAATTGGATTGGCTGCATTTGATGTATTTTTTGATTCAGCCTAATTTGATGGAAATAGCCGCTATATGTCGAGAAGGCACTTCTAGCACATACATAAGTGAGCCATCAAAGATGGTCTTTTGAATGTCATTTTTACATAACGATTTTATGGCTTTTTTTTGGCGTAGTTTGACGTGATGATTCCAACAGTACCATTGAATCGGCTGCATTTGATGAATATTTGGAATAAGCCTAATTTGATGGTAAAAGCCGTTTTGGTCAAGGAGGCACTTCTAGTACATACATAGGGGAGTCATCAAAAATGGTCTTTTGAATCTCATTTTTACCTTTCAATTTTTTGGCTATTTCTGGCGTAGTTTGACGTGCTGATTGCAACCGTACCATTGGATCGGGTGGAATTGATGTATCTTTCGATTTAGCCCAATTTGATGGAAATAGCTGATATTGGTCAACAAGGCACTTGAAGCACATACATAATTGAGATGTCAAAAAAAGTGTTTTGAATGTCATTTTTTCCTATCGATTTTATGGCTTTTTCTGGCGTAGTTTGACGTGCTGATTGCAACATTACCATTGAATTTGCCCATTCGATGTATTTTTGTTTTAGCCCAATTTGATCAAAATAGTCAAAATTGACCGAAAATGCATTTCTAGCACATACATAATCAAGCCGTCAAAAATGGTGTTTTCAATGTCATTTCTACCTAGCGTAATTTGATGTGCTTATTGCATCAGTATGATTGAATTGGCTGCATATGATGTATTTTTCGATTTAGTCCAATTTGATGGAAATAGTTGCTATTGGTCGAGAAGGCACTTCTAGCACATATATAAGTGAGCCAACAGAAATGGTGTTTTGAATGTCATTCTTACCGATCGATTTTATGGCTCTTTCTGGCTTAGTTTGACGTGTTGATTGCAACGGTACCATTTGATCGGGTGGATTTAGCCCAATTTGATTGAAATAGCCACAATTGACCAAAAAAGCATTTCTAGCACATCCATAAGGAAGCTGTCGAAAACGGCCTTCAAAATGTCATTTTTACCTATCGAATTTATCTTTTTTCTGGCGTAGTTTGACGTGCTGATTGCAACAGTACCATTGAATCGGCTGCATTTTGCGTATTATTTGATTTAGCCCAATTTGATGGACATAGCCACATTTGACCTAAAATGCATTTGTAGCATATACATAAGTGCAACGTCAAAAATTGTCTTTTGAATGTCATTTTTACTCATTGATTTTATGGCTTTTTCTGGCATAGATGACGTGGTTTGGCCTGCTGATTGCTACGGTACCATTGGATCGGGTGGATTTGATGTATTTTTCGATTTAGCACAATTCGATGGAAATAGCCACAATTGACTGAAAATGCATTTCTAGCACATATATAAGTAAGCCGTAAAAATGGTCTTTTGAACGTCATATTTATCAATCAATTTCACAATTGGATTGGCTGCATTTGATGTATTTTTTGATTCAGCCTAATTTGATGGAAATAGCCGCTATATGTCGAGAAGGCACTTCTAGCACATACATAAGTGAGCCATCAAAGATGGTCTTTTGAATGTCATTTTTACATAACGATTTTATGGCTTTTTTTTGGCGTAGTTTGACGTGATGATTCCAACAGTACCATTGAATCGGCTGCATTTGATGAATATTTGGAATAAGCCTAATTTGATGGTAAAAGCCGTTTTGGTCAAGGAGGCACTTCTAGTACATACATAGGGGAGTCATCAAAAATGGTCTTTTGAATCTCATTTTTACCTTTCAATTTTTTGGCTATTTCTGGCGTAGTTTGACGTGCTGATTGCAACCGTACCATTGGATCGGGTGGAATTGATGTATCTTTCGATTTAGCCCAATTTGATGGAAATAGCTGATATTGGTCAACAAGGCACTTGAAGCACATACATAATTGAGATGTCAAAAAAAGTGTTTTGAATGTCATTTTTTCCTATCGATTTTATGGCTTTTTCTGGCGTAGTTTGACGTGCTGATTGCAACATTACCATTGAATTTGCCCATTCGATGTATTTTTGTTTTAGCCCAATTTGATCAAAATAGTCAAAATTGACCGAAAATGCATTTCTAGCACATACATAATCAAGCCGTCAAAAATGGTGTTTTCAATGTCATTTCTACCTAGCGTAATTTGATGTGCTTATTGCATCAGTATGATTGAATTGGCTGCATATGATGTATTTTTCGATTTAGTCCAATTTGATGGAAATAGTTGCTATTGGTCGAGAAGGCACTTCTAGCACATATATAAGTGAGCCAACAGAAATGGTGTTTTGAATGTCATTCTTACCGATCGATTTTATGGCTCTTTCTGGCTTAGTTTGACGTGTTGATTGCAACGGTACCATTTGATCGGGTGGATTTAGCCCAATTTGATTGAAATAGCCACAATTGACCAAAAAAGCATTTCTAGCACATCCATAAGGAAGCTGTCGAAAACGGCCTTCAAAATGTCATTTTTACCTATCGAATTTATCTTTTTTCTGGCGTAGTTTGACGTGCTGATTGCAACAGTACCATTGAATCGGCTGCATTTTGCGTATTATTTGATTTAGCCCAATTTGATGGACATAGCCACATTTGACCTAAAATGCATTTGTAGCATATACATAAGTGCAACGTCAAAAATTGTCTTTTGAATGTCATTTTTACTCATTGATTTTATGGCTTTTTCTGGCATAGATGACGTGGTTTGGCCTGCTGATTGCTACGGTACCATTGGATCGGGTGGATTTGATGTATTTTTCGATTTAGCACAATTTGATCGAAATAGACACAATTGACCAAAATGCATTTCTACCACATACATTAGTAAGCTGTCAAAAGTGGTCTTTTGAATATCATTTTCATCTATCGATTTCATGGCTTTACCTGGCGTAGTTTGACGTGCTGATTGCAACAGTACCAATGGATCAGATGGATTCGATATATTTTTCAATTAAGCCCAATTTGATGGAATTAGTTGCATTTGGTCGAGAAGGCACTTCTAGCACATACTAAAGTAACCCGTCAGGAACGGTCTTTTGAATATCAAGGTAACCTATCGATTTTATGTTTTTTTCTGGCGTAGTTTGACGTGCTGATTGCAATAGTACCATTGAATCGGCTGCATTTTGCGTATTATTTGATTTAGCCCAATTTGATGGACATAGCCACAATTGACCTAAAATGCATTTGTAGTATATACATAAGTGCAACGTTAAAAATTGTCTTTTGAATGTTAATTTACTCATTGATTTTATGGCATGATTTTCCTGGCATAGATGACGTGGTTTGGCCTGCTGATTGCTACGGTACCATTGGATCGGGTGGATTTGATGTATTTTTCGATTTAGCACAATTTGATGGAAATAGACACAATTGACAAAAAATGTATTTCTAGCCTATGCATAAGTGAGCCATCAAAAATGGTCTTTTGAATATCATTTCTACTGATCGATTTTATGGCTTTTTCTGGCGTAGTTTGACGTGCTGATTTCAACAGTACCATTGGATCAGGTGGATTTGATGCATTTTTCAATTTAACCAAATTTGATGGAAGTGGACAATATTGACCGAAAATGCATTCCTAACACATACATAAGTAAGCTATCAAAATGGTGTTTTGAATGTCATTTTTACCTATTGATTTTATGTTTTTTTCTCGCGTAGTTTGACGTGCTGATTGCAACGGTACCATTGGATTGGCTGCATTTGATGTATTTTCAGATTCAGCCCAACTTAATAGATATATCTGCTCTTGGTGGGAAAGGCACCTCTAGCACATACATAAGTGAGCCGTCAAAAATGGTGTTTTGAATGTCATTTTTACCTAACGATTTTGTGGCTTTTTCTTGTGTAATTTGACGTGCTGATTCCAATGGTACCATTAGATTGGCTGGGTTTCATGTATTTATCATTTTAACCCAATTGCATGGTTATAGCCACTATCGGCTGAGAAGGCACTTCTAGCACATACATATGTGGTCTGTCAAAAGTGGTTCTTCGAATGTCATTTTTACCTATCGATATTATGGCTTTTTCTTGCGTAGTTTGACGTGCTGATTGCAGCAGTACCATTGGATTGGCGTATTTTATGTAGTTTTTGATTTAGCCCATACTGACGGAAATAGCTGCTATTGGCTGAGAAGGCACATCTTGCACGTACATAAGTAAGCCCTTCTAAAATGGTTTTTCCAATTTAATTTTTAACTCTCGATTTTATGGCTTTTTTAATCCTAGTTTGACGCGCTGATTGCAACGGTACCATTGGATCGGCTCCATTTGATGTATTTTTCGATAAAGCCTAATTTGATGGAAATAGCCGCTATTTGCTGAAAAGTAACTTCTAGCACATACATAAGTAAGCTGTCAAAAATGGTGTTTTGAATGTCATTTTTACCTATCGATTTTATGGCTTTTTGTTGTGTAGTTTGACGTGCTGATTGCAACGGTACCATTGGATTGGCTGTAATTGATGTAGTTTTTCATTTAGCCCCTTTTGACAGAAATAGCTGCTATTGGCAGAGAAGGCACTTCTTGCACTTAAGCCTTCAAAAATGGTGTTTCGAATGTCATTTTTCCCTTTCGATTTTATGGCCATTTTTGGTGTATTTTGATGCAATGATTGCAATGGTGTCCATGGTTTTGTTTTATTTGATTTTTTTTCTCTTCAAGTTACCCCTCATTTACGGAAATAGCTGATTTTGGCTGGAAAGGCCTTTTCACCATATACCCCTCTGCACTGGCATTTGGGATGTCATTTTCACATATTGATTTTATGTCTGATTCATGTATAGTTCGATGCACAACTTGCAATGATGTTGTTGGCTTTGCTGTATTTGATGTAGTTTTCAAGTTAGCTTATATATATGGTAATACCCGATTTTGGCCAGAAAGGCTATTGTACCATATAGCCTCCCGAAATGGGATTTTAGATGATATTTTTACATATCGATTTTATGGCTGTTTCTGGTGTAGTTCGATGCATTGACTGCAATAGTGACGTTGGTTTTGTTGTATTAGATGTTGTTTCTCAGTTAGTTCTCATTCACGGAAACAGCTGATTTTAGCCGGTAAGGCCCTTCCTCTGCATAGAGCCCGACCCGGGATTCTGGATGTCCGATTCACATATCGATTTTATGGCTCCTTTTGGTGTAGTTTATATGCACTGATTGCAATGCTTTCATTGGTTTTGCTGGATTCGATGTAGTTTTTGAGCTTGCTCCTATTAACAGAAATAGCCGATTTTGGCCAGAAAGGCCCTCCTACCACATAGCCCCCCGGACTGGGATCGTTTATGTCATTTTTACATGTTGATTTTATGGCCGTTTTTGGTGTAGTTCAATGCACTGATTTTGATTGTGTCATTCGATGTAGTTTTCGAGTAAGCTCCTATTCACGGATGTAGCCAATTTTTGCAGGAAAGGTCATTCTACCTAATATTCAGTTATTTCCAGTTGTGACATGTGGTCTCTTGGAGTTGTGGCATCGTTGCTTTCATATTATCTGGACTACACAGATCAACTTTTTAAAAAGTAGAGACCAGATACATAAATGCAACCATTTTTTGTTGGAAACATTTGCACGCACCTAATATACATACGTATATATATATATATATATATATATATATATATATATATATATATATATATATATATATATATATATGTATATATATATATATGTATATATATATATATATGTGTGTGTGTGTGTGTGTGTGTGCGTGTGTGTGCTTGTATGTGTTTTTGTGTGTGCATGCATATGATATACATGTATGTGTGTGCAAGAAATGGATACAGGATCGTGAATATGCAATTCATGTTGTCTAGGCTAAATAATGCATTAACCGTGTATTAATGGGGGATCATTTTAAAATAGAATTTCAATATGATATTATGCAATTTATAATCATTCTTTCGGATCATATGACCATTTCCTAACACACACGCACGCACACACACACACACATACACACACACACACACACACACACACACACACATATATATATATATATATATATATATATATTATTGTGTCATCCACAAACTGCTGTTTCGATCTATTAGATCTCTTCAGTGTAGCTATAGACTTTATCCCATCCAGTACCGCGAGGCAGAATTGAAACCGGGGAGCCAATATCCTACCTCTGGACTACGGAACTGGGTGGTCAGTAAGGCTGAAATTAAGTGATATATTAATTTACGCAGAAACTCCTCGTCCACCAGAGTGCTCTATTCCTATGGAAGAGCATTGATATATATATATATATATATATATATATATATATATATATATATATATATATATATATATATATACGTATAATATACAATAAGGGGTTTAATAAATTTGAGGAAGGTATCTTCCATAAGCCTTGAGGCCTTATCAAAATTTGTCTACCTAAAAACTAGAATTAAAAAGTTCTGCCTTTCGTTTTTACATATTTAATAATTCAATCTATCTATACTTTTTAAGTACAAATGAATTGTCTTCAATTATTCAGGAAGATCAATAAAAAATTAAAAATTATAAATTCCAAAATTTCAAACAAACCACTATATGAATCATTATGTTTTTTTGAAAATATATATACATTGAAATGAAAATTTATTTTTTGGACATCTTTAGTATGCATATTACATGATTAACTAGAATATATTTTTCAAGTCAATGCTATGTAATGTTTCAAATATACTTTTATTTTCATTGATAACATGCACTAGATGACAATGTATATAACTGTTCGAAGGGAGATGAATGATCAGAAATAATTTTTATGTAAAAAAAGTCAAAGTCTGAGAATTACCTATGCATTTATTTATTTAAGTACTTGATGATCTATACCTTACGAATGTAAAATAGTAGGTCAGTGACTCTAGAACTTTGGTACCAAATGAATGTTTTCATTTCAATCCCTAGTACCATGATAGTATTACTAATTGATTATAACCAATAAAAATAATGCATAAATAAGTAATAAAAATACCTAAGCAAATTGAGCGTATTGTATATGTTTTAAATATCAAAGTATCTTTTATAAAATATCGCTTCCATCAAGCATATTTTAAATTGCAGCTCTCATAACATATTTCTGCCTAAAATCAAACTTTAGCATAAAAAAAAACTTAATGTGGCTGAATAACTGATATCCACAATTTATATTATTTGGTTTATGCTTTTACTGACCATGCATTAATTGATCCTCTGTTATGAAACAGCCACAAGAGCCAATGGATTTAACTGATGTAATTACTAATGAATATACATAAAAATGTATGCATTTAGGGAAATATATGCTTGTACTTTTAATTCTATTAAGACATGATTGAACAAATACATCATTATAGTTATTTTTTTAAATATCTGAAATATGAAGTAATGATGTCTCTGTATATGGTTATAGACTTAGATAGAATTACACTTTGATTTTAATCTGAAGTTGCAAAAGGTAGGAATATAAAGCTACCATGATACCAAGTTTGTCATAGTCCATGCATTTCTTGGAGTCAAAATTCATCCTATCAAGGTTTTTTTATTATTGTGAGGGTTTACTGTAAATGCATGTAAAAAGTCAAGATATGAGACAATTTTTTTTTTTTCTCACTGATGTCCCAGCCTCTGTCCCAGCCTGTCATCAACTTCCAGCACCTACCTACCTACCTTCCTATCTACCTATCTACCTACCTACCTACCTACCTAGCCGTCTCTGCGAGCACACGGATGTCCACACACCGTAGCGCTTCACACTGCTCCCACGACGACAGCAACAACAAAAACAGGGAATCCCGTCTCGTGCCTTCCAGTCACTACCTTAGTCGTCGTCTTCGAATGTTATCGTACCTAGTAAACAGCCGGCAACGGCAGGAATTAACGTACGAGACGGTAAGGAAGAGACGGGCAAGGACCGTAACTCTTCCTCACCTTCGTCCGCTTACCTCCCTTCTGTTTGTTTACCTTTCGATACGGCCTAACATCGTGAGCGTGTTGCTCTTTCAATGGAACGAGACAGTCTTTTCTACTTCTTCTTCCGTAGAAAAAATGGTAGCAGCCGCCTAAGCAGCGGATCTTAAGACAGAGGACAAGTTTCTTAGTGAGCCTCTAGGCTACAATGTTAGGCAGCAGCGAGCTACAGGGCTGAACATTACGATAGGAGCGCTTTCTACTACCTGGCGTCGTCTGCACGATACGAAAGCCGGTCTCCGAAGAGAGTCGAGAGGAAATGAGTTGCGATTAGGGAGGGGGATAGAGAAAGATAGTGATGTACAGAGAGTGATCAAACCGATCATTTCTATCGTCTGTTTTCTTCAATTTTCATTTCACGCCCGCTGGTCATGTCCACTGACTACCTATCCATTCTTATCGTGTTATTTCTATGCTTCAACCTTCTGTAACAAGTGATGAAATATTTTTCCATATACATTATCTCTTTTTGAACGTAGACACACAACAAAGTATATATTATTTAGCTTTCCTACATAAAATATCATACATCGTTAAACTTGATAGACTGAAATTCGATTGAAAATTATTATTCAACTATTGAAACTGAAGGTAAGTTCTCTGCTTAAATTTGATTTTGTGTCGAATCTTTTTAATTTCTAATTCAGCAGATATGGATTAGTGAGATTTATCTTTAATTCAATAAATACAATTTAATATTATGGTATTGGATAGTTAAATTTTTTCTGAGACCTTTAAAATTCTTCTACGCTTTAATTTGATTTGACACTCTTAACTTACATATCTGTAATCATTATTGCAATAAAAATTGATTGAACAATTTATAAAAAATGCGAAATAAAAATTAAAGAATTGATGTTTTTGACTAAATTTTTCTTTGAACCACAAAAATATTTCAGATCATTTATTTCCTTCAGAAAAATTTTTTAGTTTTAGTTTTTTTGTATACAAATTTAATAGACCCCTCATGCTTTAAAAAAAAATTTTCTCAAAGTTATTGAATTATTATTGTATATATATATATATATATATATATATATATATATAATAGTTCAATATATTTGAGGGAAAATTTTCAGTAAGCCTTGAGGGGTGTATTAAAATTTGTATACCAACAAAACTAAAACTAAAAAATATCGCTTTTCTTTTGCAATTTTCACAATTGAATCTATCTGTACTTTTTGAGTACAAATGAATTGTTTTCAATTGTGCAGGAAAATCAATTAAAAACTTTATATTTCAATATTTCAAACAGACCACTATCTGAATCACCTAGTCTTTTGTAAATATATATATACATTTGAAATAAAAATTTAGTTTTTTTTAATATCAGTGGTTGTACTTAATTGTAATAAATTGATAATAAGTCCAATTTTCATCATATCAAGTGTGAAAATGTTTCTTGGTATATTGGTACTAAATTCCCAAATCTTGTTCCATGAATGCAATGTTGTACTAAGACTTGATTCAATTATCATTTAATTAATTATAATCAGATAGGTATGTTTTTTCAAGATACAACTTTGTGTTCTATACATCATAATTACAAATCAATTTTTTTTTTGTTTTTTAGAAAGAATGACTATTGATGATGTGTTGGACCATCGTTTGTTAATGTTAGTTATCTGCCTCTGTTTATTTTTAATCAATTGAAGTAAACAATACTTGGCAAAGTTTAACCTCTGAGTTGTCAAAAAAGGATTATTTGATAACGACTGATTTTCACACACTACTGGATGACAAGAAGTAAACATTTCTCCTTTTTGGTACTTGATTTTTTTCCTAAAGTTGATTTTGTGCCAAACTCAAGCTTGATTTAACTTTTTTTTATTATATTTTTCATACAAACATTATTTGTAATATCAAAAAATTAAAAACATCCCAACCTCAAATTTTGATAGCCTGGAGTAGTTCAAAGAAGCAGAAACATCAATCAAAGAAATTTAAAGTAAATTTTCAATTTTATTATTTCTCGACTATTTTGATACAATATAAACAATAGTTGATATATTTCAGAATGAATAACTATGAAATGTCTGTAATATTTCACAGATGAATTATGATCTTATAAATAAGTGATCAAATAAATAAATTACATCTTATATTATTATAGTTCAAATTTTTTTATAATCTTGTAAATAATTAGATAAATAAATTATAATATTACAGTTCATATTGTTATAGTACACATATTTCATTATTATCTTGCGAATAATTAAATGGATATATCATGATCTAACAATTCACATATTTTTGTCTATTCATTTTATTGAAATTCTAGAAACTCTTTTCCAAATGAAAATGATAATGTATGAAGAAAGGAATATGAGCTTATTTTCAAAACAATCCAGTGCTTTGTGAAAATCAGTCCTAATCTAGCAATCCATTTTTGACAGCCCAAAGGTTAAACTTTGCCCAATTTGCTATAAGCACCAAGCTTAGCAAAGCTTGATTTGCACTCTCACCTCCTAAAACTGAGCCCTGGCTCTTTCTTCTGCAAGTCCAAAGTGGTTTGTTTCAATTCAGCTTTTCATGAATAAAATCGTATCCAGATCCTCATAATCATGGGAATTATTTTATTTATTATCAGAAGTATATTCCACATTTCAAAAAATTGTGTCAAATTAATTTCATTAACAATTCCTCCATCTATTTTGAGCAAAATCATGCAAATATTAAGACAATGATTAGGATGCAAATATTTTTTATTTAAAATATGGGTGGATATCTTTTAAATTTATGAAAAATATTTAAGTCTGAGAGTTACCTATGCATTTATTTATTTAAGTACTTGATGATTTATACCTTACTAATGTAAAATAGTAGGTCATTGACATTAGAACTTTGGTACCAAATGAATGTTTTCATTTCAATCCTTAGTACCATGATAGTATTACTAATTGATTATAACCAATAAAAATAATGCATAAATAAATAATAAAAATACATAAGCAAATTGAGCGTATTGCTTATGTTTTAAATATCAAAGTATCGTTTATAAAAGATAGCTTCCATTAGGCATATTTTGAATTGCTATTCTGATAACATAATCAAAGTTTAGCACAAAAAAAGTTGATATGGTTAAATTACTGATATCCACCATTCATATTAATTGCTTTATGCTTTTACCATGCACTAATTGATCCTCTGTTATCAAACAGCCACAAAAGCAAATGGATTTAAGTCATTTAATTACTGATGAACATATATTAGAATGTATGCATTTAGGGAAATATATGCTTGTACTTTTATTGCATTTAGACATGATGGAACAAATACATCATTAATAGTTATTTTCTTAAATATCTGATGCATGAAGTAATTGAATATTTTTGAATGATGTCTCTGTACATGGTTATAGACTTAGATAGAATTTCTTAACACTTTCCAAACCTGTCATATTAGATATTCCAGTGCATGTTTGGAAGGAGAGCAGCCTGCCATAGATTGTCATGTAAATGATTTTTGAATGAAATACCACCACTAGTAATCACTAGATAGTGAAATCTAATGGAGTTAATTCATAAAAATTACAAACTGCTTTTTTTCTGATGGCCAACATGAAGTAAGCATTCTAGAGATTATTCACTACAGTGGCACTAAAAGAGGCAGAGCATGCTTATGTTTCTCTTCAATAACCGACATGTAAGTAGAGTTTTAGAGAAATATTCATTTTTATTAGATTTCTCACGAACCAAACTAACCCTAACCCTAACCCAGAGAGATGAGTACTAATGGCTGATTGTTTTAAAGCTTACATACAATTGAAATGTATTTTTGAGAATAAAGCGATTCTGAAATTATTAGAATAACAAGCTTTTGCAAAATAGTGTTTATTATACTAAGTAAACATCAAAAACTATTTTTGTTTTCAACGCCTTCATAACACAATACACATAGAATAAGACTACTGAAACACTCATATACATGCATGCACCTGAAAGTATGTAATTATACAAGACAGAATACTGTACCAACATGAAATGGTTAAATTCAGAATGATAAAACAATGGAATAATATTTCATGAAAAGTGTAAAATTTATTTTGCAAAGTCAGTGATGTGCCTTGTTCCCTTAGAAAAAGATGTATTTGTATACGAGCATTCTTCCAGTCTACATCGTTGAATAGTGTTTAGTTACTTACAGTTGTAAATGCCTGCATGGATTTTAAAGTTGTAATCAAAATAGTATTTGTGGCACTTTCTTTGTTTCATGGTTCAGCCTTTTGCGTCAAAATTGAAAACAGAAAGTTAATGCTATGTTTCAGTGAAGTCAGAGGAACAGATATTACACTTTGATTTTAATCTAAAGTCGCAAAAGGCTGGAATATAAAGCTAGCATGATACCAAGTTTGTCATAGTAAATGTATTCCTTGGAGTCAAAATTCATTCTATCAAGGTTTTTGTTATAGTGAGGGTTTACTGTAAATGCAAGTAAAAAGTCAAGATATTAGACACAAAAAACCTTCTTTTTTCTTACTGATATTTAAATGCTAAACTACAAAAACATTGCTTAAATGGATGAAATCTCAGAACTATGTTTCCTAATGAAGATTAGACAGAATGCAAAACAGCCTGCTATAGACTCCACTTAGAACATTATTTCAATCAATCCAAAATCTACAAAATAAATACAGACAACAGTTGGACATTCTAGGGTTCAAATACAAAAATCTAGAGTAAAAAAAAGAATCAATTTTCTCAATGCATCAAATATATCGAAAGAGTACCCTAATAAGTTCAAAATGCTCGAACAGAAATGATGATCATGATGATAAAATCATAATAAGATGTGTTATGTAATGCATACATTATACATTTTTGCTGTACATTTTATATCTATCTATATATATATATATATATAAATAGGAGTGATAGCAATTTTAAAATTTTGTGTCCACATTCCATGAATATTATATATCCACAACTAGCTAAAAAGATCTCTCTTTATATTCACTCAAGAATTCTTATTGTAAAACAGTCAAATATCAAAAACAAATGTAATATTTTTGTTTTGAGATATATTCATGTACATATTTTTCAAACCCTACTTTCTGCTTGTTTGGCAATTTATTTCCATTTGAAACTTTTATTCTTCTGAAATCTTGTCTGAATTTTGCCAGACAGAGTGTATTAAACTTTGTGTATGATAAAGTAAGATTTTTTCCCATGGTTATGCGATCATTAGTTAATATATCCCCATGAACTCTTTGGTCTTTGTTGGTTGTTCCTGTTTTTTGTACATCCTGTATGTTGGGGCTAGTGGTCATATTCTGACTTGCTTCCCTTGCATTGAATAATCAGTTTTGTTTTTCCGAGATGTCTTTCTTGATTATTTTTTTTAAGATGTCCTTCTTGAAGTGATTTCATATTCTAGAATAAGGAACATCAAATGAAGGTCAGAGGGTACAGAGCTGAATCAATGTGAAGAGATGAACACATAGACAATGAATATAGTCTGACCGTATCATACCATACACAAAGGCTTTATTATTCTGTTTTTCTTTTAAGTAAATTTTCAAATTTTCTCTTCCACTTTCTAAGTTCATCTCCAACTTGATTTACTAAGATTGTTTTTCCATACTCTTTTTTTGTCATTTATTGTATATCCATTCTTGCAATCTATTGAAATTGCCTAATGTACTTTGATAAAAGGAAGATATCGAATCAAACATCCAGTTGATTCTTAGTTTCTATGTGTTGATTGAGATAACTCCTAATAGGCTTAAACTCAACACTGACAAGAGTTTTTAGAATGTTTCGACTTTTTAAGAAACATTTTCCATTAACTGGAGGGAATGTTTACTTTTCCATGAGAAGGGACTTGATAAAATAGTATCGAAATATTTTTCTTGATAGATGTCACAAAAATCTAGTTGATTTTAGATATAAATGAAGGTACTATTGATATTAACTGAAAACTAGAATCCATATGTTTCTATTTTCCATTTCTCTCTCTTTCTTTCTCTCTATCCCTTTCTTTCTTTTTCTCTTTCTTTCATTCTTTCTTTTTTCCTTTTCATTGATTGATGACACTTTCTTTCTCCATCTATCATTTGAAACTTTTCAATTTTCAGTCATTATTTCTTATAAGCTGGACCACTGAAAATTCTACAGGTGCTGACTTAAGTTGATTCTATTCTGTTTTTTCTCACCCTCTACCTGTATCTTCTTGTTTTCTCCCTTATTCCTTCCAATCTTCATTCCCTGTGTTTACCTAAACGTCATGTAAACATTCCTTAGTTTTATACACAAAAATTGTCTTACCCTCTCAATAAACTACCAAAGTTCATTTTCTCATCTTTCCCACCTTATTCTCTTAATAAACAACATAATATTCTTTTCTGTCCTCTCTCTCCTAACCTTCTTATGAAACTACCTAACCTTTCCTCTATATTACTACTGTAAGTGTAATTAACTTTGAACAGTCATTTTTACTTCGCAGTTATAATTCGTTGTCTTATTTTGTATTTTAGATTAAGGTGAAACCTCAAACATAAAAATTATAGAAACAAATCCATAAATAAACTTAGTTCATTTTAGTCGTTTAAGCAGATATATTTTGTCAACTCAACCCTCGGATAGTCTTTATTTGTTCAAGACTTTACATTTTGGCTTTGATTTCTATTTACTATTTTCCAATATTTCAAGAAGATGCAGATGTTTATACTTAGTTTTATGTACTTCATGCTTAGACAGTTTTTATTACAAACTAATCCTGTAATGATAGAATATTTTATATGCAAGTTTAACAGATTCAGGAATTTAAAATGATTATATTTTTGGACTTGTTAGGAAAATTAGAAAAGAGCATTATTAAACAAAATTCTATTCTTTTAAACATGAATGTAAAAGTTTTATTTTGCATCAAGTTTCAAGGGAGGTAACTGTTATTGAGTGTACAAGACTTATTTCCATTGGATCAGTACATTTTTCAATATGCATTATCTCCTTTTGAATGTATTCGCGTAACAAAATATTAAGACTAGAATGTCTATCCAATCAGGCGGTCCATTGATCTCGTCTGTTTGTGATTGTTTACCCATGGAGAAATGAGGTATTGAT
This sequence comes from Thysanoteuthis rhombus, assembly GCA_963457665.1. NCBI lineage: Eukaryota > Metazoa > Mollusca > Cephalopoda > Oegopsida > Thysanoteuthidae > Thysanoteuthis > Thysanoteuthis major. The sequence goes on along the minus strand of OY735238.1, from coordinate 61,309 downwards.
AAGCTAATATTGAATGATGTTAACTTGTGCATCTATAAATCAAATAGCACGAAATATGAGGAGATGGACGTTTCCTTGAACTTCTGCTACATGAATATATTCAATAGAAATATTTGTATGGTCTTTTACTACTGCACCGTACCGATTAGGTGATTTATTTCGTCATTTTTTGCTAAATGTGAATGGATGTAGACTGATGAGGTTTTGCTGTGATTTTATTTTCATTCTAAATAGCTCTAAATGTCAGAGAAAGATTTAGTAATGATTCATTTCTTAAAAATTTTCTCACAAGAAAAACTATTGAGTAATTTGTGTTAATCTTTGCTTTAAAGTGACACCAAAAGTCAGACGAAGTCTCTAAAATGGAAAATGACATTTGATAAGTTGATTCTTCCTCCATTTGAAAACTTGCTAAACAACAGTTTGTTTTTGTTGTTTTTATTTTTTTATCAATCATCCCTTTTTTTCATTATTGATTCAATGGACGTTTTTTTGCCTCTTCAAAAGGTGTTGATCTTCATTTCATTATAACAACATTGCCATTTATCAACAAAGTCTGACAGCAAGTGGGAAAATGGGCTTCAACAAATTTTTGTTGTTTAAACTATTGAGAAAATATCCTGACAGCAAGTGGTATAATTAGCTTCAACAAATTTTTGTTATTTAAACTATTGAGAAAATATCCGAATCAAGAGTAAATAATAAGAAAATAATGTGTGACATAACGGGTCGTGCAAATATTATTAAGGAACATAAAATCCACCTATTTTATTTTAAAAATTTCTCTACAGTCAAACTTGAAAAATTGTCCTATATATTATTTATTACATTGAAAAGTATTACTTTTTTCATCAATTGAATTGAATAGTAGTACAAATCAAATTTACACATCTATTCTATTCTAATAAGCCACATGAAATCGAAAAAACAAAAATCCTTATTTCGGTTTTCCAGCGTTTTCTTCTATCGTCTGTTTATTTCTATTTTCAAACCCACGCGTTGGCCATGTCACCTGACCAAGTAGCCATTCTAGTCGTGTTATTTCAATGCTTTAACCTTCTGTAACAAGTGATGAAATATTTTTCCATGTGAATTATCTCTTTTTGATCGTAGATGCACTACAAAGAATTGATTATTTAGCTTTTCTACATAAAATATAATATATTGTTAACCTTGATAGACTCAAATTCGAATGAAAATTATCATTTAACTATTGAAACTCGAGGTAAATTCTCTGCTTAAATTTGATTTCTTGTCTAATTATGTGTTGTCTTGTATTTTGAAAAATTTCTAACTGAAGAATAATGATATAGTGACATTTGTTTTCAATTCAATAAATACAATTTAATATTGTGGTATTTCATTGTCAAATTATTTCACAAAGGTAAGGGTAAAGGTTAGGGTTAGGGTTACAGGTTAGGGTCAGGGTCAAGGTCAGCTTTAGGGTCAGGGTGAGCATTAAAGTTAGGGTTAAGGGTTAAGGGTCAGGAGTTAAGGGTTACAGTTAGGTTCAGGGTTCTGTTCAGCAATTAAAGTTAAGGTTCAGGGTTAGGGGCTAGGACTAGGGGTTAGGGTTAAAAAGGGGGTTAGGGTTAAGGGATTAAGGTTCAGGGATCAGGGGTTAGGGTTAGGGTTAGCTTTATGTGTACCTTACTTCTAGCGTTTAGCCCTCTGTCCCAGTCTTTCATCGACTGCCAGCACCTACCTACCTACCTACCTACCTACCTACCTACCTCCCTACCTACCTAGCCGTCTCTGCAAGCACACGGATGTCCACACACCGTAGCACTTCACGCTGCTTCCATAAGGATAGCAGCAACAACAACAGGGAATCCTGTCTCGGGCGTTCCAGTCACTGGTCTAGTCGTCGTTTTCGAATGTTATCGTAACTGGTAAACAGCCGGCAACAGCAGGAATTAACGTATGAGACGGTAAGGAAGAGACGGGCAAGGACCGTAAATCGTCCTCACCTTCGTCCGCTTACCTCCCTTCTGTTTGTTTACCTTTCGATACGGCCTAACATCGTAAGCGTGTTGCTCTTTCAATGGAACGAGACAGTCTTTTCTACTTCTTCTTCCGTAGAAAAAATGGTAGCAGCCGCCTAAGCAGCGGATCTTAAGACAGAGGACAAGTTTCTTAGTGAGCCTCTAGGCTACAATGTTAGGCAGCAGCGAGCTACAGGGCTGAACATTACGATAGGAGCGCTTTCTACTACCTGGCGTCGTCTGCACGATACGAAAGCCGGTCTCCGAAGAGAGTCGAGAGGAAATGAGTTGCGATTAGGGAGGGGGATAGAGAAAGATAGTGATGTACAGAGAGTGATCAAACCGATCATTTCTATCGTCTGTTTTCTTCAATTTTCATTTCACGCCCGCTGGTCATGTCCACTGACCACCTATCCATTCTTATCGTGTTATTTCTATGCTTCAACCTTCTGTAACAAGTGATGAAATATTTTTCCATATACATTATCTCTTTTTGAACGTAGACACACAACAAAGTATATATTATTTAGCTTTCCTACATAAAATATCATACATCGTTAAACTTGATAGACTGAAATTCGATTGAAAATTATTATTCAACTATTGAAACTGAAGGTAAGTTCTCTGCTTAAATTTGATTTTGTGTCGAATCTTTTTAATTTCTAATTCAGCAGATATGGATTAGTGAGATTTATTTTTAATTCAATAAATACAATTTAATGTTATGGTATTGGATAGTTAAATAATTTCTGGCATCTTTAGAATTCTTTGACGCTTTTGAATCAGAATTTAAGATGTACAACTTTTTATGAGGAAAGAAAATACATGAATTCTTCGTATGGTATTCTTGATTATTGAAATAGAGTTTTTCTCTTTCTCTTTTAAAAACTCTCTGATGATGTCAGCTAAATACAATCTTTTAATATATGATATTTTAATAAATGGGTCCTAATCAATCTAATCACTTTCAGTCTACACTCTTAACTTTAAGAAATTAATTTTGAATATTTGTATCTGAATAATTACTACACCTCTCCCTGTGTTTCTATGCACTGCAATTATTCAACAGCTGACTATTGTATGAAGTTGATATTCATCAGATATATTAGAAAACACACGAAGTATCCTTTAGTTAGAAGTCGTTCGGATCAGCGGTTCTTGAGAAATCTAATAAAAATGAATATTTCTCTACAACTCTAATTACATGTCGGTTATTGAAGAGAAACATAAGCAAACTGACCACTATCTGAATCACCTAGTCTTTTGTAAATATATATATATACATTTGAATTAAAAATTTAGTTTTTGGACATCTTTTGTACGCATTTCACATGATTGAGAAGAAAATATTTTTCAAGTTAATTTCTATGTAATGTTTCAAATATATTTTTATAGATAACATGCACTAGATGTCAATATATATTTCTGCTCAAGGGAAATAAATGATCTGAAATATTTTCATGATTCAAAGAAAAATTAAGTCAATCATCATTTCACATTTTTAAAAAATTGCTCAATCAATTTTTATTACAATAATGATTACAGATATGTATCAGTTTTTTTTCCTGCTTTCCAGATTGACTAGCTATTCTCCATTCACTGGTGATAACAACCAAGAAACATTTAGCTATATCAAAAGTCTAGATTTCAATTTTGATGATGAAGTCTGGGACTACATCTCTGACGATGCCAAAGACTTCATTGGTAATTTCCTCTTGAACAACAAAGGGTAAATAGCAGAATTTTATCTGTCTGTACTAAATTTGCCTTTATTTATTCACCATTTTTTAGTATCAGTGGTTGTACTTGATTGTAATAAATCAATAATAAGTCCAATTTTTCATCATATCACGTGTGAAAATGTTTCATAGTATATTGGTACTAAATTCCCAAATCTTGTTCAATGAATGCAATGTCGTACTAAGACTTGATTCAATTATCATTTATTTAATTATAATCAGATAGATAGGTATTTTCAAGATGCAATTTTGTGTTCTATACATCATAATTACAAATCAATTTTTTTTTTTTTAGACAGAATGACTATTGATGATGTGTTGGACCATCGTTTGTTAAATGTTAGTTATCTGCCTCTGTTTATTTTTAATCAATTGAAGTAAACAATACTTGGCAAAGTTTAACCTCTGAGTTGTCAAAAAAGGATTATTTGATAACGACTGATTTTCACACACTACTGGATGACGAGAAGTAAACATTTTTTCTTTTTGGTACTTGATTTTTTTCTTAAAGTTGATTTTGTGCCAAACTCAAGCTTGATTTAACTTTTTTTATTATATTTTTTATACAAACATTTTTGTGATGTTGAAAAAATTAAAAACATCCCAATCTCAAATTTTGATAGCCTAGAGTAGTTCAGAGAAGAGAGAAATCAATCAAAGAAATTTACAGTAAATTTCAATTTTATTATTTCTCGACTATTTTGATACAATATAAACAATAGCTCATATATTTCAGAATGAATAACTATGAAATGTCTGTAATATTTCACAGATGAATTATGATCTTATAAATAAGTGATCAAATAAATAAATTACATCTTATATTATTATAGTTCAAATTTCTTTATAATCTTGTAAATAATTAGATAAATAAATTATGATATTACAGTACACATTGTTGCGGTACTCATATTTCATTATTATCTTGCGAATGATTAAATGGATATATCATGATCTAACAATTCACATATTTTTGTCTATTCATTTTATTTAAATTCTAGAAACTCTTTTCCTAATGAAAATGATAATGTATGAAGAAAGGAATATGAGCTTATTTTCAGAACAATTCAGTGCTTTGTGAAAATCAGTCCTAATCTAGCAATCCATTTTTGACAGCCCAACGGTTAAACTTTGCCCAATTTGCATTAAGCACCAAGCTAAGCAAAGCTTGATTTGCACTCTCACCTCCTAAAACTGAGGCTTGGCTCTTTCTTCTGCAAGTCCAAAGTGGTTTGTTTCAATTCAGCTTTTCATGAATAAAATTGTATCCAGATCCTCATAAACGTGGGGATTATTTTATTCAATATCTGAAGTACATTTCTTATTTCAAAAAATTGTGTCAAATTAATTTCATTAACAATTCCTCCATCTATTTTGAGCAAAATCATGCAAATATTAAGACAATGATGAGGATGCAAATATTTTTCATTTAAAATATAGGTGGATATGTTTTAAATTTATGAAAAATATTCAAATCTGAGAGTTACCTATGCATTTATTTATTTAAGTACTTGATGATTTATACCTGACTAATGTAAAATAGTAGGTCATTGACATTAGAACTTTGGTACCAAATGAATGTTTTCATTTCAATCCCTAGTACCAAGATAGTATTACTGATTGATTATAAGCAATAAAAATAATGCATAAATAAATAATAAAAATACATAAGCAAATCGAGCATATTGTATATGTTTTAAATATCAAAGTATCTTTTATAAAAGATAGCTTCCATTAAGCATATTTTAAATTGCAATTCTGGTAGCATATTTCTGCCTGAAATCAAAGTTTAGCACTAAAAACCTTGGTATGGTTAAATTACTGATTACCACTATTTATATTATTTGCTTTATGCTTTTACTGACCATGCACTAATTTATCCACTATTATTAAACAGCCACTAGAGCCAATGGATTTAAATTATGTAATTACTTATGAACATATATTAGAAAGTATGCATTTACGGAAATATATGCTTGTGCTTTTATTGCATTTACACATGATTGAACAGATACATCATTAATAGTTATTTTCTTAAATATCTGATACACAAAGTAATTGTATATTTTTGAATGATGTCTCTGTATATAGTTTTAGACTTAGATAGAATTTCTTAACACTTTCCAAACCTATCATATTAGATATTCCCGTGCATTTTTGGAAGGAGAGCAGCCTGCCATAGATTGTCATGTAAATGATTTTTGAATGAAATACCACCACTAGTAATCACTAAAGAGTAAAATCTAAGGGAGTTAAATCATAAAAATTACAAACTGCTTTTTTTTCTAATGGCCAACATAAAGCTAGCATTCTAGAGATTATTCACTACAGTGGCACTGAAAGAGGCAGAGCATGCTTATGTTTCCCTTCAATAACCAACATGTAAGTAGAGTTGTAGAGAAATATTTTTTTATTAGATTTCTCACGAACCAAACTAACCCTAACCCTAACCCAGAAAGATGAGAACTGATTGCTGACTGTTTTAAAGCTTACATATAATTGAAATGTATTTTTGAGAATAAAGCGATTCTGAAATTATTAGAATAACAAGCTTTTGCAAAATAGTGTTTATTATACTAAGTAAACATCAAAAACTCTTTTGTTTTCAACGCCTTCATAACACAATACACATAGAATAAGACTACTGAAACGCTCATATACATGCATGCACCTGAAAGTATGTAATAATACATGGCAGAATACTGTGCCAACATGAAATGGTTAAATTCAGAATGATAAAACAATGGAATAATATTTCATGAAAAGTGTAAAATTTATTTTGCAAAATCAGTGATGTGCCTTGTTTCCTTAAAAAATAAGGTGCATTTATAAACATGAATTCTTTCAATCTACGTAGTTGAATAGTGTTCAGAAAATTACCGTTGTAAATGCATGCATAGATTTCAAAGTTGTATTCAAAATAGTAGAACACTGAATATTGAATATTAGCATACCATTCAAAATCATTTTGTTAATGTTACTTACTATGTCAGTTGAAGTTGAAGTGATAATAATATAAAAAGTTACAAAGAATCTATAATGAAATTATTCAATAAATAGAGACATGAATTTTCAATTTTGCTCTCATGTCTTTATCCTCAATTCTTTTCTTAAAACATTCTTTGATAAATCATTTAATTGGATTTTCTTCACTTTTTCTCCTCATCTCATCCGAGATCATTTCATTGCTTTTACTTTTCTACCTTTTTTTATCTCATGTGCATTTCTATGCATAAAATAGGAAATTCTGACTTTCCTTTCTTTATTTTTTTTCTATCATTTAGTATATTTGATATGATTATATGATGATTTATGATTCTATCATGAAATTAACATCTTGCATTTGAAAAAAAAAACTTCTGTAAAACTGATTGTCATCTTCTTTATTTGTATTATCCTGGGAGAAGCTGAAAGAAATCTGAAAAAATTGAACTACCAACAGATAAACACAAAAACTATTTATATCGTAACAGAAACAACAATGTTAATGAAGCTGGCAAAAGGCAGTAGTAATGTGTTTGGTATATGAAAGATAACTTTTTCTGACTTAGGGCTCGATCTTTCTTGATTGATAGCAATCGTATTCACATAATAACCTCCAACCTGTTCTTTGGCATTAAACACCGTAAGAGTCCGAGAGATACCAAAAATAACTCTCATTGTTTAAGTTAAAATCAAGATAGCCCAGTACCCAGTGTCTTTTGCGTTGGAGGTCAGGGATTGCTCAAGCCCTGACCCGTCAGTGCATATGGAGGACGCTGTCTGAAAAACAGGTTACCATGAACTAAGCTCGGTCTCTGTAAAGTAGGGGTCGGTAAAGTGCTCAATCAATACCTGAGGTCCATTGAACTTTTTAGGTCAATCTTTGGCATTCGTATGAGAAATAAAAAATACATTTTGTTTGTTTTTTAATTCTCTACCTGAATAGAGTTTTTAACGGAGGTTTTGATCTGCAATGTATGTTTATCATAAACTGATCACCGAGTTTGCGTCAACCAGAATTCAAGCATGTTTACTTCAATCTTTTATGTATATGGGCTTGGCACTGATTGGGTGGTGGTTAAATAGGAATACACTCTAGACCAGGTTTAGGAATCCACAAAACAATTAATAATAAGTAATTGGTTCCACAAATGTTCTGTACTGTTCAAAATCACATCGTTCAAGGCCTCGTTACAATTTAATATGCGTTTTCTTTTCAGCTTGTATCAAGTTATATCAATTTGTTCTGCAATACCTTAACCTCACTAAATCGATTCAGAGGCTAATTAAAGCCAGATTCACCATTGACGGTATCCCTGAATATATCTGGTGAATCTAGATTTTTCTAGATGTTTTTTTCTTGAATTTTAGATGTAAAAAACTAAGATGTAATATACCTGTACATATCTGGTGAATCTACATGTTTCTAGATGTTTTCAATCGAATTTGAAATGTAAGTCTGCAAATGTATTTGGTAAAATATCCTTGTATATACCTGGTGAGTCTACATGTTTCTAGAAGTTTTTATTTATTGTATTTTAGGTGTAAGCCAACAGATGAATTTGGTAAAATATCCTTGTATATACCTGGTGAATTTAGATGTTTTTAGAGGTTTTTCTATTGGATTTAGATGTAAGCATGCAAATGAATTTTGTAAAATATACCTATGTATACATGGAGAGTCTAGATGTTTTTAGATGTGAGCCTGCAAATGAATTTGGTGAAATATTCCCGTACACACCTGGTGAATCTAGATGTTTCTAGATGTTTTCAATTGAATTTTAGATGTCAGCCTACAAATGAATTTGGCAAAATATCCTTGTATATACCTAGGGAATTTAGATGTTTTTAGATGTTTTTCTATTCAATCTTACATGTATGCATGCAAATGAATTTGGTAAAATATACCTATGTATACCTGGTGAGTCTAGATGTTTTTAGATGTTTTTCTATTGGATTTTAGATGTAAGCGTGCAAATGAATTTGGTAAAATATCCTTGTAAATACCTAGTTAATCTAGATGTTTTTAGATATTTTTCCATTGGATTTTAGATGTAAACGTGCAAATGAACTTGGTAAAATATCCCTGTATATACATGGTGAATCTAAATGTTTCTAGATGTTTTTCCATCAAATTTTAGATGCGAGCCTACAAACGAATTTGGCAAAATGGTCCTGTACATATCTGATAAATTTAGATGTTTTTTATATGTTTTTATTATGGATTTTAGATGTAAGCCTGCAAATGAATTCGGAAAGATATATCTGTATACATCTAGTGAATCTATATGTTTTTAGATGTTTTTCTATTGAATTTTAGATGTAAGCCTACGAATGAATTTGGTCAAATATCCCTGTATATACTTTGTGAATCTAGATGCTTTTAGATGTTTTTTCTAAATTAGATCTTAGATGTGAGCCTGTAAATGAATTTGGCAATACTGGCTTGGAGTAATTGGCTTCTCTTTTTACTCTATTTTTCTCTTTCTTTCTGTGCTTATTTGTGTCATTTTACTTACTTGTATTTTCTCTGAAAAAAAACGAAACATATTTTTTCTCTTTCTCTCCGCGTGTTGATTGTCAGGAAGAGAATAAATTTTACCAACTGTTTTCTCCTGGAATTGAATAAAAATGCAGAAATAACAACAACAAACTGAAATTTGTATTAAAATAGTTTTATTTGTATAAATTGGCACCAATGGTGCGTTTAAGTATGCATATCCATGAAGTATGTATACACGCCAACCAACACACACCGCACACGCACACGAACCCATGCATACTCCTTTACATTCACGCACACAAACACGCACACAATCACACATATGCACAAGCAGACATAACACGTACAACAACACACACACGCACACCCACAATCTCACACACAAGTATAGGGCGACACCAAGCCGTGGTGTAATACAGAAGCTAGTCTCACCGACATATACTGAAGTGAGATCAAGCCCCACGGTGTCCCACAAGTGTGGCTCTATGCCTATGTGTGTATGTGTGTAAATGTGTGTGTTGTATGTATGTATGCATGTATGTATGTATGTATGTGTGTGTGTGTGTGTGTGTGTATCCACCCACCTACCTATCTCGGCCCGTTTTATAGATCCCTGTTCATATCTATTGTATATATGTATGTATGTATGCATGTATGTATCTCAGTCTGTTCACATCTATTTCTGATCATATCTATCTATCAATCTATCTAGCTGTCTGTTCATATCTATCTATCTATCTATCTATCTATCTATCTATCTATCTATCAGTGTCTGTGTTCACATCTATCTACCTAGCAACCTATCTACTTACCTAGCCACCCAGATACCTACCCAACCTACCTACCAATCTATCTACCAATCTAGCTACCTAGCGTTGGAATTGAACTCACTACAGTATGATTGTCAATGAGACGAAGCTTGCTAACATTGTCCCATGGTGAAGCGTCGCTAACATCTATACATGTGCGTATAATTGTGTGTGTTTGTGCGCATGGAAGTACATGCGTGTGTGCTCATGCATATAAGATTTGTGTGTTTAGTGTACTTAGTGTGTGTGTGTGTGCGCATATACACATACTATGGATATAGTCTTAAAAGTCGAAAAAGTCGAAAAAGTGGGGAAAAAAGCGGAAAAAAAAACCCCGTCTGGGATGCATGAGTATGTCAGTGACCAATTGCTGGGCTGACATACAAGAGGCAAATATTGCCGTTTTGGCCGCTTTGGCCGCTTTGGCCGTTTTGGCCGTTTTGCAACTAGACCTAGCTCCTTTTGGGTGCTAAATCGAGTTACGTTTTGTTGGCCGTTTTGCAACTAGACCTAGCTCCTTTTGGGTGCTAAATCGAGTTACGTTTTGTTGGCCGTTTTGCAACTAGACCTAGCTCCTTTTGGGTGCTAAATCGAGTTACGTTTTGTTGCAAGGCATTGAACTTATGCATCCCTTGTCACAGGCTGGCTTCTTCATTTGGTGAAGATATTTCATTCTGCAAAAATAAAAGACAAGAAGAAATGTCAGAATAATGTTTGATCATCAAGGACAAAAACAAGAGAAAAAAGTTGAATCATTTTAAGCCATCAGTTCTCGATTCAAAATGGCGAAATTACAATGTTCATGGCCTCAAAGTTATGAAGCGAGGCAAAATATATTTAATTCATTTTAATAATTTAATAATTTGATTAGTCCGACACAGGAAAAAAGTAGATAATAGAGGTACTTACGATTTGTTTTCAAATCACTTGCTCTGCCTGAGATATTTTTTGCAGAACTTTTTTTGCATTTGAACCTGTTTGTCTTAGGTTCATTGTTCTGCATCAGTCTGGAAACACCAAATGAATCAAAGTAGTCCCGGAAACGGCTTGTATTTATAGACACATACCTGATGACGTCATCATGATGTCATAATTGAAGTCCCGTGATAATAACTTCTAATGTTTTGCTATAATAATTTCTAATGTCACGTGATAATATCTTCATTATGATGTCATAATGGATTTTGACGTATTTGTAATTTGAAAAAAAAAAAAAAAACGAACCCAAAAATCAAGAAAAAAATCACAAATTACTAAAAAATTAAATGTAACTTCAGTTTTAACATTTGTTTTTATTAAAATATTACTTTAAAATATTACCGTTGTTATCATTATCATTATTGTTTTTATCATCATCATTACCATTATTGATATTATTAGTATTTTTAAATGAATGAAAATACTATTTAATCAAAAACCGTCTAAAAAGTATTATCTCTCATCTAGTGCAACCAAAAACATCCAAATCTAGATGATAAACATCTAAATTGGCAACACTGAACAAGGAACATTACTCTTATTCTGGTCACTCAGAGACAGCCAATCGATGCTAGATATGTTAGTACAGCTAAATATGGTTTTAAGGTCAGTGAAAATCGGCAAATTCTTTTGATTCTTGTCTCTTATCCTCTTTCCCTCCCCCCCAGATATCGTTCGAGTTGTTTCTGGACTCTCAGAGACCAGTGGACTTTCTTTCCCTAACATGGAATCAGCACTTCATAGTTAGTCATTCTGCTATTAGTAAGTTTTCTTTTCCAGGTTTCAATTTCCAAACTGTGTGATGTCGCTAATAAACTCTCAGATACTTCCTTTGATGACTTTAATCTTGTCAACTCTTCAAAAACACTAGCTTACACTACTTCAGCAACATTATCATTAGTCTTTTAACGTCAGTCGTTGGCCACAGACAGATGTGAACGTTGCATGGTTCTGAGTCTGTGGGTCAGTCTCTTGGTTAGGTTCTATATTTCTGAGAAATACCAAAATGCGCCAAAAGTCATTCCCAAGGTCAATCTTGCTCAAGGTCAAATTGACAGCCCATAATATTTCCGAATTGTGACAAGATGATTATCATTTGAAAGATTATTGGAAATAATATGAGTTTTATAATAAAGAATATCGTGTCTTCGAGACAAACATTTTGATTTAAATCTGAAAATACCTGCTCATATCATTCAGGCTTGCCTCTTCATTTAATGTGGATATTTTATTCTTCAAAAAAAAAAGATAAGAAAAAAATGTAAGAAAAATATTTCATATAGTAACGACAAGCAGTCGATTTTCGATATAATTTCGATTTCTAATGAAAAAGAATGTGGCGCAATAACAATGATCTGGGCTTTAATGTTATGAATTCCGCCATAAGCTTCTACTTCAAAAGAAAATATCCCCTCAATATTTCGTCGAGAAATTTAAACAGTTTTGAAAAATAAATGTCCATCAATTAGTCAGTCACTCAATGCAGGGCTACTCAACCTTTTTTTTCGTTTCAGAACTTATTTCAACAAGACAAAATTCTTTTCAGGAATTATTTGATGGGGAAAAGAAAAAAAAATTGTGATCCATTTTAATTAAATAAAATTCTTTGTGGCCCATCACTCACTTGTAAAAGCAGTGGATAAATATATTGATATCTTTAGGCCCCAATCTAGCAGTAGCAAAACACAGAAAAAGATAACTGATAAAATTATTAGAAATTTCAACATATCTATAATGTATATATAATTTTAAGGACTTTATTACGATTTTTTCTCTAAACTGAAATAACAAAACCTTATGAAAACTAAATTTATTATATAAAAAATGGCGAATAGCAGTGATAATCACCAGAAGGGATATTTATTTCTTATATTGAGGGAGAAAAAAATAAAACTTATATACCTTGAATAGTGCAGTTAATTCGTTTCAAAATCTATATACTGTTCAAAACTAAACAGTTCAAGGTGATCATAATTCATTACTTCTCTTTTTCAGCATATACTAAGTTAAATTGATATACACAGCAATATGCATAGTCACATCAAATTGTACACCAATTTGTTAACTTTACCACACCGAAATCTACACTAATCAAAACTGCATAATTAAGGTATTCCTGCAACAATTTTGAAAGAGACCATTGGATGAGTTACGTGATAAAATATCCATAGATGTCGTCCGAGGGTTGAGGTAAAAAATACAACAGTTGTGATAGACGCCTTCGGAAGGCTGACGTAAGGAATGAACAAATGGGAATTTTGAGTCTAAATGTATTTCTAGATGAATGGCATGAAAATCTAATTATTTCTAGATACAATTGTATTTGTAAAATACATCCAATCTGCTCTCTGGCTTAGTAAGCGAGAGTCTGAGAAATACCAAAATGCGCCAAAAGTCAACTCCAAGGTCAGTCTTGGTCAAGGTCAAATTGACAGCCCATAATATTTCCAAATTGCGACAAGATGACTATCATTCGAAAGATTATTGGAAATAATATGAGTTTTATAATAAAGAATATCGTCTCTTCGGGACGAACGTTTTGATTTAAATCTGAAAATACCTGTTTTTTTATTATACTCACATTATTTCAAATAATCTTAACGAATTGGTGTACATATTAATATGACTATGTATATTGCTGTGTATATCAATTTCGCTTAGTGTATGCTAAAAAAGAGAAGTAAGGAATTATGATCACCTTGAACTGTATAGTTTTGACCAGTATATAGATTTTTGAACGAATTTACTGCACTATTCAAGGTTTATTACATGTGTTTTTTTCTCCCCCTCCACAAAAGAGAAAATATTCCTTCTGGTGATTATCACTGCAATTCGCCATTTTTTAAATGACAAATTTAGTTTTCACTATGTATTTGTTATTCCAGTTTAGAAAAAAAATCGTAAAGAACTCCTTAAAATGTTATATACATTATAGATATGTTGCAATTTCTAATAATTCTATCAGTTATTTTTTTCTGTGCTTTGCTACAGCCTAAAGATATTCATATATTTATTTATTGCTTTTACAAGTGAGTGAGGAGCCACAAAGAATTTTGTTTAATCAAAATGGGTCGCTGATCTTTTTTTTCCCCCATCTAATAGTTCCTGAAAAGAATTTTGTCTTGTTGAAATAAGTCCTGGAACAATTTCCACATGGAGCTGAAATATAGAACCTAACCAAGAGACTGACCCACAGACTTAGAACCATGCAACGATCACATGAAATAATTGTACCCAAAACCACATGGACAGACCACAAGTTATCACAGTTTATCAGAGAGAAAACAGGAGTCCGAGCCATCATAGAAGCAATTAGAAAACTCAAATAGCAATATATAATGGAGAGACGAACTAGATAAATTTAGAAAGTATTGGCTCTGCAACGCCTATGATTGAAAAGTGTGGCAAATCCTACGAAAGGTCTGTGGCCAACGACTGACGTTAAAAGACTAATGATAATGTTGCTGAAGTAGTGTAAGCTAGTGTTTTTGAAGAGTTGACAAGATTAAGGTCATCAAAGGAAGTATCTGAGAGTTTATTAGCGACATCACACAGTTTGGAAATTGAAACCTGGAAAAGAAAACTTACTAATAGCAGAATGACTAACTATGAAGTGCTGATTCCATGTTAGGGAAAGAAAGTCCACTGGTCTCTGAGAGTCCAGAAACAACTCGAACGATATCTGGAGGGGAGGGAAAGAGGATAAGAGACAAGAATCAAAAGAATTTGCCGATTTTCACTGACCTTAAAACCATATTTAGCTGTACTAACATATCTAGCATCGATTGGCTGTCTCTGAGTGACCAGAATAAGAGTAATGTTCCTTGTTCAGTGTTGCCAATTTAGATGTTTATCATCTAGATTTGGATGTTTTTGGTTGCACTAGATGAGAGATAATACTTTTTAGACGGTTTTTGATTAAATAGTATTTTCATTCATTTAAAAATACTAATAATATCAATAATGGTAATGATGATGATAAAAACAATAATGATAATGATAACAACGGTAATATTTTAAAGTAATATTTTAATAAAAACAAATGTTAAAACTGAAGTTACATTTAATTTTTTAGTAATTTGTGATTTTTTTCTTGATTTTTGGGTTCGTTTTTTTTTTTTTTTTTCAAATTACAAATACGTCAAAATCCATTATGACATCATAATGAAGATATTATCACGTGACATTAGAAATTATTATAGCAAAACATTAGAAGTTATTATCACGGGACTTCAATTATGACATCATGATGACGTCATCAGGTATGTGTCTATAAATACAAGCCGTTTCCGGGACTACTTTGATTCATTTGGTGTTTCCAGACTGATGCAGAACAATGAACCTAAGACAAACAGGTTCAAATGCAAAAAAAGTTCTGCAAAAAATATCTCAGGCAGAGCAAGTGATTTGAAAACAAATCGTAAGTACCTCTATTATCTACTTTTTTCCTGTGTCGGACTAATCAAATTATTAAATTATTAAAATGAATTAAATATATTTTGCCTCGCTTCATAACTTTGAGGCCATGAACATTGTAATTTCGCCATTTTGAATCGAGAACTGATGGCTTAAAATGATTCAACTTTTTTCTCTTGTTTTTGTCCTTGATGATCAAACATTATTCTGACATTTCTTCTTGTCTTTTATTTTTGCAGAATGAAATATCTTCACCAAATGAAGAAGCCAGCCTGTGACAAGGGATGCATAAGTTCAATGCCTTGCAACAAAACGTAACTCGATTTAGCACCCAAAAGGAGCTAGGTCTAGTTGCAAAACGGCCAACAAAACGTAACTCGATTTAGCACCCAAAAGGAGCTAGGTCTAGTTGCAAAACGGCCAACAAAACGTAACTCGATTTAGCACCCAAAAGGAGCTAGGTCTAGTTGCAAAACGGCCAAAACGGCCAAAGCGGCCAAAGCGGCCAAAACGGCAATATTTGCCTCTTGTATGTCAGCCCAGCAATTGGTCACTGACATACTCATGCATCCCAGACGGGGTTTTTTTTTCCGCTTTTTTCCCCACTTTTTCGACTTTTTCGACTTTTAAGACTATATCCATAGTATGTGTATATGCGCACACACACACACACTAAGTACACTAAACACACAAATCTTATATGCATGAGCACACACGCATGTACTTCCATGCGCACAAACACACACAATTATACGCACATGTATAGATGTTAGCGACGCTTCACCATGGGACAATGTTAGCAAGCTTCGTCTCATTGACAATCATACTGTAGTGAGTTCAATTCCAACGCTAGGTAGCTAGATTGGTAGATAGATTGGTAGGTAGGTTGGGTAGGTATCTGGGTGGCTAGGTAAGTAGATAGGTTGCTAGGTAGATAGATGTGAACACAGACACTGATAGATAGATAGATAGATAGATAGATAGATAGATAGATAGATATGAACAGACAGCTAGATAGATTGATAGATAGATATGATCAGAAATAGATGTGAACAGACTGAGATACATACATGCATACATACATACATATATACAATAGATATGAACAGGGATCTATAAAACGGGCCGAGATAGGTAGGTGGGTGGATACACACACACACACACACACACATACATACATACATACATGCATACATACATACAACACACACATTTACACACATACACACATAGGCATAGAGCCACACTTGTGGGACACCGTGGGGCTTGATCTCACTTCAGTATATGTCGGTGAGACTAGCTTCTGTATTACACCACGGCTTGGTGTCGCCCTATACTTGTGTGTGAGATTGTGGGTGTGCGTGTGTGTGTTGTTGTACGTGTTATGTCTGCTTGTGCATATGTGTGATTGTGTGCGTGTTTGTGTGCGTGAATGTAAAGGAGTATGCATGGGTTCGTGTGCGTGTGCGGTGTGTGTTGGTTGGCGTGTATACATACTTCATGGATATGCATACTTAAACGCACCATTGGTGCCAATTTATACAAATAAAACTATTTTAATACAAATTTCAGTTTGTTGTTGTTATTTCTGCATTTTTATTCAATTCCAGGAGAAAACAGTTGGTAAAATTTATTCTCTTCCTGACAATCAACACGCGGAGAGAAAGAGAAAAAATATGTTTCGTTTTTTTTCAGAGAAAATACAAGTAAGTAAAATGACACAAATAAGCACAGAAAGAAAGAGAAAAATAGAGTAAAAAGAGAAGCCAATTACTCCAAGCCAGTATTGCCAAATTCATTTACAGGCTCACATCTAAGATCTAATTTAGAAAAAACATCTAAAAGCATCTAGATTCACAAAGTATATACAGGGATATTTGACCAAATTCATTCGTAGGCTTACATCTAAAATTCAATAGAAAAACATCTAAAAACATATAGATTCACCAGATATGTACAGGGATAATTTACCAAATTGGTTTGTAGGCTTACATCTAAAATCCAATAGAAAAATATTTAAAGATATCTAGATTCACCAGGTATCTACGGGCATATTTTACAAAATTCATTCGCAGGTTCACATCTAAAATCCAATAGAAAAACATCTAAAAACATATAGATTCACCAGATATGTACAGGGATAATTTACCAAATTGGTTTGTAGGCTTACATCTAAAATCCAATAGAAAAATATTTAAAGATATCTAGATTCACCAGGTATCTACGGGCATATTTTACAAAATTCATTCGCAGGTTCACATCTAAAATCCAATAAAAAAACATCTAGAAACATCTAGATTATCCAGGTATGTATGGGTATATTTCACCAAATTTTTTTGCACGCTTACATCTAAAATCCAATACAAAAATATTTAAAAATATCTAGATTCACCAGCTATACATAGGTATATTTTACCAAATTGATTTGCAGGCTCACACCTTAAATTCAATTGAAAAAAACATCTAGAAACATCTAGATTCACCAGGTATGTTCGGGAATATTTCATCTAATTCATTTGCTGGCTCACATCTAAAAACATCTAGACTCACCATGTATACATAGGTATATTTTACAAAATTCTCTTGCATTCCTACTTCTAAAATCAAACAGAAAAAACCTCTAAAAACATCTAGATTCACCAGCTATATCCAGGGATATTTTACAAAATTCATTCGTAGGCTCACATCTAAAACTCAATAAAAAAACATCTAAAAACATCTAGATTCACCAGGTATATACAGAGATATTTCACCAAATTCATTTGCACATTCACATCTAAAATCAAATCGAAAAACATTTGAAAACATCTAGATTAACCATATATATACAGGGATATTTTGCCAAATTTGTTTGTAGGCTCACATCTAAAACTCAATAAAAAAACATCTGAAAGCATCTAGATTCACCAGGTATATAGGGATATTTTACCAAATCCATTCTCTGGCTCACATTTAAAATCCAATAAAATTAAAAAAACAAAACATTTAGAAACATCTAGATTCACGGGGATATTTTACTGAATTCATTTGCAGGCTTACATCTAAAATCCAACAATAAAAAACATCTAGAAACATCCAGATTCACCAGATATATGTAGTGGGATATTATACCAAATTCATTTGCAGGCTCACATCTGAAATCAAATAGAAAAACATCTAGAAAAGTCTAGATTCAGCAGATATATACAGGGATATTTTGCCAAATCCATTTGCAGTTTACAACTATAATTCAATGAAAAACCGTCTAGAAACATCTAGATTCACCATATATATATATATATATATATATATATATATATATATATATATATATACATATATATATATATATATATATATATATATATACATATATATATATATGTATATATGTATATCTATCTATCTATCTATCTATCTATCTATCTATATATATATATATATATATATATATATATATATATATATATGTGTGTATTTATATATATATCATTATTATTATTGTTACTATTGGCAATCTCACACCAGTTGCTTGGTGGTTACCGATGGAGTTTGTGTGACAGCAGGTTTCCTTAAGTCTCTAGCCCTTCTCTCCTAGTTCTCATAGGCCACAGTAATCGTGCGGTTTACAGTTTCACACCGGTTGCCCAGTGGTCATTGCTGAGAGCTGAGTGACAATAAGTCTCCTCAGGTCTTCAGCCAACATCTCTTCCCTCCTTTGCCTATCATGCCAGTGTTGTGGTTTACGTTTCTGCTTTCATTTCCCTTCCCCTGTTAGGTCATTGTTAACAATTAATGTTGCAGTCCTTATATTTCTAGCACTCTCCTCAGTATCTGCGCAGTTCCAAGCAGTGCTGTGGCCTGTACTGTCTCAATCCTTCCCTTTATCCTGATCTCCTCCAGTTTCGCCCTCAGTGTCTTTGGGACAGTTCCTAGTGCGCCCACTATGACTGGCACTACCCTGGCTTTCATGTTCCACATCCTCTTTAGTTCTCTCGCTAGGTCCTGGTATTTTTCCAGTTTTTCACTCTCCTTCCTCTTTATTCTATGATCTGCAGGTACAGCCACGTCTACTATTTTGGCAGGTCTTCCTCTTCTTGTCTACGATTACCAAGTCCGGTCTACTTGCCTGGATGAGGTGGTCGGTTTGGATGTCAAAGTCCCAGAGTAATTTGTGGTTGCCATTCTCCAGGGCTGCCTTTGGTTTGTGCAGATACCACTTTCCTGCATGGTTGAATCCCATACGTTTGCTCAGTTCCCAGTGTATCATCGTTGCTACTCTATCCTGTCTGTGCTTATACTCCTTGTGGGCGAGTTGACTACATTCACTAGTTATGTGATTCATGGTCTCATCTCTTTCACTGCATAGGTGGCACTTGCTGTTTGTCTGTGTTCGGTCGATTTTTGTTTTTATATAGTTTGTCCTGATGCTTTTGTTTTGAGCTGCCATGATGAGCAATTCCGTTTCTCTCTCCAGGTTTCCTTTTCGTAACCATGTCTATGATCTTTCGTCTACCACATGTTGTATCCGTCTTTTGAACTCTCCGTACAATTTTTTGTTTCCCATTTTTGTTTCCTAGTTTGCTGTGCTGTTCCATTGTTTTCTACTTTGTTGTTTGTTGCGCTGTTTCGTGTACTCTTAATGATTTCTTCACTGTTTGCTTGCATGTACTTTTCTAGATCTGCTCTAGCTCTCTGGACACAGTCCTCGATGCTGATGAGCCCTCTCCCACCTTCTTTTCTCTTGACGTATAGTCTATCCGTGTCATCTCTAGGATGTAATTCTTTATGCATTGTCATAAGTTTCCTTGTTCGCCTGTCCATTGATTGGAGTTCTTCCTTTGTCCATCCTAGGAATGGTCCTGTGTATCTCACTACTGATACAGCCCAGGTGTTCATTCCTTTTATTAGATTTCTGCTGTTTAATTTGGTCTCTAATATTTTCCTTATCCTTCTAAGGTATTCTTTGTTTATTTTCTCCTTCATCTCTTCCCGTTTTATCGTGTCTCATTCAAGGATGCCCAGCTATTTGTATCAGTCTTGTGCGGTCAGTGCTGTAATCTTACTGTCGTCCGGGAGTTCGATTCCTTCAGCCATTGTTGTGAGCCTTCCTTTGTGCATTACCATGATTGCAAACAAAATTCTTTGTGGCCCGTCACTCACTTGTAAAAGCAATAGATAAATATATGAATATCTTTAGACCCTAATCTTGAAGTAACAAAGCACAGATAAAGATAGCTGATAAAAGTATTAGAAATTAGAACATATCTATAATGTATATCAGATTTTATGGTGTCCATTACGATTTTTTTTCTAAACTGAAATAACAAAACATGACGACAACTAAATTTTTTAATATAAAAAATGGCGAATAGCAGTGATAATCACCAGAAAGAATATTTTTTCTTATATAGAGCAGGTTAAATACACCCAATCTGCTCTCTGGCTTAGTAAGCTTAGAGTCTGAGAAATACCAAAATGCGCCATAAGTCAACCCCAAGGTCAATCTTGCTCAAGGTCTAATTGACAGCCCATAATATTTCCAATTTCCAGCAAGATGACTATCATTCAAAAGATTATTCAAAATGATATGAGTATTATAATGAAAAAAAAAAACGTGTCTTCGGGACAAACATTTTGATTTAAATCTGAACATACCTCCTTCGTAATAGCTACCTAAAGGGAATTGGCTTACTCACAGATTGTTTTGATTGGTTGGTATGATAATTCTATAACCCAATCAGAGCGATTTCCGAATGTCCTTTATAAATTTATCCCTAGAGATCACATGCGAAACCGAGTTCGACAGAATACAAGATGGAGATTCAGAAAATACTGGCTCTGCGACGCCCATGATAGATAATTGTTGCGAAACTTGGAGAAAGTGTATGTCCAACGACGGACGTTAAAAGACTGATGATGATGATCATCATCATAATGATAAGCACTCACCCATACCATCACTTTAAGAAAAAATAAAGTTTCATCTCAACCATCAACCAAAAATATTTAAAAAAAACAACACACCCTACATCTATCCCGCCCCACATATGTCAACACCAATCCATTAAATTCTGGACACCACCTCCCCATGTAGAAAAAAAAACAGTCAAACAAACCTTTGCTGAGAACTTACCATACCATTTAAATCCTAACCTCTCCTCTCTCTGTGCCTTCTTATCTAAAAAGAAGCCCAACACCCACAGAGACAAATAACAAACATTCTCTGACCCCTCCCCTTACAGACCCTTCTTATTACAGACAAAATTTGACTCTCACCTATACAGACACACGCATGTCTCCTCCCGCTCCTACTCATCAGCCCTTAACACCGAAATATCCCCATTTCTTTTCTCAACCTCAAACACTTGGACACCACACAATTTTTTTCTGCACCACTGCAAGTTTCTCTGAAAAAGATGGCTTGCACCCATCGAAATGTATCAAAACGCGCCTGCATGATTATGAATATTTTCAAGTTGTAAGACCGGCTTTTCTCTCTTCCGATTGCCACTTTTATCAACACACACACACAAATATATATATATATATGTATATATATATATATATATATATATATATATATATATATATATCACAGAAGGCAATGAAACTAATATCAGGAATAAATCTTAGCAATAGAAAAAGATCAAGATGAATTCAGGGGAGGGCCAGGGTGAAGGATATCATACATTACGTTAGAAGAATGGGGATGGACAAGGCACGTAGCAAGAAGAAAGGGCAATAGATGGAGCGAAAGACTAATTGATTGGTGCCCGTAAGATAATAAACGCAGTAGAAGACCAGGCACAAGATGGAGAGACGAGATTAAAAAAAAGTTTAGCAGAGACTAGCGCAATCATGTCCGTCATAGAAGGAGATATGAAAGGCCTCTATCCAGCAGTGGACTTCAAACAGTTGCTATTGATGGTGATCCCAGAGTTTTCTTTATATTGGGAGACACTTCTCCGTTTTTTTTTGTCATGCACTTATGTATGCGCTTATGACTGTCCACACGATATTTCCAAAAG
Source organism: Thysanoteuthis rhombus (assembly GCA_963457665.1). Taxonomy (NCBI): domain Eukaryota; kingdom Metazoa; phylum Mollusca; class Cephalopoda; order Oegopsida; family Thysanoteuthidae; genus Thysanoteuthis; species Thysanoteuthis major. The sequence continues at coordinate 38,887 of OY735238.1, read as the reverse complement.
TTCTCAATGAATATCAATGAAATTCAATGGAAGGGTGGAAAATGAGGTGGAAAAAAGGTGATTTTTGGATGGATCCATGCAATCCCCCTGACAAAGGTGTGTGTGTAATTTCTAGTTCATATTGTGTAGACACTTTACATCGGTTTATTCAGAACGGTCGTTAACAGGTTATATATTGGTCAAGAGGATATGTTATACATTAATCAAGAGAATAATAAACATGGCTAAAATCATTTATGAAACTGGTGTCACTTGAAAATTCTGAAGATGAAGCTTCTATTTTACAAGCATTGTAAATAGAAGGTATGTACGCTTTGTAGATATCTAAAATAAACACATACAATCAGGGTCAGGATTAGGCGTAGAAGGGCCTTGAGGCATAAGTCTGCTTGGGCCCCTTACATATATATATATATATATATATATATATATATATATATATATTGTGTCATCCACAGACAGCTGTTTCGATGTATTACATCTCTTCAGTGTGGCTATAGACTTTCCATTATCCAATCCAGTACCGCTAGGCGGAATTGAAACCTTCACTTCAGACCTGGAGGCCGATTTCCTACCTCTGGACGGTCAGTAAGGCTGAATTTAAGCGATATATCTATTTACACAGAAATTCCTCATCCACCAGAGTGCTCTATTCCTATGGAAGAGCATTGCATATATAACATGACCTACTCAGGGCCCCTAAATCCGCCCTGGGGCTCCTCCAGAGACTGACGGCCTGATCCCTCCGCTTCCAGGGCCTTGCAATTAATAAAGTACTATTCACAACGGGTTTATTGGTATATTTAAATTGAAAAAAAAAATGAAATTTTGAGGTGTCAAATAAAGGAGACCGGAAGCATTAGAGCGAGAGTTTTAGGGTGGGGGATCTCTGTGCTCATTTAAAACATTTGTGGAGTTACTATCGTGTCAGTTATTTGATTACATTAAACTATGAATATATTCTCAAGTGATAAGCTCTTTCTTTTCAGTCTATTAGAAAACAAGAAAAAGACCAGAATCTGTTCAAAACCTGTGACGTTGTTTATACAAGTTTTGAGAGCGGTTGGCGACATTTGGAAACGTTCGTTTTTGCAATAAAACTTCGTCTCAACTTAAAACATCCGAGCAAAAATATATAATTATTGCATAGAAAAAATAAAACGAAAAATATCACCTGAAACGAAAAATGATTAATGGGTATATAGAAAGGATACACACACACACATATCCACACTCACACACATACATCCACACACACACATACACACACATACACATATATATATATATATATAGAGAGAGAGAGGGGGGGAAGTGTATACACTTGTTATAAACACTGTATAGTCTGCTTTCTCCCTTTCTTTCTTTCTTGAAATTTTTTATCTAACGAATAGGTCTAAAAAAAGTAATATGATGTAGTGTGACGTAAACAGAAAAAAGTTCTACACCTTTCTTCTCTCTCTCTCTCTCTCTCTCTCTCTCTCTCTATCTATCTATCTATCTATCTATCAATCTATCTTGGCTTTTTCATGAACGCTATTAATCGATTCAGATTTCATCTGAACACTTTTGGCTTTCTTAGAACTGTCGTCTTTCATCGCAGCTAATAATAAACTGCACTTCAAAGCAATGTTTTCTTGTGTTTCAGAATCACACAGTGGAATATTATTAATCAATGGTGTTTGTAATGTTGCTTATCTGATGGGACGGTCTCTTTTATTAACTGGCTCATATTTAGGCTTAAGCTCATAGTAGTTTATAATCCCATTCCCGTTAGCAGTCAGTTTTATTGAATGACAAAAAGACGGGATATAAAAAAATGATATTATTACTGCTGCCTACGAAGGAAGAGGTAAATGTGTTCACTCATGTCTATCTGTTTGCCGACACAATATTTCCAAAAGTTCTAGATCAATTTCGATGAAATTTTCTGTAAGGTTGGGCTATGGGATAAGGATGAATCGAAGGAATTCGGGGAAGGATTCTGGAATTTTCTTTTGATTCAGATATTTTGCCTACATCAAGACAATTGTTCAAAATTGTGAAAAATCAAAACTTACACAGTTAACTCCCCTGTATCGTAGTTATATATGAACTTATTTCCTCACAATTTTTAGTGTACGACGTAGGTTGAAGCGTGCTCTCGGTCTGGGTGCTATCTAGGTTTCCCATTTAAAAAATTCAAAGAATAAGAGAGAGAGAGAGAGAGAGAGAGAGAGAGAGAGAGAGAGAGAGAGAGAGAGAGAGAGAGAGAGAGAGAGAGAGAGAGAGAGAGAAACAGATTACAGGACAAAAAGTTGATATCGAGTTTATTAATGAAAACATTGTTTTTGTGCTAGTGTGTTCCACTCCTGGCCATATTGTTTCGTCAACAGATTTGAAAATCAGCATCAGTACTCCACTACATTCTTTTAGAAATGTTTCTATTTTTATTTTTGGAAAAGAAGTACTTTTGACCTTTTAGGAGCCTTATTATGGCGTGTTTCATAATGTCGTTCACTCTTCAGAATCTATATATTTTTTTACTCAATTTTCTAGTGTAAAATGGCAGTGATGTCATAAGCAGAATTTATTCTGACTATTTGTCTTGACTAGTTGTTTTAGAAAGAAGGGTCTACAACCAATGCACCCTACCGATAGTCACCAATGGAACTGAGACATGGAACCTGGCCAAAAGATTGACCCTCAGACTGAGAACCGTGCAACGGGCATGTGAGAGAATCGTGCCCTACATTACATGGAGAGATCACAAACAGCATAGTATACCAGAGGAAAAAAAGGAGTCAGGGGTATCATAAAATCTATTAGACAACCCGAAGTGCAATGAGCTGGTCATGTTACAAGAATACTAGACAACTGGTGAACTTCACGACTCACAATGTGGATCCCCAGAGATCATATCCAAAACTGCCACTGGGAAATATTAGAATGGCGAGATGAAATAGATAAGGTCTGCTACGCCCATGATAGAGAGGTCTGGCGAATTCGGAGGAGGGTCTACGTCCAACGACGGACGTTAAAAGACTGATGATGATGATGATGATGACCCCACGGTTGTTCATTTATTGACTTTGGTCGCGGGTCTTAATAATAATTTTCGGAATTCCTCCGGTCAGAATTGTATGGAAAACGTGTTCAATAGTCTCTGTATGTTGTTTCCTTAAAAAAAAATGCGATTTTCAATTTTTCGGTACCCGGGTTCGAGTTTGCACTTGATGTAATATATAGGTTAAAAGTAAAACCTTTTGGGCGTTATTTCAGCCTTTTAAAATCCAGAATCATAAAATAAACACTTCAAGGATCAAGAAAAATAGATGATGAAAAAAGGGGGGGGGGTCCAGGGGACCTACTTTTCTGTCTAGACTATTTGTTTCTACTCTGTTGATCAGCGTTTGTCTGACAGCGCATTTGCTCCTTCACAGTTAAGTGAACGTTTTTACATTTCATTCAACTAAATTTCACAAATAGAAAGCAGTGTTCTCCGCTTTACAAAAGTCCTGACTTGGCATTTCCTATTGCGTAGTAAACCTGATTTTCGGATAAGAAATGAGAAGAAAAATATTAAAAACATATTGCGTGGGTAGGAAACAAACATATTCCCTAAAGCTTTATCGAACCACGATTGAAGAGATTGTGTTTGTATGTGTGTGTGCATGCACTGCCATTATTCGACCACTGGCCATTGTGCAGGATTGATTTTCATCAGATATATCTGTCAGCACACACAGCAGTGAAGTGTCAAGTGTGAAGTGTTTTGGATCAGCCGTTCCCGGGAAATCTTCTTTTTTTTTTTAAACAAATCACAGATTTCGAGGTGCAATCAAAAAGTTCCAAGACTGTACATGCGCAACAGGAAGTGAGCAGTAATCGCCCTGATGTGAACTTCCGGGTCTGTGTTACGTGCGTTTTTGTGATAGCGTCCATGTGTTCCTTTGCGATTTCAGGATCAAAATCTAAATCAAAATGGAGACCCTTGAAGTGTTGAAGCCGGTCTACAATAATGAAACCATGAGCTGAGTGGGAGGTACAAAATCAGTGGAGGATGACAAGAGGCCAGGGCAATCTTCAACGAGCATTAACCCTAGAAATGTCGAAGAAATTGGACGAATTGTGTGTCTAAATCATTTGATCACAATCGATGAAGTTTCTGATATCATCAACGTGTCATTTGGATCAGTTCTGAGGGATAACGTCCGGTGCAAACTACCTGAATCAAGATTTGCATAGTTCAATATTGAACATCTTGTCAAGTTCAGTATTGAACATCTTAATTCTCATGTCGTGTTCAACATTCACTCGGTTGCGTTGTACAAAAAGGGTTCAGTTATACATATTTTAATTTCATGGTATTAATTCCAATTTTAAACTGCATACCCCCGATCATCATTTGACGGACCCTATGAATCCGTGGGCCCCAGTTTCGAAACTACTCTCCTATCGGATCAAACCCCGTCGGTGGTCTACCAGGCTACTCCCCTTTCCGAATCAAACTTAAAAGCAAGACCAGAAGAGAAGAGACAGTCCTGCAAAATGAGATATTTCCCTGGTTACCAGATCTTCCTTTACAGCCGACGAGGGAAGGCCTGCCTCTTCCGTCTGAGAGGCTTGTTGACTACCAGAGGGCCGGCAACAGACGTTGGAAGCCCTTGTGAATCTTCGTTCGTTGACCCAAGCCATGATATGGTAGCGAGTGCTCACGTATGTCTGGTTGCATGTAGATATTCACTTAGCTTAGTCAGAAACAGAACCATGTGCCAGCAAATCGATTTAGGACGTACACAATCAATAACAATGTTTAACCAGCGTATACAGACTTCGGAAGTCATATGACGACTCGAAAAAGTAACATTTTCAAGTTAAAAAAGTATATATCCATCAGAAATTACTTTCTATTGATTCAAGCATTGATGCACATCCTATAAATTACCCAACGATTTCTAACATTACAAAAATTCTGGATAACCTTATCGTGATTTGTTGAACACTGTCTATTGAGCATTTGTCTGAACTGAATTAGAGTTAGGTTTAGTAACTACATTAATTTCTGAAGAATATATTGTTTAATTTGCTTAATTATATTTTGTAATTAAAGAAAACTTGATATTTTAGAGCATTTGTATAACTTTGGGGCTCTGTTTAATTATGCTTTGTAATCGAAAAAAAACATTTTATGGGCCTTTGTATGACCTTTGGAGCCTTTGTATGACTTTTGGAACCTTTGTATTGCTGATTAAAAACCAACATAGGTTTATGTACGTCAAAACAAAGATCAACAGATTAAGTTCCCGGATACGTCAATCTTCCAAGTGAAGTGAGCTTGTCTTGAAAACAAGGCATTCAAAACCCCATCTTTTTTAACCAGCAGCGCCATTGAGAAATAGGTAACTTTCACCAAAGAAGCTAAAATCCACGTGTATGTGTATATGCAGGTGTTTTCTCCATCTTTACAGAAACAACAATCTTAAAGAATCTAAAGATAAAATTTGCAACAAAGGAAACATAATACAGTATCATATTCATTCCGTTTTCGTTATTGGAACTGGCTCGAATTTGCCTTTCTGAATACGAGTTTTATGATAAAGTCTCAATTAATTTTAAACATGAGCCAAATTTGCATGAGTAAAGATAGCCTAACTGACAGAAATTTATATTTCTTTTCAATCGGAAAAGCCAGATGAAGAGAAAGCGATATTTCATTACACATTAGATATCTTTAATATTAGACAAGCTTGTCTTTCACATACTTTTCATTCAGTGATGACAAAAGAAACAGAACAAGATTGAGCACCTAGCCGCGGAGCAATGGTTGGCAAGATGGTCTAGCAGACTATTTCTGCAATTGTGTGTTCAGTCCTCACTGGATGACTCACCATGATTTCTTTCCTTGTCAATTCACTTAATACATAATATTTAATTATTTCCGTCGGATTATATATCCATTTCTTAATATATATATACACACACACACACACACACACATATATATATATATATATATATATATATATATATATATATATATATATAATGATGATAATAATGAAAATATATGTGTGTGTGTGTGATCAAAGCTAGTTGGTGCATGGGTCAGTTTGAATCACTTGCTTTAGTTTTTGTTTCCACAACTTGAGGGCAGCACTGTTTGCCTCATTTTAGGTAAAAGAATTTCTACCATTTTCCTTTTAAGTTTGAGTCACATATAAACATCATAGGGTTTCGCCTTAAAAACGTATTTTTCATCCAGGCAAGTAACTTTTTCACTTGAGCAAACTTGTGCCCAGTTCATCCTGTAATGAGCAGTTGATAATAGCGCGGTTTATGCTTATGAGAAGCGGCAATAAACAGTATATGTAGACTACAATTCAAGCAGATTATGTCAGAGCCTTTCCTTTGAATAAAAAGTATAGAAAACCGTGAGTTCGGGACTGGTTGGTACACTGTAAGTCGGATTATTTAATACACCGTGCCAGCGTATCTTAATAATTGCACGAACTTTGCAAAATATGAGAGGTTGATGAGATACCTCGCAGAAAAAGGTTACAAGCCCCAGAATGTTCTTAGAGATGGCCACTGTCTCTTGCATGCGGTGAGGGCATCACTGTTGTCACTGAGTAGACAGTTTTATCAAGCTCCTTCTGTAGAAGTAAGCAACATTTTCATAGATCTCAAAATAGCAACAAAGAGTTACAACACAGGTACCGTTGACATGATTTTAAATGCTTTGTGTAATGATATGGCATTGGCTGCGATCTTGTTTCAGATTCACAATGGAATCGTCCAATTTTTATGTATGTGACCTGGTCGACCTGGAATTACGTCTCCATAAAGTGTTTTATTGGTACTTCAAGGTCTTGAGTTATATGGACATTGCAATGCTGTCATAAAGGCAAAAGAGACAGAGTTTGGTTAAAGCACGACATCTCCCACCAAGAAGCATTCATCAGTTGGAGATTTTTCTCTTGAAAGGTTTACCCTTTACCCAAAGCACCCTTGAGGGGCCATCCAGTGAAGACCAGAAAGATCAAGTGTTCTCATTGACACACCTGAAAAAAACGCTACCAACTGAGGCAGAGGAAAAACAAAATGTCGTCAAAATAACCAAACAAACTTCAAATAAGTCAAAAAATGTTCAGTGAAAAAAAAAAAAAGCGAAAAAGAGGAAAAAAAAAAGAAAAAGAGAAAAGCCAATATAACTGATAAATTCACAGGCGACCAAAATGTTTGTTTGGTGTGATAAGAACCTTATTCGTATTCAAGGTCTCGTAAAAATTCGGTAAAGAGCACACTTAGTCAAATGTGGTCACATCTTGATTGCCTTTCGGAAGGCAACAAGAATTACTTGGTTTGTAGAAACTATACATCTGATGATTCTAAATTTGTCTATTAATTGTCCAACATAATAATTTTCTCTTTGGTGGCAAAAAATGTGCTGCTGATATTGTTTTGATATCTTTTTCATTTTATTGGGATATGGCGTGTCAATAAAGTTCTGATTAGTGGCGTAATTTTTTCTTATTGTTCTTTGTTTTTCTTCCACCTTATTACAATGTATCGTTGAGGTCTATTCATGTATGGTTCCACTTGTCCTACTGGGTAGCCATTACATCTATCACGTTTGCAGCAATACAACAAACTAATCGTATCAAGTTGTTCTAATTACCACCATAGAGCAGGGCAGGTTGATACACAGCTTTATTTAAATGCTTATATAATAAACTTAATTATTGCTCAAGAATTAAACAATCCTTCCAAAGGAAATCTCTTTTGCATAGTAACTTTTGATCATACTTGCATTTTAATGATATATATATATATATATATATATATATATATATATATATATATATATATATATATATGTATGTATATATATATATATATATATATATATATATATATATATATATATATATGGGGGGGACAAACCGGGGCTAGTTGGTACATATATTTTTTTACTTAGATGACTTCAAGAGAATCTTATCAGCCTTCTGAAGATATGTACAAAATCGATTGAGGCTTATTAAAGACTATTATACCATAACTAAAAAGTATTGCTTTTCTTTTTTTACACCCTTTTCTCATATATATATATATATATATATATATATATATATATATATATATATATATATATATATATAATGCTTGTACTTATAAATATTAGATAAAATCATAAGCCCTTATCATGAAAATCATTATACTCTTATCATAAAAATCATTATGCCCTTAACTAAATAAGATCTCATTTAGTTTCAAAATAGAGTTTCTAAATGTATTCAACAACTGATGGATACAATCAGTGCGCAGCGTCATCACGATTGTTTGGACAATATCTGCCCTCTCTGTAACCACACATACGTTCCGTTTTACGTAAACTAGGAAAGTTATCAAAAAATAAAAATGAAACAAACTTCTTAGGCTATCATTTCAATCAAACTTAATTGCTGCCTAAATACTCACAGGAGGTGTTACCCGAAAGCGAGGATTTGAACCGAATGTAATGCAAATTTATTCGTTACTCTTTTTTGAGCCAGTGTAGACATGCCCAAGGGGATTTGTTAAAGGATGTTGGAAACTATGAATTAGATTAAGCTCTTTTTTTATATTCATTGTTAAATTTTTCACGGAAACTTCCCGAACATTCGGATAACACCTTATGTACAGCAATACATGTGAATATATTTATATACGTGACTGACATGCTTTTTACACACACGCATTTATCTCTATTATTCTACAAAGTGCACATACTTATTCAATCGATATATATATATATATATATATATATATATATATATATATATATATATATATATATATATATATATTGCGTATAATTTGTGTGTGCGTATAAGTGTGTAGGAGAGAGAGAGAGATGGAGGAAGAGAGAGAGAGAGAGAGATGGAGGAAGAGAGAGAGATGGAGGAAGAGAGAAAGAAAGGGGGTGGGGGAGAGAGAAAAAACGGCTAAAAAAGTGACGAAAAGAAAAAAGGATACTGAAGATGTAATGACATAAATTCATTATGATATTTCATGCTTCAAAAGACACATTAAAAATAAGCAGACACATAGGCTGTTATTAGCAGAGATGCCAGCATAGAAATCAAATAACAGTATTTTTAATTTATTTCTGATTGTACATCCCTAAGGAATATATGAATCAATGCATTGACCGTCAATTCTACTGGTAATGTTTGCCCTCTACTAATGTTTTCAAAGGCTTTACTTGCAATTAAATCTAAAGGTTACGCTTATCTACCCTTTTATTAGAGATCGTCAAGCAAAACTTCCACCAAAACAGTCAACATAAGTTTTTTCAGTTTTATTAAATCGGACTATCTGGCTGGTTGTCTATGTACGGATCACGCGTATAGTGCGCACCAATGGAAATGGAGGACTGAAAATTTGAAGATTTTTGGCTATCTAAGGAAAAAATCTTCCTCTAAATAAGTTTTTGAATAGGAAGTTCAATGAAATGCAAGTTTATACTAAATTCATCTCTTAGTTTATGTCTGGCAGCATCCACACTTTTTTGTTGTTTTTGTTGAAAAATTCAATCTTTTCTTTAGTGATCGGTGCCTAATAAGTTAGAGAAGTAACTCATTCATTAATTCCTCACTTTCCTTTTCCATTTTTTTTATTACTTTATCACCCCCAACGCAGCATGCTGCCAAAAGATGTTAGTCACGTGACGGTTTCAATTGAGTGACTAACTAGACCTGTGATTTTCTTTTCTTTTCTTTCTTTCTTTCCTTTTTTTTCCACAGACTCGCTATATCACCCCTTTGTCATACACTGATACATGTTTGATGAATCAAAGTTCTTTATTCTGTTCACAAGAGCTCGTGCTATGACGCAAATAATAGGCGCCATTTTGTTGCAGAGGATAGAGTTTCTGGCAGATTTTTGTGACAGACGATCAATTTTCGATTTCCAACCGATGCAAGTTGTACACAAGGCGAATACGATAAGAATGATATGAACAGGGTTATAATCGTTCGCTTTTTTTTTCTGTAAAATTTCCGAAAATTATATCGATGAAAAAGATTGATTTAGTTTTCAAAATAAAAGTTCCAAGGGATTTAGCTTCTTGATCATTAAAAAAAAATTGTAACCACTCCATACTATCTTTGGTTATTTGGTTAATCTTACTCATGCTGTATCTGATAAATAAAACTTGCAACTTGACAAGATTGCTAAACAGAAACGACGTTAATCTAAGGTTCACATTTACTTGAAGCATTCACTAACCTCTTTCGGTGTCCTATGCTGTCCGAAGATTGAGGATGGTGATGTAATGATCATAATTAAATCTTGAACTAGCTTTGGGTCGTAATTCTTATGCACACCAGTACGTCACCACAACCCCATCACACCAGTCTAACACAATGACGCCTGGGCGAAGGAACTATCTAAACATGAAAAAAAAATTCAGCTATCTTTGCTTTGAAAATAAGAAAGACTCTCGCTAATTGTTAGGATGAGCAGGTAATAAATGAAATCGAGCCAATCAATTGAAAGGCGAAAAACCCATTTCTATGATCATTTCAAACATCGAATACAAAAAAAATGTCCAATAGAGTTATCATTTTAAATATCAATTTTCAGATGTCTATTTTATAAGGTTAAATAAAAAAAAAAATGAACTGGCGGGCTAACGGACTAGCGTACATGTTGTAGGGACCACAAAAATTTAGTTTAATCAAAGTTGTACAAAATGAGATCGAGGAGATTCCCTTCAAAATATAATAGCAAAAAATCAAACAATAAATTAAATGGATGTAGTGAATATTTTTGACTAATTACAAGCGAGTTTTCCAGCAAGCGAAATCATTCCCATTTTTAACGGCAACGTAAGTCAACTCTACTCAGAGCAGGGTGATATTCACTGTTAAGACCTATTTTCAAATTGGTTAAGAGCGTTTGTTAGGAATTAAGTGACCTGGAAAGAGAGAGAGAGAGAGAGAGAGAGAGAGAGAGAGAGAGAGAGAGAGAGAGAGAGAGAGAGAGAGAGAGAGTGTTCTTTTTCTCTGTCAGTCCATAGTGTTGATAATCATAAAAAAAGATATGATTCCATTGGATCTCGAGCATTCATTGCGCTAGTAATCTTTGTTCTGCATTGCAGGCTGGTGAACTACCAGCCTAAAAATAGACTGGTGTGCTGTTGGACTGGCATGCTGGCGTACATACGCTTAGCTCTTTTAGAAAAGTACAGTTAACCACGAGCAACATATTTCTGAGCGACTGGAAACTTTTTTTAATTGATGTTTATGCAATTGTTTCTCACTGACTTTCCTTCTATCAGTTCAGCTAATAATTTGTTAACAGACAATTCTTCATATATAAAGCCAAATGGTTTGATTGCCAAGTTTTATGTCCGAAACATAGTGTCTTTGTATTGTATCATTTTTAAAGTGGGAGCAAACAGCCAATGTCAGGAAACGAACAAGGTGGGAATTAGGAAGTGTCAGACTAAAAAAAAACCGAGTCATTTTGCAACTGGTTTTTCTTCGGTGTGAGATTTTGATTGGCAGTTTTATTTAGGCATAACGTGAGAATTGAAAAAAAAACTCGTCAACTTCTTTGTAGAACACAGAGATGTCTCTATGTGTCACACTGGGAACGTTCTCTTCATAGCTTCATCTGGAGAATACGAGGGACCCCAGTGATCTATTGTATTTATTCCTGACATAGTACTGGTATACTTTGAATGGTGCAGACAGTTTGTTCCAAAATTCCCCGTACTATTCAAAACCACACTGTTCAAGGACTATAATTCAATGTGTTCTTCCCAGCTTATAATTAGTCTTATTAATTTGTACTACATTAAAACCTGCACCAGTGAAAACTACACTGTTAAAGCTATTCCTGTAATCTTTAGATAAGAAAACATAGCCATCACACGGTGTCCTGCATTTTAGGAGGAAAAATTTTAAAATTGTGTATACTAAGCTTAATGCAACATCTATTTTGTCTAACTCTGGGACTTTCTTCGTTTTTCTTCCGTAAAATTCCGTCACCAAAATTCGATGAGTCATACACTTAAAACAAAACCCATGACGAGTTTGATTAGTTACTTGTCAAACAATAGCAAAAATGTCAGGGTCAGATTTATTCGATACGATGCTTTTGCATATCTATACCCAAGTAAGAAAATTGATAGATTTGAGGAAAAGATAATTAATTAGAATTGGGTTCCATGTAGTATTTTGTCATCTTCGTGTCGGACGAGGATAAGACGTGAAATTTTTAGATTTTTTTCGGTCACACCCGCTTCCCATGTCCAATAAAGTCACATTTTTGCTTCTTCTGTTCACCCTTAACTGACTGATGTAATTTTTTAATAGACTCTCTTGTCCAGTATCAACAAATGAAGGTCCTTATTATTTTATTTACTTATAATCTTCGGAACATATATAGAATTTATAAAAGTTGAAATAATTATCTGATGTAGAAATAGAAGAGGGAGAGGAGTATGACCCTGCTGCAACCAGGCTTATATCATTCATTTCAATTATATGAAGTATCATTACAAACCATTATAATGTAAGGCAGCTATTTTAATCGATTAAGATGAAGGTAAATAGTAGTTATAAAGATGAATAATAACGATGTACTAATTTGATACATCACAAAGCAAAATTGATTTAGGGACAGGAAGTGTATAGCTTAGGTGGGGAAGACCTACCTTGAAGATCAGTATTCGAAATCCTGGCTTTTTGGGGATGTTGAAAATCGACACACAATATACAACCACTTCAGTCCCAAAGCTAACCATAACCCAAGTTTTTCAAACATATTTCTTTTTTTCCAATTAAATTGGTTAATGTTTTACTAAAAATCTTGGACTGTTTACAGGCATCCATTGGCCTACAGTTCAGAATTTGATCTCCATGCATTTATGAATATTTTGTAACTAACTATCAATTTTCCACTTTCCGAAAGTTGAGCAGTTTTAAAAAAAGCGGAAATGACTTCAAGTAAAGAAGCAATTACCATTAATTTATATTATTGAGCGTTCCCAGATCCCCCTAATGGTGATGATGGTGTGTTAGACTGATTCTTCGGAGTGTTGTTGGGGGGTACATGTGACTAGGATGTAGTAGAGAGGAGAGGGTGTGCACTGCCTCTATAACGGCTCCCCTTATTTCCAATTTTCCCCCTTTATCTTTCTTTTTCCACTATCTACAGAATTATGGATCCCATTTTAACGCCTCTCGCTTATTCGTTGGCTAGAATTCCAAATGCACATTTTCCCATATTCTAAACTGTGCACTGGTCGAGAGGTCTCCTCCAGTATTTAGCAGGATTTATCATCGTGAAATGTTAGCCAAAATGCAGTAGGTGAACTGCAGTTCATAAAACTTTTCCCTACCCCTTTCATCGGCTACAACCCACCGCCCCGGCCAGTCACACAGAAAGTTTAGTTGAAATAACTCGAGAAGTGATTGCATACAATATGCGTACGCACACGCGCACACACACAATGAAAGAGGAGGTGTGGGTGGCTAAACGGTTAACGGTACGAAGAATGGAATCAGTGGACAGAGATCGAACTTGGGCTAGGTCAGTTTGCGTTCATTTTGCACTAATGCCATTGGGATCGGCACGAATTCGTCCCTTCGGCTACGTAAGTAAATAAAAGGGAAATCTGAGTCCTTTGGCCATGCAATGTAGTCCATCTTGGTCATCAGGCTAGCACCCCAGTCCTGTAAAAACCTACAATAGCTAGAGAAACAATAATTGGGTCTCCATGAATCATTCGAGAAGTAGAGATTAATTCATGTGTCGCTCAACACGGGAACAAATGTGTCTGAGTTTGAGTCAAGATGAAAGCAATAATCTTCTGCGATCTAAAAGCTTGCTGATCATTAATTTATAATTCGAAGATCATTTCCGACGAGATAGATGCAAATGCTATTCTCTTCGCATGACCCTCAGTCAAACAATATTGTTGAACGTAGACGAATTCTGGCAATCCTTTCTAAGCTATGATGTATTTTATGGACACTATTACAAAGATACTCTTCAAAATTTTGGTTCGCTTATTTCAAGTGTCCCTACCTAGCTCTGAGAAGGAATTCTCGACCTAGCTTTCTCTCTGTACCTTCCTATTCACGTCACCATGCAATTTCATTCTCTCACCTCAAGATAGATGAAATGATTTTAGCAATTGATTATAAGATAAGTAAACTTTTATGACAAATTTCAAGTGTGACCTAAGAAACACTTCATCTTTTTATCATAATTAAACTTCTCGTTTAGGTAACTGTCTTTGCCGTCTATATTTTTGAGAAATCATTAGCATTCCAAATCTCATTCAGACGACTTGATTCCTCATTTCTGTTCTTGATGTTGTTACCACAGAGTTTCGGTCGACTCATTCTCCAGCTTTCATCAGGCGTATAATGAGCGGGAAAAGTGGACGAAACCAAGCTATATATTTCTTAAGCCTTTGTGGACCTTCAGCGTCTAAGTGATGGTCTCACAAACTACACCAAACCAGCCGTGGTACTGGGTTAGTAAAAGAAGGCAACAAGTCGAAATTCCGTTTAACTGTTTTATATAAAGTATTGATTATCAATATCTCTGGAGACGGGAAATGCTTATTCGCAGTTGAAAAGAGAGGTGGCCGATTTTCATCTAAGTCAAACTGACTGGTCTCTTATCTCACGAACGATAGTCTAGTTGATAGTAGCAGCAGTTGACGGCGAATCGGCTGACAAGAGGGACTGGTAGTGTTCTCTTCTCCAACCCCAATTCTACTCTACTGTGTTACGAAAATCCCTCCTATTTAAGCCCTGGGTATCAACACTGTATTTCTTTGTAATTGATTCCCTTTTTTTCTTTTCCTGTTGACGTTATCTTGATCCTTCCAGAAAATCCCAAATATTGACCCTCATCCGTCTCGCGACGCAAGTCCGTCCAAGATCCTAAATTAGCCTCCCCCTCTTTCAAGAACTCTGCAAATTACTTTTCCTTCAAAACCCCAGACATTGGCCCCTATCTGGTCATCGAATCAGGAGGAGAACTTCTCTAAGAGTGCTTGTTTTTGCAAGCCAGGGATTTGACAGAACACATTAAATTGAGAAACTGCAGGTGCCTGCACTTGGAAGCACGTAATTCTCAATTTCCTACAGTATCTTCAAAAAACATATTAAGCCTTTAATACAGATAACTCCTTTGGTAATAACCATAGTAATTTTTAGGACACGGGGGACTCCTGGTCCCCTAGTGTCACACCTTAACGAGATAAAAAATGTGACGTAGGGCCAAAAAGAATACAGGGTATGTTTATCTTGAGCGTCCTTTCCCCTTTTCAAACAGTCTGTAAAGTGGAAACGTTCGAGCTAAGCAAACCTTTTGCCCCTTTATAGGAAGAGTCCCCATGCACAGGGGCGGATTGGGCTGCAGAGCACCAGGGCAAAATCCCAGTGCGCCAGTCAGTCTGTAAGCCAGTACCGCCTGGCGCCAAGTCAATCGGCCAGTAATTCTCAAACTGTGTGTTGCGGTTACGATAATGTGCTGCAAGCATCTTCCAGGTGTGTTGCATAAGTTTTTTTTCCAAAATAAAAATAATCTTGAATGTGTCCATTGCAGGTACTATGCATGTCTCGATTCCACGACTGAGTTGCCAATCTAGTTGTTTCATAAACAGAATTTTTTATCTCAATATTTTTAGTGACAGATTAAAGGGAAAAGGAGTGGTGATTACAAATATCAGTATGATGGATATAAAAGTTTTTTTTTCCCTGAAATGCTTCCGTCTTATTCATTTAATTTTTACAGTTGGTTTACCGTCAAAATATATTTCTCAGTGTGTCACCATACTATAAAGCTTGAGAACTGTTGCAGTGGACGGCTAACCTTATTGGCCTCTTGGTTTCAATACTTATGTGCCACTGATAGAGCTGAATTTAACGTTGATGGAGCCCAATGCATAACATTTATTGAGGGCCCTTCTATTTTAGTATTTAGCTATTATTTTCAAACAAATCTAATCGAAAATAAAGTATTCAAAAATACGTTTGATTTAACGTAAAGCCCTTTATCTTGGACGGTGTCACTTTACTATTTGATTTCGTGATCGGTTTCGTGATTGGTACTCCTCTCAATCCATTTTCTATTGTTTTTTTTCTTGAAGATGGTGTTCATGATTTTGAACCCGTCTGCCGTTGCAAAATTAACGAGATTTTCACTTCTTTCGTTCTGTATTTTGTGACTGAACTTGTCGACACAACCACGATTGCCTTGTCCTACCTGAACGCTGAAGTCTCCCGTCATCATATTCAAATATTTTTGGTGTGGAGTTCTAGTCTCGTAAAAGTTGTCCTCTTTGGTTGATTATGAAGAGGGAGTGAAGACTTGAATCATGTTCAGTTTATGCCTCTCCGAGAGCGGCACAGTGATACTGGCTATGTGATCTGAGATAGCTTTCAATCCTACAACGTTTTTGCGTTATTTATGAATAAGAAAACCAACTGCGTTTTATTTTCCTCTTTAAAGAAGGTGCTTACTCTTTATTTCGAATATCTCTTTTCTGGGCCCTCTTATTTCGCTAAAAACCGATAATATCCCATTTTAGGTGATGATCTTGTAAATTTCACAAAACTTCGAGGACTTGTAGGGGCCCAAGTTACGAAACAAAGAGCGAATTCCAAAATCATTGATGCTATCATACAATAAGGCACAGACCCTGTATTTATCAGTCTTGCAACATATCTACCAACATGGCAGCTCGTTCATCAGGTTACATAAAGATTTGCTTTTTCGGCTCGAAAAGGGGTTAAGGCAAGGTGATACGAACTCGACCAAACTCTTTACATCCGGCCTTGAGATGATGATCTTCCGAAACTTAGACTTGGCAAATGAAGGAATTAGATTAAACAGTGAATAACCAAGTGATTTAAGATTTGCTGACGACATCGTCCCTTTTAAAGCCAAGAACCTTCATGACCTTAAAATAATGCTAGACGAACTGAATGAAGAAAGCAAGAAAGTTGGTCTTCACATAAACTTCAGTGAAACAACGAAAAAACGACCGCCAAAAGCTACTTCGATAAACCAAAATCACTTACTTTCGGACCAAACTGAAAAAAATAGTTTCAAAACGTTCATAAGATAGGAAAGGAAGAGAGAATGGGTGGGATATAATTTTTTTAATGTCATTTCGCGTCGAATTATTCTTTTTTAGAAATTTCAATTCTCGAAATAAAAAAAATATGCGATGTAAGAATGCGTTCGTAATTCTAGAAGCTAAGACATTTTTAAACATTTTTTACATTTTAAGTATTTTAACAACTTTACGTTATTCTCTTTTGATCAGTTGGAATAGTTTCATTACAGAAATAATTGTTGACAAATGCTGCATAAAAAATTGTCTAAACAACGTCAAAGGTTCCGAACAGGGTTTTTTTTAAAATCTCTAACTTAACCAACCAAAACTAACCAGGATAACCTATCCCACAATGATATTAGATTGTCTCTGACCTGGACATGCCAATCTGACTGGTTGTGTTTTCTATTAAACACTGAATGTAGGCTACCAGGGTGGAATGTAAGCAGATGTAGATCTGTGCTTACATAGCGTATATTTCATGCATTTTTTCAATTTTCATAACTTTCTAATAATTTCTCATATGTATATATATATATATATATATATATATATATATATATATATATATATATATATATAATCTAGTATAATTTCCGTCTAAAGATTTTTATCTTACCCAAAGATAGATTAATATTTTTTATTTCTTTAATCTTCAAATACCGTTGAAAAATTTATTCTTTTAACAGGCTTTATGTTTAAAATATCGTTTAATAAAAACATAATGAAATTTTTAATTTTTTTCTCCTTTCGAACGGGGTTTTAACCCAGTTGAATGCCTAA
Organism: Thysanoteuthis rhombus; assembly: GCA_963457665.1. Taxonomy (NCBI): domain Eukaryota; kingdom Metazoa; phylum Mollusca; class Cephalopoda; order Oegopsida; family Thysanoteuthidae; genus Thysanoteuthis; species Thysanoteuthis major. Next base: position 20,988 of record OY735238.1, on the reverse strand, counting down.
AAAGAGGAAAAATTGAAAATAAAATTCAAACAAAAGCCAAGCTGAGCAATGATTGTTTGACTTGGTAAAACGTTTACATTCAGCTACCTGTCTTACTAGTTAGAAATTCACAGAAATAGAGCAACCAGTCAAACTTTGACTGCTGTCCACATCAGTCGCATCAGTCTTCCTCTCTTCCCCTCCTTCATCTGTCATTGTCTTTATATGCATAGTCAAGTGCGCGTATGAGGGAGGCTGTTCAACAGCTTGGTCTATCGAACATGGAATATACTAACTGAAAACCCAACCGGTAGTTCTAATTAGTTCAAATAATTGAATTATCTTATTTGTTAAAAAAATAATTGCTTACAAACATTTCAGAAAAAATATTGTCCTACTTACGACTGTCTTGAGATACGACCTGCCAATCGTAAAGGAACCCGGTCGTAAGTCGGTAACTACCTATGTTCATTTTACCATATCGTTCAAGATACACTATTCTGTTCAGTTTTAATACCATTGAAAAAGGACTCTTTGCAATACTACTACTACTACTACTACTACTAATACTATTTATCAACAGTCAGTACGACAGTTTAAGGTGGCTGTAACTTATTAAATCTATCTTATTATCCAATTATCCAATTTACGAAAATTTTCATTCATATTGTTTTCGTTTCCTCTCAACTCAAATCTTCTCTTTCCCTTCGGGCGACCAGGAGCTCATAAAAATGAATCCTATCAATGATTACTTGGGCAAATATTTTGTAGTGTGATGATAAATTAATATTTCCATTGACGCATCTTCCATTTGTGTAGAAATCATGATGGTACAAAAATTATAAATAGAATAATTCATCAAATAAAATAAAGAGGGCGGTATAATTACAATATCCTAGTTATGAGAAAGATGTATAATGGTTAGCACATCTGCCTCACACGCAGAAAGTTACAGGTTTGATTCCTTGTACAAGTGAAGAGCATAACAAACTCGTCATAGAAGTAATCTCCAGGTGCACTCAGCAGCTAATTGAGTACACCTTAAGCTGTGTAATTTGGATGGAAGACAACTATCAACCATCTTACGGTTTCGTCCTCCCCTGGGATGGAAAGTGAGCATGCCTCTACACAAAATCCTTGTCCTCCAGGTTGGGTGAGTTTACAGGGGGGGGGGTGCTTCCTCACTATTTAAAACAGTAAAGCTAAAAAAAATTGTTTTTACAAGCTGGCAAATCTACAGTGATAATGGCCTGATAAAGCAAGTCAAGTAAGTTGGCAGAAAAAGATGAATAAAACTGTCTGTAGTTGAATCGATGATTTAAAAATATACCCCAGAATTTGAACTTAGGCTTCGTACATTTAATTTATCGAATACGGTAAATTGTGATATTCCACCCCAATAAACAATTAACAGATCTATGGCTAGCAAAGGTAAGGGTTTACGGTTAGTGTTTAAGGTTTAGGGTTTAGGGTTTAAGGTTTAGGGTTTAAGGTGTAAGGTTTAGGGGTTAGGGCTTAGTGTTTAGGGTTTAGGGTTTGGTGTTTAGTGTTAGGGTTAGGGGTTAGGGTTAGGGTTAGCTTTAGGGTTGGGGTTAGGGTTAGGGTTAAGGTTAGGGTTAGGGTTTAGGGTTAGGGTTAGGTTTGGGGTTAGGGTATGGGTTAGGGTTATGGTCAGGGTCAGGGTTAGGGTTAGGGTTAGGGTCCTTTTTACCTATCGATTTTCTGGCTTTTTCTGGCGTAGTTTGACGTCCTGATTGACACTTTACCATCGGATCAACTGTATTTCTTGTAGTTATTGATTAAGTCCATTTTGACGGTAATAGACGCTATTAACCGATAAGGCACTTCTAGCACATACTTAAGTAAGCCCTCAAAAATGGCCTTTCGAATGTCATTTTTACCTATCGACTTTCTGGCTTTTTCTGGCGTAGTTTGACGTGCTGATTGACGCTGTACCATTGGATCGGCTTTATTTCATGTGGCTTTCAAATTTGCCCATTTTGACAGAAATAGCCGCTATTAACCGATAAGGCACTTCTACCATATACATAAGTTAGCTCTCAATAATAGTCTTTCGAATGTCATTTTCACCTATCGATTTTCTGGCTTTTTCTGGCGAGGTTTGACGTGCAGACTGACGTTTTACCATCGGATCAACCGTATTTGATGTGGTTTTCAATTTTGTCAATTTTTAGCTATTGATTTTCTGGCTTTTTCTGGCGTAGTTTGACGTGCTGATTGAGACTGTACCTTTGGGACGGCTGTATTTCTTGTGGTTTTCAATTTCGCCCATTTTGACCGAAATAGCTGCTATTAGCCAATAAGGCACTTCTTGCACGTACAAAAGTAAGCCCCCAAAAGTGGTTTTTTCGAATGACATTTTTGCCCATCGATTTTCTGGCTTTTTCCGGCGTAGTTTGACGTGTTGATTGACGCTGTACCATTGGATAAGCTGTATTTCATGTGGTTTTCAATCCTGCCCATTTTAACAGAAATAGCCGCTATTAGCCGATAAGGCACTTCTACCACATACATAATTTAGCCCTTAAAAGTAGTCTTTCGAATGTCATTTTTACCTATCGATTTTCTGGCTTTTTCTGGCGTAGTTTGACGTGCTGATTGGCACTGTACCATTGGATCTGCTCTTTTTTTGTAGTTTCCGATTAAGTCGATTCTGACAGGAATAGCCACTACTAGCCGATAAGACACTTCAGGCACATACATAAGTAAGCCCTCATAAATTGTCTTTGGAATGTCATTTTTACCCATCAATTTTATGGGTTTTCATGGCGTAGTTTGACGTGCTGATTGACGCTGTACCATTGGATCAGCTGTTTTTCATCTGCTTTTCAATTTTGCTTATTTCGACTGAAATAGCTGCTATTAGCCGATAAGGAACTAATATCACATGTATAAGTAAGCTCTCAAAAAGGGTCTTTCGAATATCATTTTTACCTATCGATTTTATGGATTTTTCTTGCCTAGTTTGACTTGCTGATTGACGCTGTATCATTGGATTGGCTGTATTTGATGTAGTTTCTGATTAAGCCAATTTCGACGGAAATAACTGCTACGAGCCGTTGAGGCACTCCCAGCACATACATAAGTAAACCCTCATTAATTGTCTTTCGAAAGTCATTTTTACTTATCTATTTTATGGCTTTTTCCGGCAAAGTTTGACGTGCTGATTGACGCTGTACGATTGGATCGGCCGTGTTTCATGTGGTTTTCAATTTTGTGAACTTTGACAGAAATAGTCACTATCAGCCAATAAAGCACTTCTAGCACATATAAAAATGGACTTTCGAATGTCATTTTTACCCATCGATTTTCTGGCTTTTTCTGGCTTATTTTGACATGTTCATTGACGCTTTGCTATTGTATCGACTGTGTTTCATGTGGTTTTCAATTTTGTCCATTTTGACAAAAATAGCCGCTATAAGCCAATAAGACCATTCTAGCATAAGCCCTCAAAAATTGTGTTTCGAATGTCATTTTACATCTATCGA
>OY735237.1:41766497-42033997 GCA_963457665.1 Thysanoteuthis rhombus | reverse complement strand
CCTCAAAAATGGTCTTTTGAATGTCATTTTTACCTATCGATTTTATGGCTTTTTATGGCGTAGTTTGACGTGTTGATTGCAACGGTACCATTGGATCGGGTTGATTTAATGTATTTTTCGATTCAGCCCAACTTGATGAAAATAGCCAATATTGGCCGAAAATGCATTTTTACTGCACACATCGGTAAACCTTCAAAAATGGTCTTTTGAATGTCATTTTTACCTATCGATTTTTTGGTTTTTTTCTGGCGTAGTTTGACGTGCTGATTGCAACGGTACATTGGATCGGGTGGATTCGATGTATTTTTCGATTCAGCCCAATTTGATGGAAATAGCCAATATTGACCAAAAATGCATTTTCATTATATACATCAGTAAGCTGTCAAAAATGGTCTTTTGAATGTCATTTTTACCTATCGATTTTATGGCTTTTTCTGGCGTAGTTTGACGTGCTGATTGCAACAGTACCATTGGATCGGGTAAATTTGATGTATTTTTCGATTCAGCCCAATGTGATGTAAAATAGTCAATATTGACTAAAAATGGCACTTCAAGCACATACATAAGTGAACCGTCAAAAATGGTCTTTTGAATGTCATTTTTACCTATCGATTTTATGGCTTTTTCTGGCGTAGTTTGACCTGTTGATTGCAACGGTACCATTGGATCGGGTGGATTTGATGTATTTTTCGATTCAGCCCAATTTGATGGAAAAAGCCAATATTGACCAAAAATGCATTTTTACAGCACACATAGGAAAGCCTCCAAAAATGGTCTTTTGAATGTCATTTTTTACCTATCAATTTTATGGCTTTTTCTGGCGTAGTTTGACGTGATGATTGCAACGGTACCATTGGATCGGGTGGATTTGTTGTATATTTCGATTCAGCCCAATTTGATGGAAATAGCCAATATTGACAAAAAATGCATTTTTACTGCACACATCAGTAAGCCTCCAAAAATGGTCTTTTGAATGTTATTTTTACCTATCGATTTTATGGCTTTTTTCTGGCGTAGTTTGACGTGCTGATTGCAACGGTACATTGGATCAGGTGGATTTGATGTATTTTTCGATTCAGCTTAATTTGATGGAAATAGCCAATATTGACCAAAAATGGCACTTCCAGCACATACATAAGTGAGGCCGGCAAAAATGGTCTTTTGAATGTCATTTTTTACTTAATGATTTTATGGCTTTTTCTGGCGTATTTGACGTGTTGATTGCAACGGTACCATTTGATAGGGTAAATTTGATGTATTTTTCGATTCAGGCCAATTTGATGAAATTAGCAAATATTGACTGAAAATGGCACTTCTAGCACATACATAAGTGAGCCATCAAAGATTGTCTTTTGAATGTCATTTTTACCTATCGATTATATGGTTTTTTTTGGCGTAGTTTGACGTGCTGATTAAAACGGTACCATTAGATCGAGTTGATTTGATTTATTTTTCGATTCAGCCTAATTTGATGGAAATAGCCAATATTGACCGAAAATGCATTTTTACCGCACACATCAGTAAGCCGTCAAAAATGATCTTTTGAATGTCATTTTTACCTATCGATTTTATGGCTCTTTCTGGCGTAGTTTGACATACTGATTGCAACGGTACCATTGGATCGGGTACATTCGATGTATCTTTTGATTCAGCCCAATTTGACGGAAATAACCAATATTGACCGAGAATTGCACTTCCGGTACATACATAAGCGAGCCAGCAAAAATGTTCTTTTGAATGTCATTTTTACCTAATGATTTTATGGCTTTTTCTGGCGTAGTTTGACGTGCTGATTGCAACGGTACCATTGGATCGGGTAACTTTGATGTATTTTTTCGATTCAGCCCAATGTGATATAAAATAGCCAATATTGACTAAAAATGGCACTTCCAGCACATACATAAGTGAGCCATCAAAAATGGTCTTTTGAATGTCATTTTTACCTATCGATTTGATGGCTTTTTCTGGCGTAGTTTGACGTGCTGTTTGCAACGGTACATTGGATTGGGTGGATTTGATGTATTTTTCGATTCAGCCCAATTTGATGGAAATAGCCGATATTGACTAAAAATGCATTCTCACTGCACACATCAGGAAGCTGGCAAGAATGGTCTTTTGAATGTCATTTTTACCTATCGATTTTATGGCTTTTTCTGGCGTAGTTTTGACGTGTTGATTGAAACTGTACCATTGGATCGGGTAAATTTGATGTATTTTTCGATTCAGGCCAATTTGATGAAAATAGCCAATATTGACTGAAAATGGCACTTCCAGCACATACATAAGTGAGCCATCAAAGATGGTCTTTTGAATGTCATCTTTACCTATCGATTTTATGGCTTTTTCTGGCGTAGTTTGACGTGCTGATTGTAACGGTACCATGGGATCGGGTGGATTTGATGTATTTTTCGATTTAGCCCAATTTGATGGAAATAGCCAATATTGACCAAAAATGCATTTTTACAGCACACATCAGTAAGCCGTCAAAAATGGTCTTTTGAATGTCATTTTTACCTATCGATTTTTTGTTTTTTTCTGGCGTAGTTTGACGTGCTGATTGCAAGGTACAATTGGATCGGGTGGATTCGATGTATTTTTTGATTATGCCCAATTTGATGGAAATAGCCAATATTGACCAAAAATGCATTTTCATTATATACATCAGTAAGCTGTCAAAAATGGTTTTTTGAATGTCATTTTTACCCATCGATTTTATGGCTTTTTCTGGCGTAGTTTCACGTGCTGATTGCAACAATACCATTGAATCACGTGGATTTGATGTATTTTTCAATTCAGCCCAATTTAATGATAATAGCCAATATTGACTGAAAATTACACTTCCAGCATATACATAAGTGAGCCATCAAAAATGGTCTTTTGAATGTCATTTTTACCTATCGATTTTATGGCTTTTTCTGGCGTAGTTTGACGTGTTGATTGCAACGGTACCATTGGATCGGGTTGATTTAATGTATTTTTTGATTCAGCCCAATTTGATGGAAATAGCCAATATTGGCCAAAAATGCATTTTCACCGCACACATCGGCAAGCCGGCAAAAATGGTCTTTTGAATGTCATTTTTACCTATCAATTTTATGGATTTTTCTGGCGTAGTTTGACGTGATGATTGCAACGGTACCATTGGATCGGGTGGATTTGTTGTATATTTTGATTCAACCGAATTTGATGGAAATAGCCAATATTGACCAAAAATGCATTTTTAACGCACACATCAGGAAGCCGGCAAAAATGGTCTTTTGAATGTTATTTTTACCTATCGATTTTTTGGTTTTTTTCTGGTGTAGTTTGACGTGCTGATTGCAACGGTACATTGGATCAGGTGGATTTGATGTATTTTTCGATTCAGCCTAATTTGATGAAAATAGCCAATATTGACCAAAAATGGCACTTCCAGCACATACATAAGTGAGCCGGCAAAAATGGTCTTTTGAATGTCATTTTTACCTAATGATTTTATGGCTTTTTCTGGCGTAGTTTGACGTGCTGATTGCAACAGTACCATTGGATCGGGTAAATTTGATGTATTTTTCGATTCAGCCCAATTTGATGGAAATAGCCAATATTGGCCAAAAATGCATTTTTACAGCACACATCGGCAAGCCTTCAAAAGTGGTCTTTTGAGTGTCATTTCTACCTATCGATTTTATGGCTTTTCCTGGCGTAGTTTGACGTGATGATTGCATCGGTACCATTGGATCGGGTGGATTTGATGTATTTTTTGATTTAGCCCAATTTGATGGAAATAGCCAATATTGACCAAAAATGCATTTTTACAGCACACATCAGTAAGCCTCCAAAAATGGTCTTTTGAATGTTATTTTTACCTATCAATTTTTGGTTCTTTCTGGCGTAGTTTGACGTGCTGATTGCAACGGTACATTGGATGAGGTGGATTTGATGTATTTTTCGATTCAGCCCAATTTGATGGAAATAGCCAATATTGACCAAAAATGCATTTTTATTACATACATCAGTAAGCCGTCAAAAATGGTCTTTTGAATGTCATTTTTACCCATCGATTTTATGGCTTTTTCTGGCGTAGTTTGACGTGCTGATTGCAACAGTACCATTGGATCAGATGGATTTGATGTATTTTTCGATTCAGCCCAATTTGATAAAAATAGCCAATATTGACCGAAAAATTGCACTTCCAGCAGATACATCAGTAAGGCGTCAAAAACGGTCTTTTGAATGTCATTTTTACCTATCGATTTTATGGCTTTTTCTGGCGTAGTTTGACGTGCTGATTGCAACAGTACCATTGGATCAGGTGGATTTGATATATTTTTCGATTCAGTCCAATTTGATGGAAATAGCCAATATTGATCAAAAATGCATTTTTACTGCACATATCAGTAAGCTGGCAAAAATGGTCTTTTTAATGTCATTTTTACCTATCGATATCATGGCTTTTTCTGGCGTAGTTTGACGTGCTGATTGCAACGGTACCATTGGATCAGGTGGATTTGATGTATTTTTCGATTCACCCTAATTTGATGGAAATAGCCAATATTGACAAAAAATGCATTTTTACAGCACACATCGGTAAGCCTTCAAAAATGGTCTTTTGAATGTCATTTTTACTTATCAATTTTTTGGTTTTTTCTGGCGTAGTGTGACGTGCTGATTGCAACGGTACATTGGATCAGGTGGATTTGATGTATTTTCCAATTCACCTTAATTTGATGGAAATAGCCAATATTGAACAAAAATGGCACTTTCAGCACATACATAAGTGAGCCGGCAAAAATGGTCTTTTGAATGTCATTTTTACTTAATGATTTTATGGCTTTTTCTGGCGTAGTTTGATGTGTTGATTGCAACGGTACCATTGGATTGGGTACATTTGATGTATTTTTCGATTCAGCCCAATTTGATGGAAATAGCCAATATTGACTAAAAATGCATTTTTACCGCACACATCGGTAAGCCTTCAAAAATAGTCTTTTGAATGTCATTTTTACCTATCAATTTTATGGCTTTTTCTGGCGTAGTTTGACGTGTTGATTGAAACTGTACCATTGGATCGGGTAAGTTTGATGTATTTTTCGATTCAGCCCAATTTGATGAAAATAGCCAATATTGACTGAAAATGGCACTTCCAGCACATACATAAGTGAGCCATCAAAGATGGTCTTTTGAATGTCATTTTTAACTATCGATTTTATGGCTTTTTCTGGCGTAGTTAGACGTGCTGATTGTAACGGTACCATGGGATCGGGTGGATTTGATGTATTTTTCGATTTAGCCCAATTTGATGGAAATAGCCAATATTGACCAAAAATGCATTTTTACAGCACACATCAGTAAGCCGTCAAAAATGGTCTTTTGAATGTCATTTTTACCTATCGATTTGATGGCTCTTTCTGGCGTAGTTTGACGTGCTGATTGCAAGGTACCATTGGATCGGGTGGATTCGATGTATTTTTCGATTCAGCCGAATTTGATGGAAATAGCCAATATTGACCAAAAATGCATTTTCATTATATACATCAGTAAGCTGTCAAAAATGGTTTTTTGAATGTCATTTTTACCCATCGATTTTATGGCTTTTTCTGGCGTAGTTTTACGTGCTGATTGCAACAATACCATTGAATCACGTGGATTTGATGTATTTTTCAATTCAGCCCACTTTAATGATAATAGCCAATATTGACTGAAAATTACACTTCCAGCATATACATAAGTGAGCCATCAAAAATGGTCTTTTGAATGTCATTTTTACCTATCGATTTTATGGCTTTTTCTGGCGTAGTTTGACGTGTTGATTGCAACGGTACCATTGGATCGGGTTGATTTAATGTATTTTTTGATTCAGCCCAATTTGATGGAAATAGCCAATATTGGCCAAAAATGCATTTTCACCGCACTCATCGGCAAGCCGGCAAAAATGGTCTTTTGAATGTCATTTTTACCTATCAATTTTATGGATTTTTCTGGCGTAGTTTGACGTGATGATTGCAACGGTACCATTGGATCGGGTGGATTTGTTGTATATTTTGATTCAACCGAATTTGATGGAAATAGCCAATATTGACCAAAATGCATTTTTAACGCACACATCAGGAAGCCGGCAAAAATGGTCTTTTGAATGTTATTTTTACCTATCGATTTTTTGGTTTTTTTCTGGTGTAGTTTGACGTGCTGATTGCAACGGTACATTGGATCAGGTGGATTTGATGTATTTTTCGATTCAGCCTAATTTGATGAAAATAGCCAATATTGACCAAAAATGGCACTTCCAGCACATACATAAGTGAGCCGGCAAAAATGGTCTTTTGAATGTCATTTTTACCTAATGATTTTATGGCTTTTTCTGGCGTAGTTTGACGTGCTGATTGCAACAGTACCATTGGATCGGGTAAATTTGATGTATTTTTCGATTCAGCCCAATGTGATGTAAAATAGTCAATATTGACTAAAAATGGCACTTCAAGCACATACATAAGTGAGCCCTCAAAAATGGTCTTTTGAATGTCATTTTTACCTATCGATTTTATGGCTTTTTCTGGTGTAGTTTGACGTGTTGATTGCAACGGTACCATTGGATCGGGTGGATTTAATGTATTTTTCGATTCAGCCCAATTTGATGGAAATAGCCAATATTGGCCAAAAATGCATTTTTACAGCACACATCGGCAAGCCTTCAAAAGTGGTCTTTTGAGTGTCATTTCTACCTATCGATTTTATGGCTTTTCCTGGCGTAGTTTGACGTGATGATTGCAACGGTACCATTGGATCGGGTGGATTTGATGTATTTTTCAATTCAGCCCAATTTGATGGAAATAGCCAATATTGACCAAAAATGCATTTTTACAGCACACATCAGTAAGCCTCCAAAAATGGTCTTTTGAATGTTATTTTTACCTATCAATTTTTGGTTCTTTCTGGCGTAGTTTGACGTGCTGATTGCAACGGTACATTGGATGAGGTGGATTTGATGTATTTTTCGATTCAGCCCAATTTGATGGAAATAGCCAATATTAACCAAAAATGCATTTTTATTACATACATCAGTAAGCCGTCAAAAATGGTCTTTTGAATGTAATTTTTACCCATCGATTTTATGGCTTTTTCTGGCGTAGTTTGACGTGCTGATTGCAACAGTACCATTGGATCAGGTTGATTTGATGTATTTTTCGATTCAGCCCAATTTGATAAAAATAGCCAATATTGACCGAAAAATTGCACTTCCAGCAGATACATCAGTAAGGCGTCAAAAACGGTCTTTTGAATGTCATTTTTACCTATCGATTTTATGGCTTTTTCTGGCGTAGTTTGACGTGCTGATTGCAACAGTACCATTGGATCAGGTGGATTTGATATATTTTTCGATTCAGCCCAATTTGATGGAAATAGCCAATATTGATCAAAAATGCATTTTTACTGCACATATCAGTAAGCTGGCAAAAATGGTCTTTTTAATGTCATTTTTACCTATCGATATCATGGCTTTTTCTGGCGTAGTTTGACGTGCTGATTGCAACGGTACCATTGGATCAGGTGGATTTGATGTATTTTTCGATTCAGCCCAATTTGATGGAAATAGCCAATATTGACCAAAAATGCATTTTTACCGCACACATCGGTAAGCCTTCAAAAATGGTCTTTTGAATGTCATTTTTACTTATCAATTTTATGGCTTTTTCTGGCGTAGTTTGATGTGATGATTGCAACGATACCATTGGATCGGGTGGATTTGTTGAATATTTCGATTTAGCCCAATTTGATGGAAATAGCCAATATTGAACAAAAATGCATTTTTATAGCACACATCAGGAAGCCGGCAAAAATGGTCTTTTGAATGTTATTTTTACCTATCGATTTTTTGGTTTTTTCTGGCGTAGTGTGACGTGCTGATTGCAACGGTACATTGGATCAGGTGGATTTGATGTATTTTCCAATTCACCCTAATTTGATGGAAATAGCCAATATTGAACAAAAATGGCACTTTCAGCACATACATAAGTGAGCCGGCAAAAATGGTCTTTTGAATGTCATTTGTACTTAATGATTTTATGGCTTTTTCTGGCGTAGTTTGACGTGTTGATTGCAACGGTACCATTGGATTGGGTACATTTGATGTATTTTTCGATTCAGCCCAATTTGATGGAAATAGCCAATATTGACCAAAAATGCATTTTTAACGCACACATCGGTAAGCCTTCAAAAATAGTCTTTTGAATGTCATTTTTACCTATCAATTTTATGGCTTTTTCTGGCGTAGTTTGACGTGATGATTGCAACGGTACCATTGGATCAGGTGGATTTGTTGTATATTTCGATTCAGCCCTATTTGATGGAAATAGCCAATATTGACCAAAAATGCATTTTTATAGCACACATCAGGAAGCCGGCAAAAATGGTCTTCTGAATGTTATTTTTACCTATCGGTTTTTTGGTTTTTTCTGGCGTAGTTTGACGTGCTGATTGCAACGGTACATTGGATCAGGTGGATTTGAAGTATTTTTCGATTCACCCTAATTTGATGGAAATAGCCAATATTGACCGAAAATGGCACTTCCAGCACATACGTAAGTGAGCAATCAAAAATGGTCTTTTGAATGTCATTTTTACCTATCGATTTTATGGTTTTTTCTGGCGTAGTTTGACGTGCTGATTGCAATGGTACCATTGGATCAGGTAGATTTGATGTATTTTTCGATTCAGCCCAATTTGATGGAAATAGCCAATATTGACCAAAAATGCATTTTTACAGCACACATCAGTAAGCCGGCAAAAATGGTCTTTTGAATGTCATTTTTACCTATCGATTTTATGGCTTTTTCTGGCGTAGTTTGACGTACTGATTGCAAGGTACCATTGAATCGGGTGGATTTGATGTATTTTTCGATTTAGCCCAATTTAATGGAAATAGCCAATATTGACCATAAATGAATTTTTACCACATACATCAGTAAGCCGTCAAAAATGGTCGTTTGAATGTCATTTTTACCTATCGATTTTATGGCTTTTTCTGGCGTAGTTTGACGTGTTGATTGCAACAGTACCATTGGATCGGGTGGATTTGATGTATTTTTCGATTCAGCCCAATTTGATGGAAATAGCTAATATTGGCCGAAAATGCATTTTTACCGCACACATCGGTAAGCCTTCAAAAATGGTCTTTTGAATGTCATTTTTACCCATCGATTTTTTGGTTTTTTCTGGCGTAATTTGACGTGCTGATTGCAAGGTACCATTGGATCGGGTGGATTTGATGTATTTTTCGATTCAGCCCAATTTGATGGAAATAGCCAATATTGACCAAAAATGCATTTTTGTAGCACACAACAGTAAGCTGGCAAAAATGGTCCTTTGAATGTTATTTTTACCCATCGATTTTTTGGTTTTTTCTGGCATAGTTTGACGTGCTGATTGACACGGTACCATTGGATCGGGTGGATTTGATGTATTTTTCGATTCAGCTTACTTTGATGGAAATAGCCAATATTGACATAAAATGGCACTTCCAGCAGATACATAAGTGAGCCATCAAAAATGGTCTTTTGAATGTCATTTTCCCCTATCGATTTTATGGCTTTTTCTGGCGTAGTTTGACGTGTTGATTGCAACGGTACCATTGGATTTGGTGGATTTGATGTATTTTTCAATTAAGCCCAATTTGATGGAAATAGCCAATATTAGCCTAAAAATTCATTTTTACCGCACACATCGGTAAGCCTTCAAAAATGGTCTTTCGAATGTCATTTTTACCTATCAATTTTATGGCTTTTTCTGGCGTAGTTTGACGTGATGATTGCAACGGTATCATTGGATTGGGTGGATTTGTTGTATTTTTCGATTCAGCCCAATTTGATGGAAATAGCCAATATTGACCAAAAATGCATTTTTGTAGCACACATCAGTAAGCCGTCAAAAATGGTCTTTTAAATGTTATTTTTACCTATCAGTTTTTTTTTTCTGGCGTACTTTGACGTGCTGATTGCAACGGTACATTGGATCAGGTGGATTTGATGTATTTTTCGATTCAGCCCAATGTGATATAATATAGCCAATATTGACCAAAAAAGCAATTTGACCACACACATCAGTGAGCCGGCAAAAATGGTCTTTTGAATGTCATTTTTACCTATCGATTTTTTGGTTTTTTCTGGTGTAGTTTTACGTGCTGATTGCAACGGTACCATTGGATCAGGTGGATTTGATGCATTTTTCGATTCAGCCAAATTGGATGGAAATAGCCAATATTGACCAAAAATGCATTTTCACCACATACATCAGTAAGCTGTCAAAAATGGTCTTTTGAATGTCGTTTTTACCTATCGATTTTATGGCTTTTTCTGGCGTAGTTTGACGTGCTGATTGCAACAGTACCATTGGATCAGGTGGATTTGATGTATTTTTCAATTCAGCCCAATTTGATGAAAATAGCCAATATTGACCGAAAATTTCACTTCCAGCAGATATATAAGTGAGCCAGCAAAAATGTTCTTTTGAATGTCATTTTTACCTATCGATTTTATGGCTTTTTCTGGCGTAGTTTGACGTGTTGATTGCAACGGTACCATTGGATCAGGTGGATTTGATGTATTTTTCAATGTAGCCCAATTTGATGGAAATAGCCAATATTGACCATGAATGAATTTTTACCACATACATCAGTAAGCCGTCAAAAATGGTCTTTTGAATGTCATTTTTACCTATCGATTTGATGGCTTTTTCTGGCGTAGTTTGACGTGCTGATTGCAACATTACCATTGGATCCGGTGGATTTAATGTATTTTTCAATTAAGCCAAATTTGATGAAAATAGCCAATATTGACCGAAAATTGCACTTCCAGCAGATACATAAGTGAGCCATCAAAAATGGTCTTTTGAATGTCATTTTTACCTATCGATTTTATGGCTTTTTCTGGCATAGTTTGACGTGCTGATTGACACGGTACCATTGGATCGGGTGGATTTGTTGTATTTTTCGATTCAGCCTACTTTGATGGAAATAGCCAATATTGACATAAAATGGCACTTCCAGCAGATACATAAGTGAGCCATCAAAAATGGTCTTTTGAATGTCATTTTTACCTATCGATTTTATGGCTTTTTCTGGCGTAGTTTGACGTGTTGATTGCAACGGTACCATTGGATCGGGTGGATTTGATGTATTTTTCAATGTAGCCCAATATAATGGAAATAGCCAATATTGACCATGAATGAATTTTTACCACATACATCGGTAAGCCTTCAAAAATGGTCTTTTGAATGTCATTTTTACCTTTCGATTTTAACGCTTTTTCTGGCGTAGTTTGATGTGATGATTGCAGCGGTACCATTGGATCGGGTGGATTTGATGTATTTTTCGATTCAGCCCAATTTGATGGAAATAGCCAATATTGACCAAAAATGCATTTTTGTAGCACACATCAGTAAGCTGGCAAAAATGGTCCTTTGAATGTTATTTTTACCCATCGATTTTTTGGTTTTTTCTGGCATAGTTTGACGTGCTGATTGACACGGTACCATTGGATCGGGTGGATTTGATGTATTTTTCGATTCAGCCTACTTTGATGGAAATAGCCAATATTGACATAATATGGCACTTCCAGCAGATACATAAGTGAGCCATCAAAAATGGTCTTTTGAATGTCATTTTTACCTATCTATTTCATGGCTTTTTCTGGCGTAGTTTGACGTGTTGATTGCAACGGTACCATTGGATCGGGTGGATTTGATGTATTTTTCAATTCAGCCCAATTTAATGGAAATAGCCAATATTAGCCTAAAAATGCATATTTACCGCACACATCGGTAAGCCTTCAAAAATGGTCTTTTGAATGTCATTTTTACCTATCGATTTTATGGCTTTTTCTGGCGTAGTTTGACGTGATGATTGCCAAGGTACCATTGGATCGGGTGGATTTGTTGTATTTTTCGATTCAGCCCAATTTGATGGAAACAGCCAATATTGACCAAAAATGCATTTTTATAGCACACATCAGTAAGCCGGCAAAAATAGTCTTTTAAATGTTAATTTTACCTATCGGTTTTTTTTGTTTTTTCTGGCGTAGTTTGACGTGCTGATTGCAACGGTACATTGGATCGGGTGGATTTGATGTATTTTTCGATTCAGCCCAATTTGATGGAAATAGCCAATATTGACCAAAAATGCAATTTGACCACACACATCAGTAAGCCGGCAAAAATGGTCTTTTGAATGTCATTTTTACCTATCGATTTTTTGGTTTTTTCTGGTGTAGTTTGACGTGCTGATTGCAACGGTACCATTGGATCGGGTGGATTTGATGCATTTTTCGATTCAGCCAAATTGGATGGAAATAGCCAATATTGACCAAAAATGCATTTTCACCACATACATCAGTAAGCTGTCAAAAATGGTCTTTCGAATGTCATTTTTACCTATCGATTTTATGGCTTTTTCCGGCGTAGTTTGACGTGCTGATTGCAACAGTACCATTGGATCAGGTGGATTTGATGTATTTTTCAATTCAGCCCAATTTGATGAAAATAGCCAATATTGACCGAAAATTGCACTTCCAGCAGATATATAAGTGAGCCAGCAAAAATGTTCTTTTGAATGTCATTTTTACCTATCGATTTTATGGCTTTTTCTGGCGTAGTTTGACGTGTTGATTGCAAGGGTACCATTTGATCGGGTGGATTTGATGTATTTTTCGATTAAGCCCAATTTGATGGAAATAGCCAATATTGACCATGAATGAATTTTTACCACATACATCAGTAAGACGTCAAAAATGGTCTTTTGAATGTCATTTTTACCTATCGATTTGATGGCTCTTTCTGGCGTAGTTTGACGTGCTGATTGCAACGGTACCATTGGATCAGGTGGATTTGATGTATTTTTCAATTAAGCCAAATTTGATGAAAATAGCCAATATTGACCGAAAATTGCACTTCCAGCAGATACATAAGTGAGCCATCAAAAATGGTCTTTTGAATGTCATTTTTACCTATCGATTTTATGGCTTTTTCTGGCGTAGTTTGACGTGTTGATTGCAACGGTACCATTGGATCGGGTGGATTTGATGTATTTTTCGATTCAGCCTACTTTGATGGAAATAGCCAATATTGACATAAAATGGCACTTCCAGCAGATACATAAGTGAGCCATCAAAAATGGTCTTTTGAATGTCATTTTTACCTATCGATTTTATGGCTTTTTCTGGCGTAGTTTGACGTGTTGATTGCAACGGTACCATTGGATCGGGTGGATTTGATGTATTTCTCAATCCAGCCCAATTTGATGGAAATAGCCAATATTGGCCGAAAATGCATTTTTACCGCACACATCGGTAAGCCTTCAAAAATGGTCTTTTGAATGTCATTTTTACCTATCGATTTTATGGCTTTTTCTGGCGTAGTTTGACGTGATGATTGCAACAGTACCATTGGATCGGGTGGATTAGTTGTATTTTTCGATTCAGCCCAATTTGATGGAAATAGCCAATATTGACCAAAAATGCATTTTTATAGCACACATCAGTAAGCCGGCAAAAATGGTCTTTTAAATGTTATTTTCACTTATCGGTTTTTTTGTTTTTTCTGGCGTAGTTTGACGTGCTGATTGCAACGGTACCATTGGATCGGGTGGTTTTGATGTATTTTTCGATTCAGCCTAATTTGATGGAAATAGCCAATATTGACCAAAAATGCATTTTTACCACACACATCAGTAAGCTGTCAGAAATGGTCTTTTGAATGTCATTTTTACCTATCGATTTTATGGCTTTTTCTGGCGTAGTTTGACGTGCTGATTGCAACAGTACCATTGGATCGAGTGGATTTGATGTATTTTTCAATTCAGCCCAATTTGATGAAAATAGCCAATATTGACCAAAAATTGCACTTCCAGCAGATACATAAGTCAGCCATCAAAAATGGTCTTTTGAATGCCATTTTTACCTATCGATTTGATGGCTTTTTCTGGCGTAGTTCGACGTGCTGATTGAAACAGTACCAATGGATGGAGTGGATTTGATGTATTTTTCGATTCAGCCCAATTTGATGGAAATAGCCAATATTGACCGAAAATTGCACTTCCAGCACATACATAAGTGAGCCGTCAAAAATGGTCTTTTGAATGTCATTTTTAACTATTGATTTGATGGCTTATTCTGGCGTAGTTTGACGTGCTGATTGCAACGGTACCATTGGATCGGGATTGATTTGATGTATTTTTCGATTCAGCCCAATTTGATTGAAATAGCTACTCTTGGTCGAAAAGGTACTTCCAGCACATACATAAGTGTGCCGTCAAAAATGGTCTTTTGAATGTCGTTTTTATCTATCGATTTTATGGCTTTTTCTGGCGTAGTTTGACATGCTGATTGCAACGGTACCATTGGATCGGGTGGATTTGATGTATATTTTGATTCAGCCCAATTTGATGGAAATAGCCAATATTGATTGAAAAAGCATTTTTACCGCACACATCAGTGAGCCAGCAAAAATGGTCTTTTGTATGTCATTTTTACCTATCGATTTTATGGTTTTTTCTGGCGTAGTTTGACGTGCTGATTGCAGAGGTACCATTGGATCGGGTGGATTTGATATATTTTTTGATTCAGCCCAATTTGATGGAAATAGCCAATATTGATCAAAAATGCATTTTTACCGCACACATCAGTAAGCTGGCGAAAATGGTCTTTTGAATGTTATTTTTACCTATCGATTTTATGGCTTTTTCTGGCGTAGTTTGACGTGCTGATTGCAACGATACCATTGGATCGGGTGGATTTGATGTATTTTTCAATTCAGCCCAATTTGATGGAAATAGCCAATATTGACCAAACATGGCACTCCGAGCACATACATAAGTGAGTCGTCAAAAATGGTCTTTTGAATGTCATTTTTACCTATTGATTATATGGCTTTTTCTGGCGTAGTTTGACGTGTTGATTGCAACGGTACCATTGGATCAGGTGGATTTGATGTATTTTTCGATTCAGCCGTATTTGATGGAAATAGCCAATATTGACCAAAAATGCATTTTTACTGCACACATCAGTAAGCTGTCAAAAATGGTCTTTTGAATGTCATTTTTACCTATCGATTTGATGGCTTTTTCTGGCGTAGTTTGACGTGCTGATTGCAACAGTACCGTTGAATCGGGTGGATTTAATGTATTTTTCGATTCAGCCCATTTTGATGAAAATAGCCAATATTGACCAAATATGCATTTTTACTGCTCACATCAGTAAGCCTTCAAAAATGGTCTTTTGAATGTCATTTTTACCCATCGATATAATGGCTTTTTCTGGCGTCGTTTGACAAGCTGATTGCAACAGTACCATTGGATCAGGTGGATTTGATGTATTTTTCAATTCAGCCACATTTTGTGTAAATAGCCAATATCGACCAAAAATTGCATTTCCAGCACATACATAAGTGAACAATCAAAAATGGTCTTTTGAATGTCATTTTTACCTATCGATTTTATGGCTTTTTCAGGCGTAGTTTGACGTGCTGATTGCAACGGTACCATTCGATTGGGTGGATTTGATATATTTTTCGATTCAGCCAAATTTGATGGAAATAGCCAATATTGACAGAAAATGCATTTTACCGATCACATCAGTAGAGCCATTAAAAATGGTCTTTTAAATGTCATTTTTACTTATCGATTTGATGGCTTATTCTGGCGTAGTTTGACGTGCTGATTGCAACGGTACCATTGGATCGGGTGGATTTGATGTATTTTTCGATTCAGCCTACTTCGATGGAAATAGCCAATATTGACATAAAATGGCACTTCCAGCAGATACATAAGTGAGCCATCAAAAATGGTCTTTTGAATGTCATTTTTACCTATCGATTTTATGGCTTTTTCTGGCGTAGTTTGACGTGTTGATTGCAACGGTATCATTGGATCTGGTGGTTTTGATGTATTTTTCAATGTAGCCCAATTTGATGGAAATAGCCAATATTGGCCAAAAATGCATTTTTACCGCTCACATCGGTAAGCCGTCAAAAATGGTCTTTTGAATGTCATTTTTACCTATCGATTTTATGGCTTTTTCTGGCGTAGTTTGACGTGCTGATTGCATTGGTACCATTGAATCGGGTGGATTTAATGTATTTTTCGATTCAGCCCAATTTGATGAAAATAGCTGATATTGACCAAATATGCATTTCTACTGCTCACATCAGTAAGCCGTCAAGAATTGTCTTTTGAATGTCATTTTTACCTATCGATATAATGGCTTTTTCTGGCGTCGTTTGACAAGCTGATTGCAACAGTACCATTGGATCAGGTGGATTTGATGTATTTTTCAATTCGGCCACATTTGGTGTAAATAGCCAATATCGACCAAAAATGGAACTTCAAGGACATACATAAGTGAGCCGTCAAAAATGGTCTTTTGAATGTCATTTTTATCTATCGATTTTATGGCTTTTTCTGGCGTAGTTTGACCTGCTGATTGCAACGGTACCATTGGATCGGGTGAATTTGATGTATTTTTCGATTCAGCCCAATCTGATGGAAATAGCCAATATTGATCGAAAATGCATTTTTACTACACATATCAGTAAGCTGGCAAAAATGGTCTTTTTAATGTCATTTTTACCTATCGATTTAATGGCTTTTTCTGACGTAGTTTGACGTGCTGATTGCAACGGTACCATTGGATCGGGTGGATTTGATGTATTTTTCGATTCAGCCCAATTTGATGGAAATAGCCAATATTGACAAAAAATGCATTTTTACCGCACACATCAGTAAGCCGTCAAAAATGGTCTCTTGAATGTGATTTTTACCTATCGATTTTATGGCTTTTTCTGGTGTAGTTTGAAGTGCTGATTGCAACAGTATCATTGGATCAGGTGGATTCGATGTATTTTTCGATTCAGCCCTATTTGATGGAAATAGCCAATATTGACCAAAAATACATTTTTACCGCATTTATCAGTAGGCAGTCAACAATGGTCTTTTGAATGTCATGTTTACCTATCGATTTTATGGCTTTTTCTGGCGTAGTTTGACGTGCTGATTGCAACAGTACCATTGGATCGGGTGGATTTGATGTATTTTTCGATTCAGCCCAATTTGATGGAAATAGCCAATATTGACCAAAAATGCATTTCCACTTCACACATCAGTAAGCCGTCAAAAATGGTGTTTTGAATGTCATTTTTACCTATCGATTTTATTGCTTTTTTGTCGTAGTTTGACATGCTGATTGCATCGTTACCATTGGATCGGGTGGATTTGATGTATTATTTGATTCAGCCCATTTTGATGAAAATAGCCAATATTGACCGAATATGCATTTTTACTGCTCACATCAGTAAGCCGTCAAAGATGGTCTTTTGAATGTCATTTTTACCTATCGATATAATGGCTTTTTATGGCGTCGTTTGACAAGCTGATTGCAATGGTACCATTGGATATGGTGAATTTGATGTATTTTTCAATTCAGCCTCATTTGGTGTAAATAGCCAATATCGAACAAAAATGGCACTTCCAGCACGTACATGAGTGAGCCGTCGAAAATGATCTTTCGAATGTCATTTTTACCTATCGATTTTATGGCTTTTTCTGGCGTAGTTTTACGTGCTGATTGCAACGGTACCATTGGATCGAGTGGATTTGTTGTATTTTTCGATTCAGCCCAATTTGATGGAAATAGCCAATATTGATCAAAAATGCATTTTTACTGCACACATCAGTAAGCTGGCAAAAATGGTCATTTTGATGTCATTTTTACCTATCGATTTTTTGTTTTTTTCTGGCGTAGTTTGACGTGCTGATTGCAAGGTACCATTGGATCGGGTGGATTTGATGTATTTTTCGATTTAGCCCAATTTGATGGAAATAGGTAATATCGACAAAAAATTGCACTTCCAGCAAATACATAAATGAGCTGTCAAAAATGGTCTTTTGAATGTCATTTTTACCCATCGATTTTATGGCTTTTTCTAGCGTAGTTTGACGTGCTGATTGCAACGGTACCATTGGATCGGGTGGATTTGATATATTTTTCGATTCAGCCCAAATTGATGGAAATAGCCAATATTAACCATAAATGCATTTTTACCGCACACATCAGTAAGCCGTCAAAAATGGTCATTTGAATGTCATTTTTACCTATCGATTTTATGGCTTTTTCTGGCGTAGTTTGACGTGCTGATTGCATCAGTACCATTGGATCGGGTGGATTTGATGTATTATTTGATTCAACCCATTTTGATGGAAATAGCCAATATTGACCGAATATGCATTTTTACTGCTCACATCAGTAAGCCGTTAAAGATGGTCTTTTGAATGTCATTTTTACATATCGATATAATGGCTTTTTCTGGCGTCGTTTGACAAGCTGATTGCAACGGTACCATTGGATCAAGTGGATTTGATGTATTTTTCAATTCAGCCACATTTGGTGTAAATAGCCAATATCGACCAAAAATGGCACTTCCAGCAAATACATAAGTGAGCTGTCAAAAATGGTCTTTTGAATGTCATTTCTACTTATCGATTTTATGGTTCTTTCTGGCGTAGTTTTACGTGCTGATTGCAACGGTACCATTGGATCGGGTGGATTTGATATATTTTTCGATTCAGCCCAATTTGATGGAAATAGCCAATATTGATCAAAAATGCATTTTTACTGCACACATCAGTAAGCTGGCAGAAATGGTCATTTTGATGTCATTTTTACCTATCGATTTTATGCCCTTTTCTGGCGTAGTTTGACGTGCTGATTGCAACGGTACATTGGATCGGGTGGATTTGATGTATTTTTCGATTCAGCCCAATTTGATGAAAATAGCTAATATCGACCAAAAATTGCACTTCCAGCAAATACATAAGTGAGCTGTCAAAAATGGTCTTTTGAATGTCATTTTTACCTATCGATTTTATGGCTTTTTCAGGCGTAGTTTGACGTGCTGATTGCAACGGTACCATTGGATCGGGTGGATTTGATGTATTATTTGATTCAGCCCATTTTGATGAAAATAGCCAATATTGACCAAAAATGCATTTTCACCGCACACATCAGTAAGCCGTCAAAAATGGTCATTTGAATGTCATTTTTACCTATCGATTTTATGGCTTTTTCTGGCGTAGTTTGATGTGCTGATTGCAACGGTACCATTGGATCGGGTTGATTCGATGTATTTTTCGATTCAGCCCAATTTGATGGAAATAGCCAATATTGACCGAATATGCATTTTTACTGCACACATCAGTTAGAAGGCAAAATTGGTCTTTTGAATGTCATTTTCACCTATCGATTTTATGGCTTTTTCTGGCGTAGTTTTACGTGCTGATTGCAACGGTACCATTGGATCGAGTGGATTTGTTGTATTTTTCGATTCAGCCCAATTTGATGGAAATAGCCAATATTGATCAAAAATGCATTTTTACTGCACACATCAGTAAGCTGGCAAAAATGGTCATTTTGATGTCATTTTTACCTATCGATTTTTTGTTTTTTTCTGGCGTAGTTTGACGTGCTGATTGCAAGGTACCATTGGATCGGGTGGATTTGATGTATTTTTCGATTTAGCCCAATTTGATGGAAATAGGTAATATCGACAAAAAATTGCACTTCCAGCAAATACATAAATGAGCTGTCAAAAATGGTCTTTTGAATGTCATTTTTACCCATCGATTTTATGGCTTTTTCTAGCGTAGTTTGACGTGCTGATTGCAACGGTACCATTGGATCGGCTGGATTTGATATATTTTTCGATTCAGCCCAAATTGATGGAAATAGCCAATATTAACCATAAATGCATTTTTACCGCACACATCAGTAAGCCGTCAAAAATGGTCATTTGAATGTCATTTTTACCTATCGATTTTATGGCTTTTTCTGGCGTAGTTTGACGTGCTGATTGCATCGGTACCATTGGATCGGGTGGATTTGATGTATTATTTGATTCAGCCCATTTTGATGGAAATAGCTAATATTGACCGAATATGCATTTTTACTGCTCACATCAGTAAGCCGTGAAAGATGGTCTTTTGAATGTCATTTTTACATATCGATATAATGGCTTTTTCTGGCGTCGTTTGACAAGCTGATTGCAACGGTACCATTGGATCAAGTGGATTTGATGTATTTTTCAATTCAGCCACATTTGGTGTAAATAGCCAATATCGACCAAAAATGGCACTTCCAGCAAATACATAAGTGAGCTGTCAAAAATGGTCTTTTGAATGTCATTTCTACTTATCGATTTTATGGTTCTTTCTGGCGTAGTTTTACGTGCTGATTGCAACGGTACCATTGGATCGGGTGGATTTGATATATTTTTCGATTCAGCCCAATTTGATGGAAATAGCCAATATTGATCAAAAATGCATTTTTACTGCACACATCAGTAAGCTGGCAGAAATGGTCATTTTGATGTCATTTTTACCTATCGATTTTATGCCCTTTTCTGGCGTAGTTTGACGTGCTGATTGCAACGGTACATTGGATCGGGTGGATTTGATGTATTTTTCGATTCAGCCCAATTTGATGAAAATAGCTAATATCGACCAAAAATTGCACTTCCAGCAAATACATAAGTGAGCTGTCAAAAATGGTCTTTTGAATGTCATTTTTACCTATCGATTTTATGGCTTTTTCAGGCGTAGTTTGACGTGCTGATTGCAACGGTACCATTGGATCGGGTGGATTTGATGTATTTTTTGATTCAGCCAAATTGGATGGAAATAGCCAATATTGACCAAAAATGCATTTTCACCGCACACATCAGTAAACCGTCAAAAATGGTCATTTGAATGTCATTTTTACCTATCGATTTTATGGCTTTTTCTGGCGTAGTTTGATGTGCTGATTGCAACGGTACCATTGGATCGGGTTGATTCGATGTATTTTTCGATTCAGCCCAATTTGATGGAAATAGCCAATATTGACCGAATATGCATTTTTACTGCACACATCAGTTAGAAGGCAAAATTGGTCTTTTGAATGTCATTTTCACCTATCGATTTTATGGCTTTTTCTGGCGTAGTTTGACGTGCTGATTGCAACGGTACCATTGGATCGGGTGGATTTGATGTATTTTTGATTCAGCCTAATTTGATGGAAATAGCCAACATTGACCAAAAATGCATTTTCACTTCACACATCAATGAGCTGTCAAAAATGGTCTTTTGAATGTCATTTTTACCTATCGATTTTATGGCTTTTCTGGCGTAGTTAGACGTACTGATTGGTACGGTACCATTGGATCGGGTGGATTTGATATATTTTTCAATTCAGCCCAATTTGATGGAAATAGCCAATATTAACCAAAAATGCATTTTTACTGCACACATCAGTAAGCCTTCAAAAATGGTCTTTTGAATGTCATTTTTACCTATCGATTTTATTGCTTTTTCAGGTGTAGTTTGACGTACTGATTGCATCGGTACTATTGGATAGGGTGGATTTGATGTATTATTTGATTCAGCCCATTTTGTTGAAAATAACCAATATTGATCAAAAATGCATTTTTACTGCACACATCAGTAAGCTGGCAAAAATGGTCATTTTGATGTCATTTTTACCTATCGATTTTATGGCTTTTTCTGGCGTGGTTTGACGTGCTTATTGCAACGTTATCATTGGATCAGGTGGATTCGATGTATTTTTCAATTCAGCCACATTTGGTGTAAATAGCCAATATCGTCCAAAAATGGCACTTCCAGCACATACATAGGTGAGCTGTCAAAAATGATCTTTCGAATGTCATTTTTACCTATCGATTTGATGGCTTTTTCTGGCGTAGTTTGACGTGCTGTTTGCAACGGTACCATTGGATCAGTTGGATTTGATATATTTTTCAATTCAGCCAAATTGGATGGAAATAGCCAATATTGATCAAAAATTGCACTTCCAGCAAATACATAAGTGAGCTGTCAAAAATGGTCTTTTGAATGTCATTTTTACCTATCGATTTTATGGCTTTTTCTGGCGTAGTTTGACGTGCTGATTGCAACGGTACCATTGGATCGGGTGGATTTGATGTATTTTTCGATTAAGCCCAATTTGATGGAAATAGCCAATATTGACCAAAAATGCATTTTCACCGCACACATCAGTAAGCCGTCAAAAATGGTCATTTGAATGTCATTTTTAGCTATCGATTTTATGGCTTTTTCTGGCGTAGTTTGACGTGTTGATTGCAACAGTACCATTGGATCGGGTTATTTCGATGTATTTTTCGATTCAGCCCTATTTGATGGAAATAGCCAATATTGACCAAATATGCATTTTTACTGCACACATCAGTAAGCCGGCAAAAATGGTCTTTTGAATGTCATTTTTACCTATCGATTTTATGGCTTTTTCTGGTGTAGTTTGACGTGCTGATTGCAACGGTACCATTGGATCAGGTGGATTTGATGTATTTTTCAATTCAGCCCAATTTGAAAGAAATAGTCAATATTGCCAAAAAATGGCACTTCCAGCACATACATAAGTGAGCCGTCAAAAATGGTCTTTTGAATGTCATTTTTACCTATTGATTTTATGGCTTTTTCTGGCGTAATTTGACGTGTCGATTGCAACAGTACCATTGGATTGGGTGGATTTGATGTATTTTTTGATTAAGCCTAATTTGATGGAAATAGCTAATATTGACCAAAAATGCATTTTCACCGCACACATCAGTAAGCCGGCAAAAATGTTCGTTTGAAGGTCATTTTTACCTATCGATTTTATGGCTTTTTCTGGTGTAGTTTGACGTGTTGATTGCAACAGTACCATTGGATCAGGTGGATTTGATGTATTTTTCGATTCAGCCCAATTTGATGGAAATAGCCAATATTGACCAAAAATGGCACTTGCAGCACATATATAAGTGAGCCGGCAAAAATGGTCTTTTGAATGTCATTTTTACCTATCGATTTTATGGCTTTTTCAGGCGTAGTTTAACGTGCTGATTGCAACAGTACCATTGGATCCGGTGGATTTGATGTATTTTTCGATTCAGCCCAATTTGATGGAAATAGCCAATATTGACAAAAAATGCATTTTTACCGCACACATCAGTATGCCGTCAAAAATGGTCTTTTGAATGTCATTTTTACCTATCGATTTTATGGCTTTTTCTGGTGTAGTTTGACGTGCTGATTGCAACGGTACCATTGGATCAGGTGGATTTGATGTATTTTTCGATTCAGCCCAATTTGATGGAAATAGCCAATATTGACCAAAAATGCATTTTCACCACATACATCAGAAAGCTGTCAAAAATGGTCTTTTGAATGTCATTTTTACCTATCGATTTTATGGCTTTTCTGGCGTAGTTAGACGTACTGATTGGTACGGTACCATTGGATCGGGTGGATTTGATATATTTTTCAATTCAGCCCAATTTGATGGAAATAGCCAATATTAACCAAAAATGCATTTTTACTGCACACATCAGTAAGCCTTCAAAAATGGTCTTTTGAATGTCATTTTTACCTATTGATTTTATTGCTTTTTCAGGCGTAGTTTGACGTGCTGATTGCATCGGTACTATTGGATAGGGTGGATTTGATGTATTATTTGATTCAGCCCATTTTGTTGAAAATAACCAATATTGATCAAAAATGCATTTTTACTGCACACATCAGTAAGCTGGCAAAAATGGTCATTTTGATGTCATTTTTACCTATCGATTTTATGGCTTTTTCTGGCGTGGTTTGACGTGCTCATTGCAACGTTATCATTGGATCAGGTGGATTTGATGTATTTTTCAATTCAGCCACATTTGGTGTAAATAGCCAATATCGTCCAAAAATGGCACTTCCAGCACATACATAGGTGAGCTGTCAAAAATGATCTTTCGAATGTCATTTTTACCTATCGATTTGATGGCTTTTTCTGGCGTAGTTTGACGTGCTGTTTGCAACGGTACCATTGGATTAGTTGGATTTGATATATTTTTCGATTCAGCCAAATTGGATGGAAATAGCCAATATTGATCAAAAATTGCACTTCCAGCAAATACATAAGTGAGCTGTCAAAAATGGTCTTTTGAATGTCATTTTTACCTATCGATTTTATGGCTTTTTCTGGCGTAGTTTGACGTGCTGATTGCAACGGTACCATTGGATCGGGTGGATTTGATGTATTTTTCGATTCAGCCCAATTTGATGGAAATAGCCAATATTGACCAAAAATGCATTTTCACCGCACACATCAGTAAGCCGTCAAAAATGGTCATTTGAATGTCATTTTTAGCTATCGATTTTATGGCTTTTTCTGGCGTAGTTTGACGTGTTGATTGCAACAGTACCATTGGATCGGGTTATCTCGATGTATTTTTCGATTCAGCCCTATTTGATGGAAATAGCCAATATTGACCAAATATGCATTTTTACTGCACACATCAGTAAGCCGGCAAAAATGGTCTTTTGAATGTCATTTTTACCTATCGATTTTATGGCTTTTTCTGGTGTAGTTTGACGTGCTGATTGCAACGGTACCATTGGATCAGGTGGATTTGATGTATTTTTCAATTCAGCCCAATTTGAAAGAAATAGTCAATATTGCCAAAAAATGGCACTTCCAGCACATACATAAGTGAGCCGTCAAAAATGGTCTTTTGAATGTCATTTTTACCTATTGATTTTATGGCTTTTTCTGGCGTAATTTGACGTGTCGATTGCAACAGTACCATTGGATTGGGTGGATTTGATGTATTTTTTGATTAAGCCTAATTTGATGGAAATAGCTAATATTGACCAAAAATGCATTTTCACCGCACACATCAGTAAGCCGGCAAAAATGTTCGTTTGAATGTCATTTTTACCTATAGATTTTATGGCTTTTTCTGGTGTAGTTTGACGTGTTGATTGCAACAGTACCATTGGATCAGGTGGATTTGATGTATTTTTCGATTCAGCCCAATTTGATGGAAATAGCCAATATTGACCAAAAATGGCACTTGCAGCACATATATAAGTGAGCCGGCAAAAATGGTCTTTTGAATGTCATTTTTACCTATCGATTTTACGGCTTTTTCAGGCGTAGTTTAACGTGCTGATTGCAACAGTACGATTGGATCCGGTGGATTTGATGTATTTTTCGATTCAGCCCAATTTGATGGAAATAGCCAATATTGACAAAAAATGCATTTTTACCGCACACATCAGTATGCCGTCAAAAATGGTCTTTTGAATGTCATTTTTGCCTATCGATTTTATTGCTTTTTTTGGTGTAGTTTGACGTGCTGATTGCAACGGTACCATTGGATCAGGTGGATTTGATGTATTTTTCGATTCAGCCCAATTTGATGGAAATAGCCAATATTGACCAAAAATGCATTTTCACCACATACATCAGAAAGCTGTCAAAAATGGTCTTTTAATTGTCATTTTTACCTATTGATTTTATGGTTTTTTCTGGCGTAGTTTGACGTGCTGATTGCAACGGTACCATTGGATCGGGTGGATTTGATGTATGTTTTGATTCAGCCCAATTTGATGGAAATAGCCAATTTTGACCAGAAATGGCACTTGCAGCACATACATAAGGGAGCCAGTAAAAATGGTCTTTTGAATGTCATTTTTACGTATCGATTTTATGGCTTTTTCTGGCGTAGTTTGACGTGCTGATTGCAACGGTACCATTGGATCGGGTGGATTTGATGTATGTTTCGATTCAGCTCAATTTGATGGAAATAACCAATATTGACCGAATATGCATTTTTACCGCACACATCAGTAAGCCGGCAAAAATGGTCTTTTGAATGTCATTTTTACCTATCGATTTTATGGCTTTTTCTGGCGTAGTTTGACGTGCTGATTGCAACAGTACCATTGGATCAGGTGGATTTGATGTATTTTTCGATACAGCCCAAATATACGGAAATAACCAATATTGCCCCAAAATGGCATTTCCAGCACATACATAAGTGAGCCGTCAATAATGGTCTTTTGAATATCATTTTTACAATTGATTTTATGGCTTTCTCTGGCGTACTTTGACGTGTTGATTGCAACAGTACCATTGGATCGGGTGGATTTGATGTATTTTTCGATTCAGCCTAATTTGATGGAAATAGCTAATATTGACCGAAAATGCATTTTTATAGCACACATCAGTAAGCCTTCAAAAATGGTCTTTTGAATGTCATTTTTACCTATCGATTTGTTGGCTTTTTCTGGCGTAGTTCTACGTGCTGATTGCAATGGTACCATTGGATCAGGTTGATTTGATGTATTTTTCGATTCAGCCCAATTTGATGGAAATAGCCAATATTGACCAAAAATGCATTTTTACAGCACACATCAGTAAGCCGACAAAAATGGTCTTTTGAATGTCATTTTTACCTATCGATTTTTTGGTTTTTTCTAGCGTAGTTTGACGTGCTGATTGCAAGGTTCCATTGGACCGGGTGGATTTGATGTATTTTTCGATTTAGCCCAACTTGATGGAAATAGCCAATATTGACCATAAATGAATTTTTACCACATACATCAGTAAGCCATCAAAAATGGTCTTTTGAATGTCATTTTTACCTATCGATTTTATGGCTTTTTTTGGCGTAGTTTGACGTGCTGATTGCAACAGTACCAATGGATCAAGTGGATTTGATGTATTTTTCGATTTAGCCCAATTTGATGGAAATAGCCAATATTGACCATAAATAAATTTTACCACATACATCAGTAAGCCATCAAAAATGGTCTTTTGAATGTCATTTTTACCTATCGATTTTTAGGTTTTTTCTGACGTAGTTTGACGTGCTGATTGCAAGGTACCATTGGATCGGGTGGATTCGATGTATTTTTCGATTTAGCCCAATTTGAGAGAAATAGCCAATACTGACCATAAATAAATTTTACCACATACATCAGTAAGCCATCAAAAATGGTCTTTTGAATGTCATTTTTACCTATCGATTTTATATCTTTTTTGGCGTAGTTTGACGTGCTGATTGCAACAGTACCATTGGATCAAGTGGATTTGATGTATTTTTCAATTCAGCCCAATTTGATGAAAATAGCCAATATTGACCGAAAATTGCACTTCCAGCAGATACATAAGTGAGCCATCAAAAATGGTCTTTTGAATGTCATTTTCCCCTATCGATTTTATGGC
This sequence comes from Thysanoteuthis rhombus, assembly GCA_963457665.1. Classification (NCBI taxonomy): domain Eukaryota; kingdom Metazoa; phylum Mollusca; class Cephalopoda; order Oegopsida; family Thysanoteuthidae; genus Thysanoteuthis; species Thysanoteuthis major. The sequence goes on along the minus strand of OY735237.1, from coordinate 42,006,938 downwards.
TTTTTCTGGCGTAGTTTGACGTGTTGATTGCAACGGTACCATTGGATCGGGTGGATTTGATGTATTTTTCGATTCAGCCCAATTTGATGAAAATAGCCAATATTGACCGAAAATGCATTATTACTGCACACATCGGTAAGCCTTCAAAAATGGTCTTTTGAATGTCATTTTTACAATTGATTTTATGGCTTTTTCTGGCGTAGTTTGACGTGCTGATTGCAACGGTACCATTGGATCGGTTGGATTTGATGTATTTTTCGATTCAGCCCAATTTGATGGAAATAGCCAATATTGACCAAAAATGCATTTTTACCGCACACATCAGTAAGCCTTCAAAAATGGTCTTTTGAATGTCATTTTTACCTATTGATTATATGGCTTTTTCTGGCGTAGTTTGACGTGCTCATTGCAACGGTACCATTGGATCGGGTGGATTTGATGTATTTTTCGATTCAGCCCAATTTGATGGAAATAGCCAATATTGACCAAAAATGCATTTTCACCACATACATCAGAAAGCTGTCAAAAATGGTCTTTTGAATGTCATTTTTACCTATTGATTTTATGGTTTTTTTCTGGCGTAGTTTGACGTGCTGATTGCAACGGTACCATTGGATCGGGTGGATTTGATGTATGTTTTGATTCAGCCCAATTTGATGGAAATAGCCAATTTTGACCAGAAATGGCACTTGCAGCACATACATAAGGGAGCCAGTAAAAATGGTCTTTTGAATGTCATTTTTACGTATCGATTTTATGGCTTTTTCTGGTGTAGTTTGACGTGCTGATTGCAACGGTACCATTGGATCGGGTGGATTTGATGTATGTTTCGATTCAGCTCAATTTGATGGAAATAACCAATATTGACCGAATATGCATTTTTACCTCACACATCAGTAAGCCGGCAAAAATGGTCTTTTGAATGTCATTTTTACCTATCGATTTTATGGCTTTTTCTGGCGTAGTTTGACGTGCTGATTGCAACAGTACCATTGGATCAGGTGGATTTGATGTATTTTTCGATATAGCCCAAATATACGGAAATAACCAATATTGCCCCAAAATGGCATTTCCAGCACATACATAAGTGAGCCGTCAAAAATGGTCTTTTGAATGTCATTTTTACAATTGATTTTATGGCTTTCTCTGGCGTACTTTGACGTGTTGATTGCAACAGTACCATTGGATCGGGTGGATTTGATGTATTTTTCGATTCAGCCTAATTTGATGGAAATAGCCAATATTGACCAAAAATGCATTTTTACAGCACACATCAGTAAGCCGACAAAAATGGTCTTTTGAATGTCATTTTTACCTATCGATTTTTTGGTTTTTTCTGGCGTAGTTTGACGTGCTGATTGCAAGGTACCATTGGACCGGGTGGATTTGATGTATTTTTGATTTAGCCCAATTTGATGGAAATAGCCAATATTGACCATAAATGATTTTTTACCACATACATCAGTAAGCCATCAAAAATGGTCTTTTGAATGTCATTTTTACCTATCGATTTTATGGCTTTTTCTGGCGTAGTTTGACGTGCTGATTGCAACAGTACCAATGGATCAAGTGGATTTGATGTATTTTTCAATTCAGCCCAATTTGATGAAAATAGCCAATATTGACCGAAAATTGCACTTCCAGCAGATACATAAGTGAGCCATCAAAAATGGTCTTTGGAATGTCATTTTCCCCTATCGATTTTATGGCTTTTTCTGGCGTAGTTTGACATGTTGATTGCAACAGTACCATTGGATCGGGTGGATTTGATGTATTTTTCGATTCAGCCTACTTTGATGAAAATAGCCAATATTGACCGAAAATGCATTTTTACCGCACACATCGGTAAACCTTCAAAAATGGTCTTTTGAATGTCATTTTTACAATTGATTTTATGGCTTTTTCTGGCGTAGTTTGACGTGATGATTGCAACGGTACCATTGGATCGGGTGGATTTGATGTATTTTTCGATTCAGCCCAATTTGATGGAAATAGCCAATATTGACCAAAAATGCATTTTTACAGCACACATCAGTAAGCGTTCAAAAATGGTCTTTTGAATGTCATTTTTACCTATCAATTTGATGGTTTTTTCTGGCGTAGTTTGACGTGCTAATTGCAACGGTACCATTGGATCGGGTGGATTTGATGTATTTTTCAATTCAGCCCAATTTGATGGAAATAGCCAATATTGACCAAAAATGCATTTTTACCACGTACATCGGAAAGCTGTCAAAAATGGTCTTTTCAATGTCATTATTACCTATTGATTTTATGGCTTTTTCTGGCGTAGTTTGACGTGCTGAGTGCAACAGTACCATTGGATCGAGTGGATTTGATGTATTTTTTGATTCAGCCCAATTTGATGAAAATAGCCAATATTGACCAAAAATTGCACTTCCAGCAGATACATAAGTCAGCCATCAAAAATGGTCTTTTGAATGTCATTTTTACCATCGATTTTATGGCTTTTTTTGGTGTAGTTTGACGTGCTGATTGAAACAGTACCAATGGATCGAGTGGATTTGATGTATTCTTCGATTCAGCTCAATTTGATGGAAATAGCCAATATTGACCGAAAATTGCACTTTCAGCACATACATAAGTGAGCCGTCAAAAATGGTCTTTTGAATGTCATTTTTACCTATTGATTTGATGGCTTTTTCTGGCATAGTTTGACGTGCTGATTGCAACGGTACCATTGGATTGGGATTGATTTGATGTATTTTTCGATTCAGCCCAATTTGATTGAAATAGCTACTCTTGGTCGAAAAGGTACTTCCAGCACATACATAAGTGAGCCGTCAAAAATGGTCTTTTGAATGTCATTTTTATCTCTCGATTTTATGGCTCCTTCTGGCGTAGTTTGACGTGCTGATTGCAACAGTACCATTGGATCGGGTGGATTTGATTTATTTTTCAATTCAGCCCAATTTGATGGAAATAGCCAATATTGACCAAACATGGCACTTCAAGCACATACATAAGTGAGTCGTCAAAAATGGTCTTTTGAATGTCATTTTTACCTATTGATTATATGGCTTTTTCTGGCGTAGTTTGACGTGTTGATTGCAACGGTACCATTGGATCAGGTGGATTTGATGTATTTTTTGATTCAGCCGTATTTGATGGAAATAGCCAATATTGACCAAAAATGCATTTTATCCACACACATCAGTAAGCCGTCAAAAATGGTCTTTTGAATGTCATTTTTACCTATCGATTTTATGGCTTTTTCTAGCGTAGTTTGACGTACTGATTGGAATAATACCATTGGATCGGGTGGATTTGATATATTTTCCGATTCAGCCCAATTTGAGGGAAATAGCCAATATTGACCAAATATGCATTTTTACCTCAAACATCAGTAAGCCGTCAAAAATGGTTTTTTGAATGTCATTTTTACCTATCGATTTTATGGCTTTTTCTGGCGTACTTTGACGTGCTGATTGCATCGGTACAATTGGATCGGGTGGATTTGATGTATTTTTCGATTCAGCCCAATTTGATGAAAATAGCCAATATTGACCGAATATGCATTTTTACTGCTCACATTAGTAAGCTGTCAAAAATGGTCTTTTGAATGTCATTTTCACCTATCGATATAATGGCTTTTTCTGGCGTCGTTTGACAAGCTGATTGCAACAGTACCATTGGATCAGGTGGATTTGATGTATTTTTCAATTCAGCCACATGTGGTGTAAATAGCCAATATCGACCAAAAATGGAACTTCCAGCACATACATAAGTGAGCCTTCAAAAATGGTCTTTCGAATGTCATTTTTACCTATCGATTTTATGGCTTTTTCTGGCGTAGTTTGACGTGTTGATTGCAACGGTACCATTGGATTGGGTGGATTTGATGTATTTTTCAATTAAGCCCAATTTGATGGAAATAGCCAATATTGGCCGAAAATGCATTTTTACCGCACTCATCGGTAAGCCTTCAAAAATGGTCTTTTGAATGTCATTTTTACCTGTCGATTTTATGGCTTTTTCTGGCGTAGTTTGACGTGTTGATTGCAACAGTACCATTGGATCGGCTGGATTTGTTGTATTTTTCGATTCAGCCCAATTTGATGGAAATAGCCAATATTGACTAAAAATGCATTTTTATAGGACACATCAGTAAGCTGGCAAAAATGGTCTTTTAAATGTTATTTTTACCTATCGGTTTTTTTTGTTTTTTCTGGCGTAGTTTGACGTGCTGATTGCAACGGTACATTGGATCGGGTGGATTTGATGTATTTTTCGATTCAGCCTAATTTGATGGAAATAGCCAATATTGACCAAAAATGCATTTTTACTACAAACATCAGTAAGCTGTCAGAAATGGTCTTTTGAATGTCATTTTTACCTAGCGATTTTATGGCTTTTTCTGGCGTAGTTTGACGTGCTGATTGCAACAGTACCATTGGATCGAGTGGATTTGATGTATTTTTTGATTCAGCCCAACTTGATGAAAATAGCCAATATTGACCAAAAATTGCACTTCCAGCAGATACATAAGTCAGCCATCAAAAATGGTCTTTGGAATGTCATTTTTACCATCGATTTTATGGCTTTTTTTGGTGTAGTTTGACGTGCTGATTGAAACAGTACCAATGGATCGAGTGGATTTGATGTATTCTTCGATTCAGCCCAATTTGATGGAAATAGCCAATATTGACCGAAAATTGCACTTCCAGCACATACATAAGTGAGCCGTCAACAATGGTCGTTTGAATGTCATTTTTACCTATTGATTTGATGGCTTTTTCTGGCATAGTTTGACGTGCTGATTGCAATGGTACCATTGGATTGGGATTGATCTGATGTATTTTTCGATTCAGCCCAATTTGATTGAAATAGCTACTCTTGGTCGAAAAGGTACTTCCAGCACATACATAAGTGAGCCGTCAAAAATGGTCTTTTGAATGTCATTTTTATCTCTCGATTTTATGGCTCTTTCTGGCGTAGTTTGACGTGCTGATTGCAACAGTACCATTGGATCGGGTGGATTTGATTTATTTTTCAATTCAGCCCAATTTGATGGATATAGCCAATATTGACCAAACATGGCACTTCGAGCACATACATAAGTGAGTCGTCAAAAATGGTCTTTTGAATGTCATTTTTACCTATTGATTATATGGCTTTTTCTGGCGTAGTTTGACGTGTTGATTGCAACGGTACCATTGGATCAGGTGGATTTGATGTATTTTTCGATTCAGCCGTATTTGATGGAAATAGCCAATATTGACCAAAAATGCATTTTATCCGCACACATCAGTAAGCCGTCAAAAATGGTCTTTTGAATGTCATTTTTACCTATCGATTTTATGGCTTTTTCTAGCGTAGTTTGACGTACTGATTGGAATGATACCATTGGATCGGGTGGATTTGATATATTTTCCGATTCAGCCCAATTTGAGGGAAATAGCCAATATTGACCGAATATGCATTTTTACTGCTCACATCAGTAAGCCGTCAAAAATAGTCTTTTGAATGTCATTTTCACCTATCGATATAATGGCTTTTTCTGGCGTCGTTTGACAAGCTGATTGCAACAGTACCAATGGATCAGGTGGATTTGAAGTATTTTTCAATTCAGCCACATGTGGTGTAAATAGCCAATATCGACCAAAAATGGAACTTCCAGCACATACATAAGTGAGCCTTCAAAAATGGTCTTTTGAATGTCATTTTTACCTATCGATTTTATGGCTTTTCCTGGCGTAGTTTGACGTTCTGATTGCAACAGTACCATTGGATCAGGTGGATTTGATGTATTTTTCGATTCAGCCCAATTTGATGGGAATAGCCAATATTGACCAAAAATGAATTTTACTGCACACATCAGTATGCCATCAAAAATGGTCTTTTGAATGTAATTTTTACCTATCGATTTTATGGCTTTTTCTGGCGTAGTTTGACGTGCTGATTGCAACGGTACCATTGGATCGGGTGGATTTTATGTATTTTTCGATTCAGCTAAATTCGATGGAAACAGCCAATATTGACTGAAAATGGCACTTCTAGCACATACATAAGTGAGCCGTCAAAAATGGTCTTTTGAATGTCATTTTTACCTATCGATTTTATGGCTTTTTCTGGTGTCGTTTGACATGCTGTTTCGAACAGTACTATTGGATCGGGTGGATTTGATGTATTTTTCGATTCAGCCCAATTTGATGGAATTAGCCATTATTGACCAAAAATGCATTTTTTCCGAACACATCAGTGAGCCGGCAAAAATGGTCTTTTGAATGTCATTTTTACCTATGGATTTTATGGGTTTTTCTTGCGTACATTGATGTGCTGATTGCAACGGTACCATTGGATCGGATGGATTTGATGTATTTTTCGATTCAGCCCTATTTGATGGAAACAGCCAATATTGACCAAAATGGCACTTCCAGCACATAAATAAGTGTGCCGTCAAAAATGGTCTTTTTGATGTCATTTTTACCTATCGATTTTAGGGCTTTTTCTGGTGTAGTTTGACTTGCTGATTGCAAAAGTACCATTGGATTGGGGGGATTTGATGTATTTTTCAATTCAGCCCAATTTGATGGAAGTAGCCAATATTGACCAAAAATGCATTTTTACCGCACACTTCAGTAAGCCGTCAAAAATGGTCTTTTGAATGTCATTTTTACCTATCGATTTTATGGCTTTTTCTGGCGTAGTTTGACGTGCTGATTGCAACAGTACCATTGGATCGGGTGGATTTGATGTATTTTTCGATTCAGCCATATTTGATGGAAATAGCCAATATTGACTCAAAATGGCACTTCTAGCACATACATAAGTGAGCCGTCAAAAATGGTCTATTGAATGTCATTTTTACCTATCGATTTTATGGCTTTTTCTGGTGTCGTTTGACATGCTGATTCCAACGGTACCATTGGATCGGTTGGATTTGATGTATTTTTCAATTCAGTCCAATTTTATATAAATAGCCAATATTGACCAAAAATGCATTTTTACCACTCACATCAGTAAGCCGGCAAAAATGGTCTTTTGAATGTCATTTTAACCTATGGATTTCATGGCTTTTTCTTGCGTAGTTTGACGTTTTAATTGGAACAGTACCATTCGATCGGGTGGATTTGATGTATTTTTCGATTCAGTCCAATTTGATGGAAATAGCAAATATTGACCAAAAATGCTTTTTGACTGCACACATCAGTAAGCCGTCAAAAATGGTCTTTTGTACTTCATATTTACCTATCGATTTGATGGCTTTTTCTGGCGTAGTTTGACATGCTGATTGCAACAGTACAATTGGATCGGGTGGATTTGATGTATTTTTAGATTCAGCCAAATTTGATGAAAATAGCTAATAATGACCGAAAATGCATTTACACCGCACACAACGGTAAGCCGTCAAAAATGGTCTTCTGTATTTCATTTTTACTTATCGATTTTATGGCTTTTTCTGGCGTAATTTTACATGCTGTTTCGAACAGTACTATTGGATCGGGTGGATTTGATGTATTTTTCGATTCAGCCCAATTTGATGTAATTAGCCATTATTGACCAAAAATGCATTTTCACTGAACACATCAGTAAGCCGGCAAAAATGGTCTTTTGAATGTCATTTTTACCTATGGATTTTATGGCTTTTTCTTGTGTACATTGATGTGCTGATTGCAACGGTACCATTGGATCGGATGGATTTGATGTATTTTTCGATTCAGCCCTATTTGATGGAAACAGCCAATATTGACCAAAATGGCACTTCCAGCACATAAATAAGTGTGCCGTCAAAAATGGTCTTTTGGATGTCATTTTTACCTATCGATTTTATGGCTTTTTCTGGTGTAGTTTGACTTGCTGATTGCAAAAGTACCATTGGTTTGGGGGGATTTGATGTATATTTTGATTCAGCCCAATTTGATGGAAGTAGCCAATATTGACCAAAAATGCATTTTTACTGCACACTTCAGTAAGCCGTCAAAAATGGTCTTTTGAATGTCATTTTTACCTATCGATTTTATGGCTTTTTCTGGCGTAGTTTGACGTGCTGATTGCAACGGTACCATTGGATCGGGTGGTTTTGATGCACTTTTCAATTCAGCTCAATTTTATGGATATAGCCAATGTTGAGCAAAAATGCATTTTCACTGCACACATCAGTAAGCCGTCAAAAATGGTCTTTTGAATGTCATTTTTACCTATCGATTTTATGGCTCTATCTAGCGTAGTTTGACGTGCTGATTGCAAAAGTACCAATGGATCGAGCGGATTTGATGTATTTTTCAATTCAGCCCAATTTGATGGAAATAGCCAATATTTACTGAAAATGGCACTCCAAGCACATACATAAGTGAGCCATCAAAAATGGTCTTTTGAATGTCATTTTTACCTATCGATTTTATGGCTTTTTCTGGCGTAGTTTGACGTGCTGATTGCAACGTTACCATTGGATCTGGTGGATTTGATGTATTTTTCGATTGAGCCCAATTTGATGGAAATAGCCAATATTGACCACGAATGGCAGTTCCAGCACATACATGAGTGGGCCATCAAAAATGCTGTGTTGAATGTCATTTTTACCTATCAATTTTATGGCTTTTTCTGGCATAGTTTCACGTGCTGTTTGAAACAGTACCATTGGATCGGGTGGATGTAATGTATTTTTCGATTCAGCCCAATTTGATGGAAATAGCCAATATTGAGGGAAAATGGCACTTCTAGCACATACATAAGTGAGCTGTCGAAAATGGTCTTTTGAATGTCATTTTTACCTATCGATTTTATGGCTTTTTCTGGCGTAGTTTGACGTGTTAATTGTAACAGTACCATTGGATCAGGTGGATTTGATGTATTTTTAAATTCAACCCAATTTGATGGAAATATTAATATTGACTCAAAATGGCACTTCCAGCACATACATAAGTGAGCCATCAAAAATGGTCTTTTGAATGTCATTTTTACCCATCGATTTTATGTCTTTTTCTGGCGTAGTTTGACGTGCTGATTGCAACGGTATAATTCGATCGGATGGATTTGATGTATTTTTCGATTCAGCCAAATTTGATGGAAATAGCCAATATTGACCGAAAATTGCATTTTTACTGCTCACATCAGTAAGCAGTCAAAAAAGGTCTTTTGAATGTCATTTTTACCGATCGATTTTATGGCTTTTCTGGCGTAGTTTGACATGCTGATTGCAACAGTACCATTGGATCAGGTGGATTTTATGTATTTTACAATTCAGCCCAATTTGATGGAAATAGCCAATAGCAACCAAAAATGCATTTTCACCGCACACATCAGTGAGCCGGCAAAAATGCTCTTTTGAATGTCATTTTTACCTATCGATTTTATGGCTATTTCTGGCGTAGTTTGACGTGCTGATTCCAACGGTACCATTTGAACGGGTGGATTTATGTATTTTTGATTCAGCCCAATTTGACGGAATCAGTCAATATTGACTCAAAATGGCACTCCCACCAAATCCATAAGTGAGCCATCAAAAATGGTCTTTCGAATGTCATTTTTACCTATCGATTTTATAGCTTTTTCTTGCGTAATTTGACGTGCTGATTGCAACGGTACCATTGGATCGGGTGGATTTGATGTAATCTTCGATTCAGCCTAATTTGATGGAAATAGCCAATATTGACCGAAAATTGCACTTCCAGCAAATACATATGTGAACCGTCAAAAATGGTCTTTTGAATGTTTATTTTACCTATCGATTTTATGGCTTTTTCTGGCGTAGTTTGACGTGCAGATTGCAACAGTACCATCAGATTGGGTGGATTTGATGTATTTTTGATTCAGTCCTATTCGATGGAAATAGCCAATATTGACCAAAAATGCATTTTTACCGCACACATTGGTAAGCCGTCTAAAATCGTCTTTTGAATGTAATTTTTACCTATCGATTTTAGGGCTTTTTCTGGCGTAGTTTGACGTGCTGATTGCAGCGGTACCATTGGATTGGGTGGATTTGATGTATATTTAAATTAAGCCGAATTTGATGGAAATTTGATGGAAATAGCCAATATGGAACAGGAATGCTTTTTCACTGCACGCATCAGTGAGTCGGCAAAAATGGTCTTTTGTATTTCATTTTTACCTGTCGATTGCATGGATTTGATGTATTTTTCGATTCAGCCCAATTTGACGGAAATAGCCAATATTGACTGAAAATGGCACTTCCAGCACATACATAAGTGAGCTGTCAAGAATGGTCTTTTGTATTTCATTTTTACCTATCGATTTGATAGCTTTTTCTGGCGTAGTTTGACGTGCTGATTGCAACGGTACCATTGGATCGGGTGGATTTGATGTATTTTTGAGTAAGCCCAATTTGATGAAAATAACCAATATTGACCGAAAATTAAACTTCCAGCAAATACACAAGTGAGCCGTCAAAAATGGTCTTTTGAATGTCATTTTTACCTATCGATTTTATGGCTTTTCCTGGCGTAGTTTGATGTGCTGATTGCAACAGTACCATTGGATGGGGTGGATTTGATGTATTTTCCGATTCAGCCCAATTTGATGGAAATAGCCAATGTTGACCAAAAATCCATTTTTACCACTCACATCAGTAAGCCGTCAAAAATGGTCTTTTGAATGTCATTTTTATCTATCAATTTTATGGCTTTTTCTGGCGTAGTTTGATGTGCTTATTGCAACGGTACAATTGGATCGGGTGGATTTGATGTTTATTTAAATTAAGCCCAATTTGATGGAAATAGCCAATATGGAACAGGAATGCTTTTTCACTGCACACATCAGTTAGTCGGCAAAATGATCTTTTGTATTTCATTTTTATTTATCGATTTTATGGGTTTTTCTGGCGTAGCTTTACATGCTGATTGCAACAGTACCATTGGAGCTAGTGGATTTGATGTATTTCTTCAATTCAGCGCAATTTGACGGAAATAGCCAATATTGACTGAAAATGGAACTTCCAGCACATACATAAGTGAGCTGTCAAAAATAGACTTTTGTATTTCATTTTTACCTATTGATTTGATGGCTTTTTCTGGCGTAGTTTGACGTGCTGATTGCAACGGTACCATTGGATTGGGTGAATTTGATGTATTTTTGAGTAAGCACAATTTGATGAAAATACCCAATATTGACCAAAAATAAAACTTCCAGCAGATACATAAGTGAGCCGTCAAAAATGGTCTTTTGAATGTCATTTTTACCTATCAATTTTATGGCTTTTCCTGGCGTAGTTTGATGTGCTGATTGCAACAGTACCATTGGATTGGGTGGATTTGATGTATTTTTCGATTCAGCCCAATTTGATGGATATAGCCAATATTGACCAAAAATCCATTTTTACCACTCACATCAGTAAGCCGTCAAAAATGGTCTTTTGAATGTCATTTTTATCTATCAATTTTATGGCTTTTTCTGGCGTAGTTTGATGTGCTTATTGCAACGGTACCATTGGATCGGGTGGATTTGATGTATTTTTTAATTTAGCCCAATTCGATGGAAATAGGCAATATTGACCAAAAATGCATTTTTACCGCACACATTAGTAAGCCAGCAAAAATGGACTTTTGAATGTCATTTTTACCTATCCGTTTTATCGCTTTTTTTGACTAGTTTGACGTGCTGATTGCAACAGTACCATTATATCGGGAGGATTTGATGTATTTTTCGATTCAGCCCAATTTGACGGAAATAGCCAATATTGACTGAAAATGGCAGTTCCAGCACATACATAAGTGAGCCATCAAAAATGCTCTGTTGAATGTCATTTTTACCTATCGATTTGATGGCTTTTTCTGGCGTAGTTTGACATGCTGATTGCAACAGTACCATTGGATCAGGTGGATTTTATGTATTTTACAATTCGGCCCAATTTGATGGAAATAGCCAATAGCGACCAAAAATGCATTTTCACCGCACACATCAGTGAGCCGGCAAAAATGCTCTTTTGAATGTCATTTTTACCTATCGATTTTATGGCTATTTCTGGCGTAGTTTGACGTGCTGATTCCAACGGTACCATTTGAACGGGTGGATTTATGTATTTTTGATTCAGCCCAATTTGACGGAATCAGTCAATATTGACTCAAAATGGCACTCCCACCAAATCCATAAGTGAGCCATCAAAAATGGTCTTTCGAATGTCATTTTTACCTATCGATTTTATAGTTTTTTCTTGCGTAATTTGACGTGCTGATTGCAACGGTACCATTGGATCGGGTGGATTTGATGTAATCTTCGATTCAGCCTAATTTGATGGAAATAGCCAATATTGACCGAAAATTGCACTTCCAACAAATACATATGTGAACCGTCAAAAATGGTCTTTTGAATGTTTATTTTACCTATCGATTTTATGGCTTTTTCTGGCGTAGTTTGACGTGCAGATTGCAACAGTACCATCAGATTGGGTGGATTTGATGTATTTTTGATTCAGTCCTATTCGATGGAAATAGCCAATATTGACCAAAAATGCATTTTTACCGCACACATTGGTAAGCCGTCTAAAATCGTCTTTTGAATGTAATTTTTACCTATCGATTTTAGGGCTTTTTCTGGCGTAGTTTGACGTGCTGATTGCAACGGTACCATTGGATCGGGTGGATTTGATGTATTTTTGAGTAAGCCCAATTTGATGAAAATAACCAATACTGACCGAAAATTAAACTTCCAGCAAATACACAAGTGAGCCGTCAAAAATGGTCTTTTGAATGTCATTTTTACCTCTCGATTTTATGGCTTTTCCTGGCGTAGTTTGATGTGCTTATTGCAACAGTACCATTGGATGGGGTGGATTTGATGTATTTTTCGATTCAGCCCAATTTGATGGAAATAGCCAATGTTGACCAAAAATCCATTTTTACCACTCACATCAGTAAGCCGTCAAAAATGGTCTTTTGAATGTCATTTTTATCTATCAATTTTATGGCTTTTTCTGGCGTAGTTTGACGTGCTGATTGCAACGGTACAATTGGATCGGGTGGATTTGATGTTTATTTAAATTAAGCCCAATTTGATGGAAATAGCCAATATGGAACAGGAATGCTTTTTCACTGCACACATCAGTTAGTCGGCAAAATGATCTTTTGTATTTCATTTTTATTTATCGATTTTATGGGTTTTTCTGGCGTAGCTTTACATGCTGATTGCAACAGTACCATTGGAGCTAGTGGATTTGATGTATTTCTTCAATTCAGCGCAATTTGACGGAAATAGCCAATATTGACTGAAAATGGAACTTCCAGCACATACATAAGTGAGCTGTCAAAAATAGACTTTTGTATTTCATTTTTACCTATTGATTTGATGGCTTTTTCTGGCGTAGTTTGACGTGCTGATTGCAACGGTACCATTGGATTGGGTGAATTTGATGTATTTTTGAGTAAGCACAATTTGATGAAAATACCCAATATTGACCAAAAATAAAACTTCCAGCAGATACATAAGTGAGCCGTCAAAAATGGTCTTTTGAATGTCATTTTTACCTATCAATTTTATAGCTTTTCCTGGCGTAGTTTGATGTGCTGATTGCAACAGTACCATTGGATTGGGTGGATTTGATGTATTTTTCGATTCAGCCCAATTTGATGGATATAGCCAATATTGACCAAAAATCCATTTTTACCACTCACATCAGTAAGCCGTCAAAAATGGTCTTTTGAATGTCATTTTTATCTATCAATTTTATGGCTTTTTCTGGCGTAGTTTGATGTGCTTATTGCAACGGTACCATTGGATCGGGTGGATTTGATGTATTTTTTAATTTAGCCCAATTCGATGGAAATAGGCAATATTGACCAAAAATGCATTTTTACCGCACACATTAGTAAGCCAGCAAAAATGGACTTTTGAATGTCATTTTTACCTATCCGTTTTATCGCTTTTTTTGACTAGTTTGACGTGCTGATTGCAACAGTACCATTATATCGGGAGGATTTGATGTATTTTTCGATTCAGCCCAATTTGACGGAAATAGCCAATATTGACTGAAAATGGCAGTTCCAGCACATACATAAGTGAGCCATCAAAAATGCTCTGTTGAATGTCATTTTTACCTATCGATTTGATGGCTTTTTCTGGCGTAGTTTGACATGCTGATTGCAACAGTACCATTGGATCAGGTGGATTTTATGTATTTTACAATTCGGCCCAATTTGATGGAAATAGCCAATAGCGACCAAAAATGCATTTTCACCGCACACATCAGTGAGCCGGCAAAAATGCTCTTTTGAATGTCATTTTTACCTATCGATTTTATGGCTATTTCTGGCATAGTTTGACGTGCTGATTCCAACGGTACCATTTGAACGGGTGGATTTATGTATTTTTGATTCAGCCCAATTTGATGGAATCAGTCAATATTGACTCAAAATGGCACTCCCACCAAATCCATAAGTGAGCCATCAAAAATGGTCTTTCGAATGTCATTTTTACCTATCGATTTTATAGCTTTTTCTTGCGTAATTTGACGTGCTGATTGCAACGGTACCATTGGATCGGGTGGATTTGATGTAATCTTCGATTCAGCCTAATTTGATGGAAATAGCCAATATTGACCGAAAATTGCACTTCCAGCAAATACATATGTGAACCGTCAAAAATGGTCTTTTGAATGTTTATTTTACCTATCGATTTTATGGCTTTTTCTGGCGTAGTTTGACGTGCAGATTGCAACAGTACCATCAGATTGGGTGGATTTGATGTATTTTTGATTCAGTCCTATTCGATGGAAATAGCCAATATTGACCAAAAATGCATTTTTACCGCACACATTGGTAAGCCGTCTAAAATCGTCTTTTGAATGTAATTTTTACCTATCGATTTTAGGGCTTTTTCTGGCGTAGTTTGACGTGCTGATTGCAGCGGTACCATTGGATTGGGTGGATTTGATGTATATTTAAATTAAGCCGAATTTGATGGAAATTTGATGGAAATAGCCAATATGGAACAGGAATGCTTTTTCACTGCACGCATCAGTGAGTCGGCAAAAATGGTCTTTTGTATTTCATTTTTACCTGTCGATTGCATGGATTTGATGTATTTTTCGATTCAGCCCAATTTGACGGAAATAGCCAATATTGACTGAAAATGGCACTTCCAGCACATACATAAGTGAGCTGTCAAGAATGGTCTTTTGTATTTCATTTTTACCTATCGATTTGATAGCTTTTTCTGGCGTAGTTTGACGTGCTGATTGAAACGGTACCATTGGATCGGGTGGATTTGATGTATTTTTGAGTAAGCCCAATTTGATGAAAATAACCAATATTGACCGAAAATTAAACTTCCAGCAAATACACAAGTGAGCCGTCAAAAATGGTCTTTTGAATGTCATTTTTACCTATCGATTTTATGGCTTTTCCTGGCGTAGTTTGATGTGCTGATTGCAACAGTACCATTGGATGGGGTGGATTTGATGTATTTTTCGATTCAGCCCAATTTGATGGAAATAGCCAATGTTGACCAAAAATCCATTTTTACCACTCACATCAGTAAGCCGTCAAAAATGGTCTTTTGAATGTCATTTTTATCTATCAATTTTATGGCTTTTTCTGGCGTAGTTTGATGTGCTTATTGCAACGGTACAATTGGATCGGGTGGATTTGATGTTTATTTAAATTAAGCCCAATTTGATGGAAATAGCCAATATGGAACAGGAATGCTTTTTCACTGCACACATCAGTTAGTCGGCAAAATGATCTTTTGTATTTCATTTTTATTTATCGATTTTATGGGTTTTTCTGGCGTAGCTTTACATGCTGATTGCAACAGTACCATTGGAGCTACTGGATTTGATGTATTTCTTCAATTCAGCGCAATTTGACGGAAATAGCCAATATTGACTGAAAATGGAACTTCCAGCACATACATAAGTGAGCTGTCAAAAATAGACTTTGTATTTCATTTTTACCTATTGATTTGATGGCTTTTTCTGGCGTAGTTTGACGTGCTGATTGCAACGGTACCATTGGATTAGGTGAATTTGATGTATTTTTGAGTAAGCACAATTTGATGAAAATACCCAATATTGACCAAAAATAAAACTTCCAGCAGATACATAAGTGAGCCGTCAAAAATGGTCTTTTGAATGTCATTTTTACCTATCAATTTTATGGCTTTTCCTGGCGTAGTTTGATGTGCTGATTGCAACAGTACCATTGGATTGGGTGGATTTGATGTATTTTTCGATTCAGCCCAATTTGATGGATATAGCCAATATTGACCAAAAATCCATTTTTACCACTCACATCAGTAAGCCGTCAAAAATGGTCTTTTGAATGTCATTTTTATCTATCAATTTTATGGCTTTTTCTGGCGTAGTTTGATGTGCTTATTGCAACGGTACCATTGGATCGGGTGGATTTGATGTATTTTTTAATTTAGCCCAATTCGATGGAAATAGGCAATATTGACCAAAAATGCATTTTTACCGCACACATTAGTAAGCCAGCAAAAATGGACTTTTGAATGTCATTTTTACCTATCCGTTTTATCGCTTTTTTTGACTAGTTTGACGTGCTGATTGCAACAGTACCATTATATCGGGAGGATTTGATGTATTTTTCGATTCAGCCCAATTTGACGGAAATAGCCAATATTGACTGAAAATGGCAGTTCCAGCACATACATAAGTGAGCCATCAAAAATGCTCTGTTGAATGTCATTTTTACCTATCGATTTGATGGCTTTTTCTGGCGTAGTTTGACATGCTGATTGCAACAGTACCATTGGATCATGTGGATTTTATGTATTTTACAATTCGGCCCAATTTGATGGAAATAGCCAATATTGACCGAAAATTGCACTTCCTGCAAGTACATAACATAGCTGTCAAAAATGGTGTTTTAAATGTCATTTTAACCTATCGATTTTATGGCTTGTTCTGGCGTAGTTTGACGTGCTGATTTAACAGTACCATTGGATCGGGTAGATTTGATGTATTTTTCAATTCAGCCCAATTTGATGGAAATAGCCAATATTGAGCAAAAATGCATTTTTACCGCACACATCAGTAAACCGTCAAAAATGGTCTTTTGAATGTTGTTTTTACCTATCGATTTTATGGCTTTTTCTGGCGTCGTTTGACATGCTGATTCCAACCGTACCATTGGATCGGGTGAATTTGATGTATTTTTCGATTCAGCCCAATTTTATGGAAGTAGCCAATATTGAGCAAAAATGCATTTTTACCACGCACATCAGTAAGCCGTCAAAAATGGTCTTTTGAATGTCATTTTTACCTATCGATTTTATGGCTTTTTCTGGCGTAGTTTGACGTGCTGATTGCAACGGTACCATTGGATCGAGTGGATTTGATATATTTTTTGATTCAGCCCAATTTGATGGAAATAGCCAATATTGACCAAAAATGCATTTTTACAGCTCACATCAGTAAGCCGTCAAAAATGGTCTTTTGAATGTCATTTTTACCTATCAATTTCATGGCTTTTCCTGGCGTAGTTTTACATGCTGATTGCAACAGTTCCATTGGATCAGGTGGATTTGAGATATTTTTCAATTCAGCCCAATTCAATGTAAATAGCCAATATTAACCGAAAATGAATTTTTACCACTCACATCACTAAGCCGTCACAAATGGCCTTTTGAATGTCATTTGTACCTATCGATTTTATGGCTTTTTCTGCTGTAGTTTACGTGCTGATTGATACAGTAGCATTGGATCGGGTGGATTTGATGTATTTTTGATTCAGCCCAATTTGATGGAAATAGCCAATATTGACTGAAAATGGCACTTCCAGCACATACATGAGTGAGCCATCAAAAATGATCTTTTGAATGTCATTTTTACCTATCGATTTTATGGCTTTTTCTGGCGCAGTTTGACGTGCTGATTGCAACAATACCATTGGATCGGGTGGATTTGATGTATTTTACGATTCAGCCCAATTTGATGGAATTAGCCAATACTGACTTAAATTGCACTTCCAGCAAATACATAAGTGAGCCGTCAAGAATGATCTTTTGAATGTCATTTTTACCTATCGATTTTATGGCTTTTTCTGGCGTCGTTTGACATGCAGATTCCAACAGTACCATTGGATCGGGTTTATTTGATGTATTTTTCAATTCAGCCCAATTTTATGTAAATAGCCAATATTGACTGAAAATGCATTTTTACCACTCACATCAGTAAGCCGTCGGAAATGGTCTTTTGAATGTCATTTTTACCTATCGATTTTCTGGCTTTTTCTGGCGTAGTTTGACTTGCTGATTTCAACGGTACCATTGGATCAGGTGGATTTGATGTATTTTGAGATCAAGCCCAAATTGATGGAAATAGCCAATATTGACCAAAAATGGCACTTGCAGCAAATAAATATATGAGTTGTCAAAAATGGTCTTTTGAATGTCATTTTTACCTATCGATTTGATGGCTTTTTCTGGCGTAGTTTGATGTGCTGATTGCAACAGTACCATTGGATTGTGTACATTTGATGTATTTTTCAATTCAGCCCAATTGGATGGAAATAACCAATATTGACCGGAAATGCATTTTTACTGCACATATCAGTAAGCCGTCAAAAATGGTCTTTTGAATGTAATTTTTACCTATCGATTTTATGGCTTTTTCTGGCGTAGTTTGACGAGCTGATTGCAACGGTACCATTGGATCAGGTGGATTTGATGTATTTTTCGATCCAGCCCAATTTGATGGAATTAGCCAATATTGACCAAAAATGGCACTTCTAGCACATACATTAGTGAGCCGTCAAAAATGGTCTTCTGAATGTCATTTTTACCTATCGATTTTATGGCTTTTTCTGGTGTAGTTTGACGTGTTGATTGCAACGGTACCATTGGATCGGGTGGATTTGATGTTTTTTTCGATTCAGCCCAATTTGATGGAAATAGCCAATATTGACCAAAAATGCATTTTTACTACAGACATCAGTAAGCTGGCAAAAATAGTCTTTTGAATGTCAATTTCACCTATCGAATTTATGACTTTTTCTGGCGTAGTTTGACGTGCTGATTGCAACGGTACCATTGGATCGGGTGGATTTGATGTATTTTTAAATTAAGCCTAATTTGATTAAAATAGCCAATATTGACTAAAAATTGCACTTCTAGCAAATACATATATGAGTTGTCAAAAATGGTCTTTTGAATGTCATTTTTACCTATCGATTTTATGTCTTTTTCTGGCGTAGTTTGACGTGCTGATTGCAACAGTACCATTGGATTGTGTGGATTTGATGTATTTTTCAATCCAGCCCAATTTGATGAAAATAACCAATATTGACCAAAAATGCATTCTTACCGCACACATCAGTAAGCTGTCAAAAATGGTCTTTTGAATGTCATTTTTACCTATCGATTTGATGGCTTTTTCTGGCGTAGTTTGACATGCTGATTGCAACTGTACCATTGGATCGGGAGGATTTGATGTATTTTTCGAATCAACCCAATTTGATGGAAATAGCCAATATTGACCAAAAATGCTTTTTCACTGCACACATCAGTGAGCCGTCAAAAATGGTCTTTTGAATGTCATTTTTACCTATCGATTTGATGTCTTTTTCTGGCGTAGTTTGACATGCTGATTGCAACAGTACCATTGGATCGAGTGGATTTGATGTATTTTTCGATTCAGCCAAATTTGATGAAAATAACCAATACTGACTGAAAATGCGTTTTCACCGCACATATCAGTAAGCCGTCAAATATGGTCTTTTGAATGTCATTTTTACCTATCGATTTTATGGCTTTTTCTGGTGTAGTTTAACGTGTTCATTGCAACAGTACCATTGGATCGGGTGGATTTGATGTATTTTACGATTCAGCCCAATTTGATGGAAATATCCAATATTGACCTAAAATTTTACTTCCAGCAAATACATAAGTAAGCCGTCAAAAATGGTATTTTGAGTGTCATATTTACCTATCGATTTTATGGCTATTTCTGGCGTAGTTTGACGTGCTGATTGAGACAGTACCATTGGATCGGGTGGATTTGACGTATTTTTCGATTCAGCCCAATTTGATGGAAATAGCCAATATTGACCAAAAATGCATTTTACTGCTCACATCAGTAAGCCAGGGAAAATTGTCTTTTGAATGTCATTTTCACCTATCGATTTTATGGCTTTTTCTGGCGTAGTTTGACGTGCTGATTGCAACAGCACCATTCGATCAGGTGGATATGATGTATTTTACGATTAAGCAAAATTTGATGGAAATAGCCAATATTGACCAAAAATGCATTTTTACCGCACACATAAATAAGCTGTCAAAAATGGTCTTTTGAATGTCATTTTTACCTATCGATTTTATGGCTTTTTCTGGCGTAGTTTGACGTGTTAATTGCAACAGTACCATTGGATTTGATTGATTTGATGTATTCTTTGATTCAGCCCAATTCGATGGAAGTGGCCAATATTGACCAAAAATGGCACTTCCAGCACATAAATTAGTGAGCCGTCAAAAATGGTCTTTTGAATGTCATTTTAACCCATCGATTTTGTGGCTTTTTCTGGCGTAGTTTGACGTGCTGATTGCAACGGTACCAATGTATCGGGTGGATTTGATGTATTTTCAATTCAGCCCAACTTGATGGAAATAGCCAATATTGACCAAAAATGCATTTACTCCTCATATCAGTAAGCCAGCAAAAATGGTCTTTTGAATGTCATTTTTACGTATCAATTTTATGGCTTTTTCTGGCATAGTTTGACGTGTTGATTGCAAAGGTACAATTGGATTGAGTGGATTTCATGTATTTTACGATTCAGCCCAAATATATGTAAATGGCCAATATTGACTGAAAATGCATTTTTACTGCTCACATCAGTAAGCCACCAAAATGGTCTTTTGAATGTCATTTTTACCTATCGATTTTATGCCTTTTTATGGCGTAGATTGACATGCTGATTGCAACAGTACCTTTGGATCGGGTGGATTTGATGTATTTTTCAATTCAGCCCAATTTGATTGAAATAGCCAATATTGACTGAAAATGCATTTTTACTGCACACATCAGTAAGCCATCAAAAATGGTCTTTTGTATTTTATTTTTACCTCTCGATCTCATGGCTATTTTGGCGTAGTTTGACGTGCTGATTGCAAGTGTACCATTGGATCAGGTAGATTTGATGTATTTTTCCATTCAGCCCAATGTAATAAAATAGCCAATATAGAACGAAAATGCATTTTTACTGCACAGATCAGTAAGCCGGCAAAAATGGTTTTTTTGTATGTCATTTTTACCTATCGATTTATGGCTTTTTCTGGAGTAGTTTGACTTGCTGATTGCAACGGTACCATTGGATCGGGTGGATTTGATGTATTTTTTTGATCCAGCTCAATTTGATGAAAATAGCCAATATTGACCGAAAATGCATTTTCACTGCGAACAACAGTAGGCTTTCAAAAATGGTCTTTTGAATGTCATTTTTACCCATGGATTTTATGACTTCTTCTGGCGTAGTTTGACGTGCTGATTGCAACACTACCATTAGATTGGGTGGATTTGATGTATTTTTCGATTCAGCCCAATTTGATGGAAATCGCTGCTCTTAGTCGAGAAAGCACTTCCAGGAACTACATAAGTGAGCCTTCAAAAATGGTCTTTTGAATGTCATTTTTACCTATCGATTTGATGGCTTTTTCTGGCGTACTTAGACGTGCTGATTGCAAATGTACCATTGGATCGGGTGGATTTGATGTATTTTTAATTCAGCCCAATTTGATTGAAAAAGCCAATATTACTGAAAATGCATTTTTACTGCACACATCAGTAAGCCATCACAAATGGTCTTTTGAATGTCATTTGTACCTCTCGATTTCATGGCTTTTTTGGCGTAGTTTGACGTGTTGATTGCAAAGGTACCATTGGATCGGGATTGATTTGATGTATTTTTCGATTCAGCCCAATTTGATACAAATAGCCAATGTTGAACGAAAATGCATTTTTAATGCACAGATCAGTAAGCCGGCAAAAAGTGTTTTTTGTATGTAATTTTTACCTATCGATTTATGGCTTTTTCTGGCGTAGTTTGACTTGCTGATTGCAACGGTACCATTGGATCGGGTGGATTTGAAGTATTTTACGATTCAGCCCAATTTGATGAAAATAGCCAATATTGACTGAAAATGCATTTTTACCACTCACATCAGTAAGCCGTCAAAAATGGTCTTGTGAATCTCATTTTTACCTATCGATTTTCTGGCTTTTTCTGGCGTAGTTTGACGTGCTGGTTGCAACGGTACCATTGGATTGGCTGGATTTGATATATTTTCGATTCAGCCCAATTTGATGGAAATAACCAATATTGACCAAAAATTGCACTTCCAGCAAATACATAAGTTAGCCATCGAAAATAGTCTTTTGAATGTCATTTTTACCTATCGATTTTATTGCTTTTTCTGGCGTAGTTTGACGTGTTAATTGCAACAGTACCATTGGATCTGGTGGATTTGATGTATATTTTGATTTAGCCCAATTTGATGTAAATAGCCAATATTGAACAGAAATGCATTTTCACTGCACAAATCAGTGAGCCGTCAAAAATAGTCTTTCGTATTTTATTTTTACCTATCGATTTTATGGCTTTGTCTGGCATAGTTTGACATGCTGATTGCAACAGTACCATTGGATTGGGTGGATTTGATGTATTTTTTCATTCAGCCCAATTTGATGAAAATAGCCAATATTGACCAAAAATGCATTTTCACCGAACACATCAGTAAGCTGTTAAAAATGGTCTTTTGAATGTCATTTTTACCTATCGATTTCATGGCTTTTTCTGGCGTAGTCTGACGTGCTGACTGCAACAGTACCATTTGATCGGGTGGATTTGATGTACTTTTCGATTCAACCCTATTTGATGGAAATAGCCAATATTGCCCAAAAATGGCACTTCCAGTACATACATAAGTGTGCCGTCAAAAATGGTCTTTTGAATGTCAGTTTTTCCTATCGATTTTATGGCTTTTTCTGGCGAAGTTTGTCGTGCTGATTGCAACAGTACCGTTGGATCGGATGGATTTGATGTATTTTTCAATTCAGCCGAATTTGATGTAAATAGCCAATATTGACTGAAAATTCATTTTTACCACTCACATCAGTGAGCCATCAAAAATGGTCTTCTGAATGTCATTTTTACCTATTGATTTTAAGGCTTTTTCTGGCATAGTTTGACGTGGTGATTTCAGCGGTACCATTCGATCAGATGGATTTGATGTATTTATAAATTCAGCCCAATTTGATGTAAATAGCCAATATTGACTGAAAATGGCACTTCAAGCGCATACATAAGTGAGCTATCAAAAATGGTCTTTTGAATGTCATTTTTACCTATCGATTTTATAGCTTTTTCTGGCGTAGTTTAACGTGCTGATTGCAACGGTACCATTGGATCGGGTGGATTTGATGTATTTTTCAATTCAGCCCAATTTGATGGAATAGCCAATATTGACCAAAAATGGCACTTCCAGCACATACATAAGTGAGCCATCAAACATGGTCTTCTGAATGTCATTTTTACCTATTGATTTTATGGCTTTTTCTGGCGTAGTTTGACGTGTTAATTGCAACAGTACCATTGGATCGGGTGGATTTGATGTATTTTTCGATTCAGCCCAATTTGATGGAAATAGCCAATATTGACCAAAAATTTTTATGGCTTTTTCTGGCGTGGTTTGACGTGCTGATTGCAACAGTACCATTGGATCGGGTGGATTTGATGTATTTCTCGATTCAGTCCAATTTGATGGAAATAACCAATGTTGACTGATAATGGCACTTCCAGCACATACATAGCCAATATTGACCAAAAATGCATTTTTACCGCACAAATCAGTAACCCATCAAAAATGGTCTTCCGAATGTCATTTTTACCTATCGATTTTATGGCTTTTCCTGGCGTAGTTTGACATGCTGATTGCAGCAGTACCATTGGATCGGCTGGATTTGATGTATTTTTTGATTCAGCCCAATTTGATGACAATAGCCAATATTGACAAAAAATGCATTTACACGGCACACAACAGTAAGACGTCAAAAATGGTCTATTGAATGTCATTTTTACCTATCGATTTGATGGCTTTTTCTGGCGTAGTTTGACGTGCTGATTGCAACGGTACCATTGAATCGGTTGGATTTGATGTATTTTTCGATTTAACCCAATTTGATGGAAATAGCCAATATTGACCGAAAATTTTTATGGCTTTTTCTGGCGTAGTTTGACGTACTGATTGCAACAGTACCATTGGATTGGGTGGATTTGATGTATTTTTCGATTCAGCCCAATTTGATGGAAATAGCCAACATTGACCAAAAATGCATTTTCACGGCACATATCAGTAAGCCGTCAAAAATGGTCTTTTGAATGTCATTTTTACCTGTCGATTTGATGGCTTTTTCTGGCGTAGTTTGACAGGCTGATTGCAACGGTACAATTGGATCGGGTGGATTTGATGTTTTTATCAATTAAGCCCAATTTGATGGAAATGGCCAATATTGACCAAAAATGCATTATTACCGTACACATCAGTAAGCCAGCAAAAATGGTTTTTTGAAAGTCATTTTTACCTATCGATTTTTTGGTTTTTTCTGGCGTAGTTTGACGTGCTGATTGCAACAGTACCATTGGATCGGGTGGATTTGATGTATTTCTCGATTCAGCCCAATTCAATGAAAATAGCCAATATTGAGCAAAAAACATTTTTACTGCACATATCAGTAACCCGTCAAAATGGTCTTTTGAATGTCATTTTTACCTATCGATTTTATGGCTTATTCTGGCATAGTTTGACGTGTTAATTGCAACAGTGCCATTGGATAGGGTGGATTCGATGTATTTTTTAATTTTGCCCAATTTGATCGAAAAAGCCAATATTGACCAAAAATGCTTTTTTACCGACCACATCAGTAAGCTGGCAAAAATGGTCTTTTGAATGTCATTTTTACCTATCGATTTTATGGCTTTTTCCGGCGTAGTTTAACGTGCTGATTTCAACGGTACCATTGAATTGGGTGGATTTGATGTATTTTTCAATTCAGCCCAATTCGATGGAAACAGCCAATATTAACTGAAAATGCATTTTTACTGCACACATCAGTAAGCTGTCGAAAATGGTCTTTTGAATGTCATTTTTACCCATCGATTTCATGGCTTTTTCTGGCGTCGTTTGACATGCTGATTGCAACGGTACCATTGGATCAGGTGGATTTGATGTATTTTTCAATTCAGCCCAATTTTGTGTAAATAGCCAATATCGACCAAAAATTGCAATTCCAGCAAATACATAAGTGAAATGTCAAAAATGGTCTTTTGAATGTCGTTTTTTTCCTATCGATTTTATGGCTTTTCCTGGCGTAGTTTGACGTGTGGATTGCAACGGTACCATTGGATCGGGTGGATTTGATGTATTTTTCGATTCAGCCCAATTTGATGGAAATAGCCAATATTGACCAAAAATTTTTATGGCTTTTTCTGGCATGGTTTGACGTGCTGATTGCAACAGTACCATTGGATCGGGTGGATTTGATGTATTTCTCGATTCAGTCCAATTTGATGGAAATAACCAATGTTGACTGATAATGGCACTTCCAGCACATACATAGCCAATATTGACCAAAAATGCATTTTTACCGCACAAATCAGTAACCCATCAAAAATGGTCTTTCGAATGTCATTTTTACCTATCGATTTTATGGCTTTTCCTGGCGTAGTTTGACATGCTGATTGCAGCAGTACCATTGGATCGGCTGGATTTGATGTATTTTTTGATTCAGCCCAATTTGATGACAGTAGCCAATATTGACAAAAAATGCATTTACACGGCACACAACAGTAAGACGTCAAAAATGGTCTATTGAATGTCATTTTTACCTATCGATTTGATGGCTTTTTCTGGCGTAGTTTGACATGCTGATTGCAACGGTACCATTGAATCGGTTGGATTTGATGTATTTTTCGATTTAACCCAATTTGATGGAAATAGCCAATATTGACCGAAAATTTTTATGGCTTTTTCTGGCGTAGTTTGACGTACTGATTGCAACAGTACCATTGGATTGGGTGGATTTGATGTATTTTTCGATTCAGCCCAATTTGATGGAAATAGCAAACATTGACCAAAAATGCATTTTCACGGCACATATCAGTAAGCCGTCAAAAATGGTCTTTTGAATGTCATTTTTACCGGTCGTTTTGATGGCTTTTTCTGGCGTAGTTTGACAGGCTGATTGCAACAGTACAATTGGATCGGGTGGATTTGATGTTTTTATCAATTAAGCCCAATTTGATGGAAATGGCCAATATTGACCAAAAATGCATTATTACCGTACACATCAGTAAGCCAGCAAAAATGGTTTTTTGAAAGTCATTTTTACCTATCTTTTTTATGGCTTTTTCTGGCGTGGTTTGACGTGCTGGTTGCAACAGAACCATTGGATCAGGTGGATTTGATGTATTTTTCAATTCAGCCCAATTTGATGGAAATAGGCAATATTGACCAAAAATGCATTTTACCACTCACATCAGTAAGCCGTCAAAAATGGTCTTTTGAATGTCATTTTTACCTATGGATTTTATGGCTTATTCTGGCGTAGTTTGACGTGCTGATTGCAACAGTACCATTGGATCGGGTGGATTTGATGTATTTCTCGATTCAGCCCAATTCAATGAAAATAGCCAATATTGAGCAAAAAACATTTTTACTGCACATATCAGTAACCCGTCAAAATGGTCTTTTGAATGTCATTTTTACCTATCGATTTTATGGCTTATTCTGGCATAGTTTGACGTGTTAATTGCAACAGTGCCATTGGATAGGGTGGATTCGATGTATTTTTTAATTTTGCCCAATTTGATCGAAAAAGCCAATATTGACCAAAAATGCTTTTTTACCGACCACATCAGTAAGCTGGCAAAAATGGTCTTTTGAATGTCATTTTTACCTATCGATTTTATGGCTTTTTCCGGCGTAGTTTAACGTGCTGATTTCAACGGTACCATTGAATTGGGTGGATTTGATGTATTTTTCAATTCAGCCCAATTCGATGGAAACAGCCAATATTAACCGAAAATGCATTTTTACCGCACACATCAGTAAGCTGTCGAAAATGGTCTTTTGAATGTCATTTTTACCCATCGATTTCATGGCTTTTTGTGGCGTCGTTTGACATGCTGATTGCAACGGTACCATTTGATCAGGTGGATATGATGTATTTTTCAATTCAGCCCAATTTTGTGTGAATAGCCAATATCGACCAAAAATTGCAATTCCAGCAAATACATAAGTGAAATGTCAAAAATGGTCTTTTGAATGTCGTTTTTTTCCTATCGATTTTATGGCTTTTCCTGGCGTAGTTTGACGTGTGGATTGCAACGGTACCATTGGATTGGGTGGATTTGATGCATTCCTCGATTCAACCCAATTTCATGGATATAGCCAATATTGACCGAAAATGCATTTTTACCGCACACATCAGTAAGCCGTCAAAAATGGTCTTTTGATTGTCATTTTTACCTATTGATTTTATGGCTTTTTCTGGCGAAGTTTGACGTGCTGATTGCAACGGTACCATTGGATCGGGTGGATTTGATGTTTTTTCGATTCAGCCCAATTTGATGGAAATAGCCAACATTGACCAAAAATGCATTTTCACGGCACATATCAGTAAGCCGTTAAAAATGGTCTTTTGAATGTAATTTTTACCTATCGAATATATGGCTTTTTCTGGCGTAGTTCGACGTGCTGATTGCAACCGTACCATTGGATCGGGTGGATTTGATATATTTTTCGATTCAGCCGAATTTGATGGAAATAGCCAATATTGACCAAAAATGTTTTTTTACCGACCACATCAGTAAGCTGGCAAAAATGGTCTTTTGAATGTTATTTTTACTTATCGATTTTATGGCTTTTTCTGGCATAGTTTGACGTGCTGATTGCAACGGTACCATTTGATCGGGTGGATTCGATGTATTTTTCTATTCAGCCCAATTTGATGGAAATAGCCAATATTGACTGAAAATGGCACTTCCAGCACATACATGAGTGAGCCATCAAAAATGGTCTTTTGAATGTCATTTTTACCTATCGATTTTATGGCTTTTTCTGGCGTAGTTTGACGCGCTGATTGCAACGGTACCATTGGATCAGGTGGATTTGATGCATTTTTTGATTCAGCCGAATTCGATGGAAATAGCCAATATTGACTGAAAATGGCACTTCCAATAAATACATAAGTGAGCCATGAAAAATAGTCTTTTCAATGTCATTTTTACCTATCGATTTCATGGCATTTTCTGGCGTAGTTTGACATGCTGATTGCAACGGTACCATTGGATCGGGTGGTTTTGATGTATTTTTCAATTCAGCCCAATTTGATGTAAATAGTCAATATATAACGAAAATGCATTTTTACTGCAAACATCAGTAAGCCAGCAAAAATGGTCTTCTGAATGCCATTTTTACCCATCGATTTTTTGGTTTTTCTGGCGTAGTTTGACGTGCTGATTGCAACGGTACCATTGGATTGGGTGGATTTGATGTTTTTATCAATTCAACCCAATTTGAAGGAAATAGCCAATATTGACGGAAAATGCATTTTTACCGCAGACGTGCTGATTGCAACAGTACCATTAGATCGTGTGGATTTGATTTATTTTTCAATTCAGCCCAATTTGATGGAAATTGCCGCTATTAGTTGAGAAGGGACTTCCAGAAACTACATAATTGAGCCTTCAAAAATGGTCTTTTGAATGTCATTTTTGTGCATCGATTTTATGGCTTTTTCTGGCGTAGTTAGATGTGCTGATTGCAACAGTACCATTGGATCGGGTGGATTTGATGTATTTTTCAATTCAGTCCAATTTGACGGAAATAGCCAATATTGACTGAAAATTGCACTTCCAGCACATACATAATTGAGCCATCAAAAATGGTCTTTTGAATGTTATTTTTACCTATCGATTTGATGACTTTTTCTTGCGTAGTTTGACGTGCTGATTGCAACAGTACCATTGGATCGGTTGGATTTGATGTATTTTTCGATTCAGCCCAATTTGATGGAAATAGCCAATAATGACTGAAGATGCATTTTTACTGCACATATCAGTAAGCTGTCAAAAATGGTCTTTTAAATGTCATTTTTACCCATCGATTTTTGGCTTTTACTAGCGTAGTTTAACATGTTGATTGCAACGGTACCATTGGATCGGGTGGATTTGATGTATTTTTTAATTCAGCCCAATTTGATGGAAATAGCCAATATTGACCAAAAATGCATTTTTACCGCACACATCAGTGAGCAATCAAAAATGGTCTTTTGAATGTCATTTTTACCTATCGATTTTATGGCTTTTTCTGGCGTGGTTTGACGTGCTGATTGCAACAGTACCATTGGATCGGATGGATTTGATGTTTTTTTCAATTCAGCCCAATTTGATGGAAATAGCCAATATTGACCAAAAATGGCACTTCCAGCACATGCATAAGTGTGCCATCAAAAATAGTCTTTCGAATGTCATTTTTACCTATCGATTATCTGGCTTTTTCTGGCGTAGTTTGACGTGTTAATTGCAACAGTACCATTCGATCGGGTGGATTTGATGTATTTTTCTATTCAGCCAAATTTGAAGGAAATAGCCAATATTGACCAAAAATGCATTTTTACTGCACACATCAGTAAGCCGTCAAAAATGGTCTTTTGAATGTCAATTTTACCTATCGATTTTATGGGTTGTTCTTGCGTAGTTTGACGTGCTGATTGCAACAGTACCATTGGATTGGGTAGATATGATGTATTTTACGATTCAGCCCAATTTGATGGAAATAGCCAATATTGACTGAAAATTGCACTTCCAGCAAATACATAGGTGAGCTGTCAAAAATGGTCTTTTGAATGTCATTTTTACCTATCGATTTGATGACTTTTTCTTGCGTAGTTTGACGTGCTGATTGCAACAGTACCATTGGATCGGTTGGATTTGATGTATTTTTTGATTCAGCCAAATTTGATGGAAATAACCAATATTGAACAAAAATGCATTTTTACCGCACACATCAGTAAGCTGTCAAAAATGGTCTTTTGAATGTCATTTTTACCTATCGATTTTCTGGCTTTTTCTGGCGTAGTTTGACGTGTTAATTGCAACAGTACCATTGGATCGGGTTGATTTGATGTATTTTTTAATTCAGCCCAATTTCATGGAAATAGCCAATATTGACCAAAAATGCATTTTCACTGTACACATCAGTAAGCTGTCAAAAATGGTCTTTTGAATGTCATTTTTACCTATCGATTTTCTGGCTTTTTCTGGCGTAGTTTGAAGTGCTGATTGCAACAGTACCATAGGATCGGGTGGATTTGATGTATTTTTTGATTCAGTCCAATTTGACGGAAATAGCCAATATTGAACAAAAATGGCACTACCAGCACATACATAAGTGAGCCGTCAAAAATGGCCTTTTGAATGTCATTTTTACCTATCAATTTTATGGCTTTTTCTGGCGTAGTTTGACGTGTTAATTGCAACACTACCATTGGATCGGATGGATTTGATGTATTTTTTGATTCAGCCCAATTTGATGGAAATAGCCAATATTGACCAAAAATGCATTTTTACCGCACACATCAGTGAGCCATTAAAAATGGTCTTTTGAATTTCATTTTTACCTATCGATTTTATGGCTTTTTCTGGCGTAGTTTGACGTGCTGATTGCAACGGTACCATTGGATCAGGTGGATTTGATGCATTCCTAAATTCAGCCCAATTTGATGGAAATAGCCAATATTGACCAAAAAGGCATATTTACCGCAAATATCAGTAAGCCAGCAGAAATGGTCTTTTAAATGTCATTTTTACCTATCGATTTTATGGCTCCTTTTGGCGTAGTTTGACGTGCTGATTGCAAATGTACCATTGGATGGGGTGGATTTGATGTATTTTTCGGTTCAGCCAAATTTGATGGAAATAACCAATATTGACCAAAAATGCATTTTTACTGCACACATCAGTTAGCTGGCAAAAATTGTCTTTCGTATTTCATTTTTACCTATCGATTTTATGGCTTTTTCTGGCGTCGTTTGACGTGCTGATTGCAACGGTACTATTGGATTGGGTGGATTTGATGTATTTTTTGATTCAGCCAAATTTGATGTAAATAACCAATATTGACAAAAAATGCATTTTTACCGCACACATCAGTAAGCTGGCAAAAATGGTCTTTTGTACTTCATTTTTACCTATCGATTTTATGGCTTTTTCTAGCGTAGTTTGACATGCTGATTGCAATGGTACCATTGGATCAGGTTGATTTGATGTATTTTTTAATTCAGCCCAATTTGATGGAAATAGCCAATATTGACCGAAAATTGCACTTCCAGCAAATACATGTGCGCCATCAAAAATGGTCTTTTGAATGTCATTTTTACCTATCGATTTTATGGCTTTTTCTGGCGTAGTTTGACGTGCCGATTGCAACGATACCATTGGAATGGGTGGATTTGATGTATTTTTCGATTCAGCCCAATTCGATGGGAATAACCAATATTGACCAAAAATGCATTTTTACTGCACACATCAGCAAGCCGTCAAAAATGGTCCTTTGAATGTCATTTTTACCTTTTGATTTTATGGCTTTTTCTGGCGTAGTTTTACGTGCTGATTACAACGGTACCATTGGATCAGGTGGATTTGATGTATTTTTTGATTCAGCCCAGTTTAATAGAAATAACAAATATTGACCAAAAATGCATTTTTACTGCACACTTCAGTAAGCCGTCAAAAATGGTCTTTTGAATGTCATTTTTACCTATCGATTTTATGGCTTTTTCTAGCGTAGTTTGACATGCTGATTGCAATGGTACCATTGGATCAGGTGGATTTGATGTATTTTTTGATTCAGCCCAGTTTACAGAAATAGCCAATATTGACCAAAAAGCATTTTTACCGCACACTTCAGTAAGCCGTCAAAAATAGTCCTTTGAAAGTCGTTTTTACCCATAGATTTTATGACTTCTGGCGTAGTTTGACGTGCTGATTGCAACACTACCATTAGATTGGATGGATTTGATGTATTTTATTCACCCCAATTTGATGGAAAACGCCGCTATTAGTCGAGAAGGCACTTCCAGGAACTACTTAAGTGAGCCCTCAAAAATAGTCTTTTGAAAGTCATTTTTACCTATCGATTTGATGGCTTTTTCTGTTGTAGTTAGACGTGCTGATTGCAAATGTACCATTGGATCGGGTGGATTTCATGTTTTTTCAATTCAGCCCAATTTAATTGAAATAGCCAATATTGAATGGAAATGCATTTTTACTGCACACATCAGTAAGCCATCAAAAATGGTCTTTTGAATGTCATTTGTACATCTCAATTTCATGGCTTTCTTGGCGTAGTTTGAAGTGCTGATTGCAACTGTATAATTGGATCGGGTGAATTTGATGTATTTTTCGATTCAGTCCAATTTGATGGAAATAGCCAATATTGACTGAAAATTGCACTTCCAGCAAATACATAAGTGAGCTGTCAAAAATGGTCTTTTGAATGTCATTTTTACATATCGATATTATGGCATTTTCTGGCGTAGTTTGACGTGCTGATTGCAACAGTACCATTGGATCTGGTGGATTTGATGTATTTTTTATTCAGCCCAATTTGACGGAAATAGCCAATATTGACTGATAATGGCACTTCCAGCAAATACATAAGTTAGCCATCAAAAATAGTCTTTTGAATGTCATTTTTACCAATCGATTTTCTGGCTTTTTCTGGCGTAGTTTGACGTATTGGTTTGCGGGGTACCATTGGATCGGGTGGATTTGATGGAAACAGCCAATATTGACCAAAAATGCATTTTCACTGCACACATCAGTAAGCCGGCAAAAATGGTCTTTTGTATTTATTTTTACCTATCGATTTTATGGCTTTTTCTGGCGTAGTTTGACATGCTGATTGCAACAGTACCGTTGGATGGGGTGGATTTGATGTATTTTTCGATTCAGCTCAATTTGATGTAAATACCCAATATTGACCGAAAATGCGTTTACACTGCACACATCAGTAAGCCGTCAAAAATGGTCTCTTGTATGTCATTTTTACCTATCGATTTTATGGCTTTTTCTGACGTAGTTTGACGTGCTGATTGCAACAGTAATTTTGGATTGGGTGGATTCGATGCATTTTTTAAATTCAGCCCAATTTGATGGAAATAGCCTATATTGACTGAAAATGGCACTCCCAGCACATCCATAAGTGAGCCATCAAAAATGATCTTTTGAATGTCATTTTTACCTATCGATTTTATGGCTTTTTCTGGCGTAGTTAGACATGCTGATTGCAACAGTACCATTGGATCGGGTGGATTTATGTATTTTTCGATTCAGCTGGATTTGATGGAAATAGCCAATATTGACCAAAAATGCATTTTTACCGCACACATCAGTAAGCCGGTGAAATTGGTCTTTTGAATGTCATTTTTACCTATCGATTTTATGGCTTTTTCTGGCGTAGTTTGACGTGCTGATTGTAACGGTACCATTGGATCAGGTGGATATGATGTATTTTTCAATTCAGCCCAATTTGATTGAAATAGCCAATATTGACCAAAAATACATTTTTATGGCTCGCATCAGTAAGCTGTCAAAAATGGTCTTTTGAATGTCATTTTTACCTATCAATTTTATGGCTTTTTCTGGCGTCGTTTGACATGCTGATTGGAACAGTACCATTGGACAGGTGGATTTGATGTATTTATCAATTCATCCCAATTCGATGTAAATAGCCAATAGTAGCCGAAAATGCATTTTTCCTGCACACATCAGTAAGCCGTCAAAAATAGTCTTTTGAATGTCATTTTTACCTATCGATTTTATGGCTTTTTCTGGCGTAGTTTGACGTGTTGATTGCAACGGTACAATTGGATCGGTTGGATTCGATGCATTTTTTAAATTCAGCCCAATTTGATGGAAAAAGCCAATATTGACTGAAAATGGCACTTCAAGCACATACATAAGTGAGCCATCAAAAATGGTCTTCTGAATGTCATTTTTACCTATCGATTTTATGGCTTTTTCCGGTGTAGTTTGACGTGCTGATTGCAACGGTACCATTGGATCGGATGGATATGATGTATTTTTCGATTAAGCCCAATTTGATGGAAATAGCCAATATTGACCAAAAATGGCACTTCCAGCACATACATAAGTGTGCCGTCAAAAATGGTCTTTTGTACTTCATTTTTACCCATCGATTTTATGGCTTTTTCTGGCGTAGTTTGACGTGCTGATTGCAATAGTACAATTGGATTGGGTGGATTTGATGTATTTTTCGATTCAGCCCAATTTGATGGAAATAGCCAATATTGACCGAAAATGCATTTACACCGCACAGAACAGTAAGCTGGCAAAAATGGTCTTTTGAATGTCATTTTTACATATCGATTTTATGGCTTTTTCTTGCGTTGTTTGACGTGCTGATTGCAACGGTAACATTGGATCAGGTGGATTTGATGTATTTTTCGATTCAGCCCAATTTGATGGAAATAGCCAATATTGACTGAATATGCATTTTTACTGCTCACATCAGTAAGCTGTCAAAAATGATCTTTTGAATGTCATTTTTACCTATCGATTTTATGGCTTTCTCTGGCGTCGTTTGACATGCTGATTGCAACGGTACCATTGGATCAGGTGGATTTGATGTATTTTTCAATTCAGCCCAATTTGATTGAAATAGCCAATATTGTCTGAAAATGGCACTTCTAGCACATACTTAAGTGAGCCATCAAAAATGGTCTTTTCAATGTCATTTTTACCTATCGATTTTATGGCTTTTTCTGGCGTAGTTTGACGTGCTGATTGCAACGGTACCATTGGATTGGATGGATTTGATGTATTTTTCAATTCAGCCCAATTTGATGGAAATAGCCAATATTGACAAAAAATGCATTTTTACTGCACACATCAGTAAGGCGGCAAAAATGGTCTTTTGAATGTCATTTTAACCTATCGATTTTATGGCTTTTTCTGGCGTAGTTTGACGTGCTGATTGCAATGGTAATATGAGATCGGGTGGATTTGATGTATTTTTCGATTCAGCCAATTTGATGGAAATAGCCAATATTGACTGAATATGCATTTTTACTGCTCAAATCAGTAAACCGTCAAAAATGGTCTTTTGAATGTCATTTTTACGTATCGATTTTATGGCTTTTTCTGGCGTCGTTTGACATGCTGATTGCAACGGTACCATATGATCAGGTGGATTTGATGTATCTTTCAATTCAGCCCAATTTGATGGAAATAGCCGATATTGACCGAATATGCATTTTTACTGCTCACATCAGTAAGCTGTCAAAAATGGTGTTTTGAATGTCATTTTTACCTTTCGATTTTATGGCTTTCTCTGTCGTCGTTTGACATGCTGATTGCAAGGGTACCATTGGATCGGGTGGATTTGATGTATTTTTCAATTCAGCCAAATTTGATCGAAATAGCCAATATTGACTGAAAATGGCACTTCCAGCACATACTTAAGTGAGCCATCAAAAATGGTCTTTTCAATGTCATTTTTACCTATCGATTTTATGGCTTGTTCTGGCGTAGTTTGCCGTGCTGATTGCAACGGTACCATTGGATCAGGTGGATCGGATGTATTTTTCAATTCAGCCCAATTTGATGGAAATAGCTAATATTGACCGAAAAAAGCATTTTTACTGCACACATCAGTGAGCCGTCAAAAATGGTCTTTTGAATCTCATTTTTACCTATCGATTTTCTGGCTTTTTCTGGCGTAGTTTCAGATGCTGATTGCAACGGTACCATAGGATCGGGTGGATTTGATGTATTTTTCAATTCAGCCAAATTTGATGGAAATAGCCAATATTGACTGAAAATATCACTTCCAGCAAATACATAAGTGAGCCATCAAAAATAGTCTTTTGAATGTCATTTTTACCTATCGATTTTATGGCTTTTTCTGGCGTAGTTTGACGTGTTGATTGCAACAGTACCATTAGATCAGGCGTTTTTGATGTATTTTTTAATTCAGCCTAATTTGATGGAAATAGCCAATATTGACCAAAAATGCATTTTTAGCGCACACATCAGTAAGCCGGCAAAAATGGTCTTTTGAATGTCATTTTTACCGATCGATTTTATGGCTTTTTCTGGCATAGTTTGACGTGCTGATTGCAACGGTACCATTGGATCAGGTGGATTCGATGTATTATACGATTCAGCCCAATTTGATGGAAATAGCCAATATTGACCGAAAATTGCACTTCCAGAAATACATAAGTGAGCCGTCAAAAATGGTCTTTTCAATGTCATTTTTACGTATCGATTTTATGGCTTTTTCTGGCGTAGTTTGACGTGCTGATTGCAACGGTACCATTGGATCAGGTGGATTTGATGTATTTTTCGATTCAGGCCAATTTGATGGAAATAGCCAATATTGACCAAAATCGCATTGTTACGGCTCACATCAGTAAGCTGGCAAAAATGGTCTTTTGTATTTAATTTTTACTTATCGATTTTATGGCTTATCCTGGCGTAGTTTGACGTGCTGATTGCAACAGTACCATTGGATCGGGTGGATTTGATGTATTTTTCGATTCAGGCCAATTTGATGGAAATAGCCAATATTGACCAAAAATGCATTTTTCCTGCACACATCAGTAAGCTGTCAAAAATGGTCTTTTTAATGTCATTTTTACCTATCAATTATATGGTTTTTTCTGGCGTCGTTTGACATGCTGATTGCAACAGTACCAATGGATCAGGTGGATTTGATGTATTTTTCGATTCAGCCCTATTTGATGGAAATAGCCAATATTGTCAAAAATGGCACTTCCAGCACATACATAAGTAAGCTGTCAAAAATGGTGTCTTGAATGTCATTTTTTCCTATCGATTTTATCGCTTTTACTGGCGTATTTTGACATGCTGATTGCAACAGTACCATTCGATCAGTGGATTTGATGTATTTTTCGATTCAGCCCTATTTGATGGAAATAGCCAATATTGACCAAAAATGGCATTTCCAGCACATATATAAGTGTGCCGTCAAAAATGGTCTTTTGAATGTCATTTTTACCTATTGATTTTATGGCTTTTTCTGGCGTAGTTTGACGTGTTGATTGCAACAGTACCATTGGATCGGGTGGATTTGATGTATTTTTCGATTCAGCCCAATTTGATGGAAATAGTCAATGTTGACCGAAAATGTATTTTACTGCACACATCAGTAAGCTGGCAAAAATGGTCTTTTTAATGTCATTTTTACCTATCAATTTTATGGCTTTTTCTGGCGTCGTTTGACATCCTGATTGCAACAGTACCATTGGATCAGGTGGATTTGATGTATTCTTCGATTCAGCCCAATTTGATGGAAATAGCCAATATTGACAAATAATGCATTTTTACCACTCACATCAGTAAGCAATAAAAAATTGTCTTTTGAATGTCATTTTTTCCTATCGATTTTATGGCTTTTTCTGGCGTAGTTTGACGTGCTGATTGCAACAGTACCATTGGATCGGGTGGATTTGATGTATCTTTCGATGCAGCCCAATCTGATGGAAATAGCCAATATTGACCAAAAATGGCAGTTCCAGCACATACATAAGTGAGCCGGCAAAAATGGTCTTTTGAATGTCATTTTTACCTATTGATTTTATGGCTTTTTCTGACGTAGTTTGACGTGTTGATTGCAATAGTACCAGTGGATTGGGTGGATTTGATGCATTTCTAAATTCAGCCCAATTTGATGGAAATAGCCAGTATAGACCAAAAATGCATTTTTACCGCAAACATCAGTAAGCCAGCAAAAATGGTCTTTTGAATGTCATATTTACCTCTTGATTTTATGGCTTTTTCTAGCGTAGTTTGACATGCTGATTGCAACGGTATCATTACATCGGGTGGATAAGATGTATTTTTTTCGATTCAGCCCAATTTGATGGAAATAGCCAATATTGACCAAAAATGCATTTTTACCTTACACATCAGTAAGCTGGCAAAAATGGTCTTCTGTATTTCATTTTTACCTATCGATTTTATGGCTTTTTCTGGCATTTTTGACGTGCTGATTGCAACGGTACCATTGGATTGGGT
This sequence comes from Thysanoteuthis rhombus, assembly GCA_963457665.1. Lineage (NCBI taxonomy): Eukaryota > Metazoa > Mollusca > Cephalopoda > Oegopsida > Thysanoteuthidae > Thysanoteuthis > Thysanoteuthis major. Next base: position 41,968,881 of record OY735237.1, on the reverse strand, counting down.
GGATTTGATGTATTTTTCAATTCAGCCCAATTTGATGGAAATAGCCAATATTGACCAAAAATGGCAGTTCCAGCACATATATAAGTGAGCCGGCAAAAATGCTCAGTTGAATGTCATTTTTACCTATCGATTTCATGGCTTTTTCTGGCGTAATTTGACATGCTGATTGCAACGGTACCATTGGATCGGGTGGATTTGATGTATTTTTCGATTCAGCCCAATTTGATTGAAATTGCCTATATTGACCGAAAATTGCACTTCCAGCAAATACATAAGTAAGATGTCAAAAAAGGCCTCTTGAATGTCATTTTTAACTATCGATTTTATGGTTATTTCTGACGTAGTTTGACGCGTTATTGCAACAGTATCATTGGATCGGGTGGATTTGATGTATTTTTTGCTTCAGCCCAATTTGATGAAAATAGCGAATATTGTCCTAAAATTGCACTTCCAGCAAATACATAAGTAAGCCGTCAAAAATGGTCTTTTGAATGTCATTTTTACCTCTCAATTTTATGGCTTTTTCTTGCGTAGTTTGACGTGCTTATTGCAACGGTACCATTGGATCGGGTGGATTTGATGTATTTTTCGATTCAGCCCAATTTGATGGAAATAGCCAATGTTGAATGAAAATGGCACTTCAAGCACATACATAAGTGAGCCATGAAAAATGGTCTTTTCAATGTCATTCTCACCTATCGATTTTATGACTTTTTCTGGCGTAGTTTGACGTGCTGATTGCAACGGTACCATTGGATCGGGTGGATTTGATGTATTTTTCGATTCAGCCCAATTTGATGGAAATAGCCAATTTGACCAGAAATGCATTTTTACTGCACATATCAGTGAGCTGTCAAAAATGATCTCTTGTATTTCATTTTTTCCTATCGATTTATCGCTTTTTCTGGCGTAGTTTGACGTGTTCATTGCAACAGTACCATTGGATCAGGTGGATTTGATGTATTTTTCGATTCAGCCCAATTTGATGGGAATAGCTAATATTGACCAAAAATGGCAGTTCCAGCACATACATAAGTGAGCCGGCAAAAATGGTTTTTTGAATGTCATTTTTACCTATTGATTTTATGGCTTTTTCTGGCGTAGTTTGACGTGTTCATTGCAACGGTACCATTGGATTGGGTGGATTTGATGCATTTCTAAATTCAGCCCAATTTGATGGAAATAGCCAATATTGACCAAAAATGCATTTTTACCGCAAACATCAATAAGCCGGCAAAAATGGTCTTTTGAATGTCATTTTTACCTCTCGATTTTATGGCTTTTTCTGGCGTAGTTTGACATGCTGATTGCAACGGTACCATTGGATCGGGTGGATTTGATGCATTTCTCGATTCAGCCAAATTTAATGGAAATAGCCAATATTGACCAAAAATGCATTTTTACCGCACATATCAGTAAGCTGGCAAAAATGGTCCTTTGTATTTCATTTTTACCTATCGATTATATGGCTTTTTCTGGCGTAGTTTGACATGCTGATTGCAAAGGTACCATTGGATTGGGTGGATTTGATGTATTTTTCAATTCAGCCCAATTTGATGGAAATAGCCAATATTGACCAAAAATGGCAGTTCCAGCACATATATAAGTGAGCCGGCAAAATGCTCTGTTGAATGTCATTTTTACCTATCGATTTTATGGCTTTTTCTGGCGTAGTTTGACGTGCTCATTGCAAAGGTACCATTGGATTGGGTGGATTTGATGTATTTTTCGATTCAGCCCAATTTGATGGAAATAGCCAATATCGACCAAAAATGTATTTTTACTGCACACATCAGTAAGCTAGCAAAAATTGTCTTTTGAATGTCATTTTTACCCATCGATTTTATGGCTTTTTCTGGCGTAGATTGACGTCCTGATTGCAACGATACCATTGGATCGGGTGGGTTTGATGTATTTTTCAATTCAGCCCAATTTGATGAAAATAGCCAATGTTGACCGAAAACGCATTTTTACTGCACACATCAGTAAGCTGGCAAAAATGGTCTTTTGTATTTCATTCTTACCTATCGATTTCCTGGCTTTCTCTGGCGTAGTTTGACGTGCTGATTGCAACGGTACCATTGGATCGGGTGGATTTGATGTATTTTTCGATTCAGCCCAATTTGATGGAAATAGCCAATATTGACCGATAATGCATTTTTACGGCTCAAATCAGTAAGCTGTCAAAAATGGTCTTTTGAATGTCATTTTTACCTATCAATTTTATGGCTTTTTCTGGCGTAGTTTGACATGCTGATTGCAACAGTACCATTGGATTGGGTGGATTTGATGTATTTTTCGATTCAGCCCAATTTGATGGAAATAGCCAATATTGACTGAAAATGGCAGTTCCAGCACGTACATAAGTGAGCCGTCAAAATGGACTTTTGGATGTCATTTTTACCTATTGATTATATGGCTTTTTCTTGCGTAGTTTGACGTGTTAATTGCAACAGTACCATTGGATCGGGTGGATTTGATGTATTTTCCGATTCAGCCCTATTTGATGGAAATTGCCAATATTGACCAAATATGCATTTTCACCGCACACATCAGTAAGCCGGCAGAAATGGTCTTTTGAATATCATTTTCACCTATCGATTTTATGGCTTTTTCTGGCGTAGTTTGACGTGCAGATTGCAACGGTACCTCTGGATCGGGTGGATTTGATGTATTTTGTCGATTCAGCCCAATTTGATGGAAATAGCGAATATTGACCAGAAATGCATTTTCACCGCACACATCTGTAAGCCGTCAAAAATGGTCTTTTGAATGTCATTTTTACCTATCTATTCTATGGCTTTTTCTGGCGTAGTTTGACGTGCTGATTGCAACAGTACCATTGGATCGGGTGGATTCGACGTATTTTTTGATTCAGCCCAATTTGATGAAAAGAGCCAATATCAACCGAAAATTACACTTCCAGGTAATACATATGTGAGATGTCAAAAATGGTCTTTTGAATGTCATTTTTACCTATCTATTTTATGGCTTTTTCTGGCGTAGTTTGAAATGCTGATTGCAACGGTACCTTCGGATCGGGTGGATTTGATGTATTTTTCGATTCATACCAATTCTATTGAAATAGCCAATATTGACCAAAAATGGCACTTCCAGCACACACATAAGTGAGCCATCAAAAATGGTCTTTTGAATATCCTTTTTACCTATTGTTTATATGGCTTTTTCTGGCGAAGTTTGACGTGCTGATTGCAACAGTACCATTGGATCCGGTGGATATGATGTATTTTTCGATTCAGCCCAATTTGATGGAAATAGCCAATATTGACCAAAAATGCATTTTTACTGCACACATCAGTAAGCTTGCAAAAATGGTCTTTTGTATTTCATTCTTACCCATCGATTTTATGGCTTTTTCTGGCGTAGTTTGACGTGCTGATTGCCACGGTACCATTGGATCAGGTGGATTTGATGTATTTTTTGATTCAGCCCAATTTGATGAAAATAGCCAATATCGACCGAAAATTGCACTTCCAGCTAATACATAAGTGAGCTGTAAAAAATGGTCTTTTGAATGTCATTTTTACCTATCGATTTTATCGCTTTTTCTGGTGTAGTTTGACATGCTGATTGCAACGGTACCATTGGATCGGGTGAATTTGATGTATTTTTCGATTCAGCCCAATTCAATGGAAATACCCAATATTGACCAAAAATGCATTTTTACTGCACAAATCAGTAAGCTGTCAAAAATGGTCTTTTGAATGTCATTTTTACCTATTGATTTTATGGCTTTTTCTGGCGTACTTTGACGTGCTGATATCAACGGTACCATTGGATCGGGTAGTTTTGATGCATTTCTAAATTCAGCCCAATTTGATGGAAATAGCCAATATTTACCAAAAATGCATTTTTACCGCAAACATCAGTAAGCCTGCAGAAATGGTCTTTTGAATGTCATTTTCACTTATCAATTTTATGGCTTTTTCTGGCATTTTTGACGTGCTCATTGCAACCGTACCATTTGATCGGGTGAATTTGATGTATTTTTCGATTCAGCCCAATTTGATGGAAATAGCCAATATTGACTAAAAATGGCATTTCCAGCACATACATAAGTGAGCCGTCAAAAATGGTCTTTTGAATGTCATTTTTACCTATTGATTTTATGGCTTTTTCTTTCGTAGTTTGACGTGTTAACTGCAACAGTACCATTGGATCGGGTTGATTTGATGTATTTTTCAATTCAGCCCAAATTGATGGAAATAGCCAATATTGACCGAAAACGCATTTTTACCGCACACATCAGTAAGCCGTAAAAAAAAATGGTCTTTCGAATGTCATTTTTACCTATCTATTTTATGGCTTTTTCTGGCGTAGTTTGACGTGCTGAATGCAACGGTACCATTGGATCAGGTGGATTTGATGTATTTTTCGATTAAGTCCAATTTGACAGAAATAGCCAATATTGACTGAAAATGGCCATTCCAGCACATACATAAGTGAGGCATCAAAAATGGTCTTTTGAATATCAATTTTAACTATCGATTTTCTGATTTTTTCTGGCGTAGTTTGACGTGCTGATTGTAACGGTACCATTTGATTGGGTGGATTTGATGTATTTTTCGATTCAACCCAATTTGATGGAAATAGCCAATATTGACAAAAAATGCATTTTTACCGCACAAATCAGTAAGCCAGCAAAAATGGTCTTTTGAATGTCATTTTTAAATATTGATTTCATGGCTTTTTTTAGCGTAGTTTGACATGCTGATTGCAACAGTACCATTGGATTTGGTGGATTTGATGTATTTTTCGGTTCAGACCAATTAAATGGAAATAGCCAAAATTGACTGAAACTCACACTTCCAGCACATACATAAGTGAACCATCCCAAATGGTCTTTTGAATGTCATTTTTACCTATCGTTTTTTTGGCTTTTTCTGGCGTAGTTTGACGTGCTGATTGCAACAGTACCATTGGATCGGGTGGATTTGATGTATTTTTCGATTCAGCCCAATTTGATGGAAATAGCCAATATTGACCAAAAATGGCAGTTCCAGCACATACATAAGTGAGCCGGCAAAAATGGTCTTTTGAATGTCATTTTTACCTATTGATTTTATGGCTTTTTCTAGAGTAGTTTGACGTGTTAATTGTAACAGTTCCATTGAATCGGGTGGATTTGATGTATTTTTGATTCAGCCCAATTTAATGGAAATAGCCAATATATACCAAGAATGCATTTTTACTGCGCACATCAGTAAGCCATCAGAAATGGTCTTTTGAATGTCATTTTTACCTCTCGATTTTATGGCTTTTTCTGGCGTAGTTTGACGTGCTGATTGCAACGGTATCATTGGATTGGGTGGAGTAGATGTATTGTTTGATTCAGCCCAATTTGATTGAAATAGCAAATATTGACCGAAAATGCATTTTTATTGAACACATCAGTAAGCAGTCAAAAATGGTCTTTTGAATGTCATTTTTACCTATTGATTTTATGGCTTTTTCTGGCGTAGTTTGACGTGCTGATTGCAACGGTACCATTCGATCAGATGGATTTGATGTATTTTTCAATTCAGCCCAATTTGATGTAAATAGCTAATATTGAACGAAAATGTGTTGTTACCACTCACATCAGTAGGCTGTCAAAAATTCTGTTCTGAATGTCTTTTTTACCTATCGATTTTATGGCTTTTTCTGGCGTAATTTGACGAACTGATTGCAACGGTACCATTGGATTGGGTGGATTTGATGTATTGTTCGATTCAGCCCAATTTGATTGAAATAGCCAATGTTGACCGAAAATGCATTTTTACTGCACACATTAGTAAGCCGTCAAAAATGGTCTTTTGAATGTCATTTTTACCTTTTGATTTTATGGCTTTTTCTGGCGTAGTTTGACGTGCTGATTGCAACGGTACCATTGGATCGGGTAGTTTTGATGCATTTCTAAATTCAGCCCAATTTGATGGAAATAGCCAATATTTACCAAAAATGCATTTTTACCGCAAACATCAGTAAGCCGGCAGAAATAGTCTTTTGAATGTCATTTTCACTTATCAATTTTATGGCTTTTTCTGGCATTTTTGACGTGCGCATTGCAACCGTACCATTGGATCGGGTGAATTTGATGTATTTTTCGATTCAGCTCAATTTGATGGAAATAGCCAATATTGACTAAAAATGGCATTTCCAGCACATACATAAGTGAGCCGTCAAAAATGGTCTTTTGAATGTCATTTTTACCTATTGATTTTATGGCTTTTTCTTTCGTAGTTTGACGTGTTAACTGCAACAGTACCATTGGATCGGGTTGATTTGATGTATGTTTCGATTCAGCCCAATTTGATGGAAATAGCCAATATTGACCGAAAACGCATTTTTACCGCACACATCAGTAAGCCGCAAAAAAAAATGGTCTTTCGAATGTCATTTTTACCTATCTATTTTATGGCTTTTTCTGTCGTAGTTTGACGTGCTGAATGCAACGGTACCATTGGATCAGGTGGATTTGATGTATTTTTCGATTCAGTCCAATTTGACAGAAATAGCCAATATTGACTGAAAATGGCCATTCCAGCACATACATAAGTGAGGCATCAAAAATGGTCTTTTGAATATCAATTTTAACTATCGATTTTCTGGCTTTTTCTGGTGTAGTTTGACGTGCTGATTGTAACGGTACCATTTGATTGGGTGGATTTGATGTATTTTTCGATTCAACCCAATTTGATGGAAATAGCCAATGTTGACCAAAAATGCATTTTTACCGCACAAATCAGTAAGCCAGCAAAAATGGTCTTTTGAATGTCATTTTTAAATATTGATTTCATGGCTTTTTTTAGCGTAGTTTGACGTGCTGATTGCAACAGTACCATTGGATTTGGTGGATTTGATGTATTTTTCGGTTCAGCCCAATTAAATGGAAATAGCCAAAATTGACTGAAACTCACACTTCCAGCGCATACATAAGTGAACCATCCAAAATGGTCTTTTGAATGTCATTTTTACCTATCGTTTTTTTGGCTTTTTCTGGTGTAGTTTGACGTGCTGATTGCAACAGTACCATTGGATCGGGTGGATTTGATGTATTTTTGATTCAGCCCAATTTGATGGAAATAGACAATATTGACCAAAAATGGCACTTCCAGCACATGCATAAGTGAGTTGTCAAAAATGGTCTTTTGAATGTCATTTTTACCTATTGATTTTATGGCTTTTTCTAGCGTAGTTTGACGTGTTAATTGTAACAGTTCCATTGAATCGGCCGGACTTGATGTATTTTTTGATTCAGCCCAATTTAATGTAAATAGCCAATATATACCAAAAATGCATTTTTACTGCGCACATCAGTAAGCCATCAGAAATGGTCTTTTGAATGTCATTTTTACCTCTCGATTTTATGGCTTTTTCTGGCGTAGTTTGACGGTACCATTGGATTGGGTGGAGTAGATGTATTGTTCGATTCAGCCCAATTTGATCGAAATAGCAAATATTGACCAAAAATGCATTTTTATTAAACACATCAGTAAGCGGTCAAAAATGGTCTTTTGAATGTCATTTTTACCTATTGATTTTATGGCTTTTTCTGGCGTAGTTTGACGTGCTGATTGCAACGGTACCATTTGATCAGATGGATTTGATGTATTTTTCGGTTCAGCCCAATTCGATAGAAATAGCCAAAATTGACTGAAACTCGCACTTCCAGCACATACATAAGTGAACCATCAAAAATGGTCTTTTGAATGTCATTTTTACCTATCGATTTTATGGCTTTTTCTGGCGTAGTTTGACGTGCTGATTGCAACGGTACCATTGGAACGGGTGGATTTGATTAATTTTTTGATTTAGCCTAATTTGATGGAAATTGCCCAATATTGACCAAAAATTTATTTACACCACACACATCAGAAAGATGTCAAAAATGGTCTTTTGAATGTCATTTTTAACCATCGTTCTTTTGGCTTTTTCTGGCGTAGTTTGACGTGCTTATTGCAACTGTACCATTGGATCGGGTGGATTTGATGCATTTTTGATTCAGCCCAATTTGATGGAAATAGCCCAATATTGACCAAAAATTCATTTTCACTGCACACATCAGTAAGATGTCAAAAATGGTCTTTTGAATGTCATTTTTAACTATCGTTTTTTTGGCTTTTTCTGGCGTAGTTTGACGCGCTGATTTCAACCGTAACCTTCGGATCGGGTGGATTTGATGTATTTTTTTTATTCAGCCCATTTTGATGGAAATAGCCAATATTGACTGAAAATGCATTTTTACCACTCACATCAGTAAGCTGTCAAAAATAGTTTTTTGAATGTCATTTATACCTATCGATTTTATGGCTTTTTCTTGCGTAGTTTGACATGCAGATTGCAACGGTACCATTGGATTGGGTGGATTTGATGTATTTTTCGGTTCAGCTTAATTTGATGGAAATTGCCTATATTGACAGAAAATTGCACTTCCAGCAAATACATAAGTGATCCATCAAAAATGGTCTTTTGAATGTCATTTTTACCTATCGATTTTATGGCTTTTTCTGGCGTAGTTTGACGTGCTGATTGCAACGGTACTTTTGGATCGGGTGGATTTGATGTATTTTTTGATTTAGCCCAATTTGATGGAAATAGCCAATATTGACTGAAAATTGCACTTCCAGCAAATACATAATTGAGCCGTCAAAAATGGTCTTTTGAATGTCATTTTTACCTATCGATTTTATGGCTTTTTCTGACGTAGTTTGACGTGCTTATTGCAACGGTACCATTGGATTGGGTGGATTTGATGTATTTTTCGGTTCAGCTTAATTTGATGGAAATTGCCTATATTGACAGAAAATGCATTTTTACTTCACACATCAGTAAGCCATCAGAAATGGTCTTTTGAATGTCATTTGTACCTCTCGATTTTATGGCTTTTTCTGGCGTAGTTTGACGTGCTGATTGCAACAGTAGCATTGGATTGGGTGGATTTGATGTATTTTTTGATTTAGCCCAATTTGATGGAAATGGCCAATATTGACCGAATATGCATTATTACTGCACAAATCAGTAAGAAGTCAAAAATGGTCTTTTGAATGTCATTTTTACTTATCGATTTTCTGGCTTTTTCTTGCGTAGTTTGACGTGTTAATTGCAACAGTACCATTGGATTGGGTGAATTTGATGTATTTTTCGATTCAGCCCAATTTGATGGAAATAGCCAATACTGACCAAAAATGCATTTTCACTGCACACAGCAGTAAGCCGTCAAAAATTGTCTTTTGAATGTCATTTTTACCTATCGATTTTATGGCTTTTTCTGGCGTAGTTTGACGTGTTGATTGCAACAGTACCATTGGATCGGGTGGATTTGATGTATTTTTCGATTCACTCAAATTTAACAGAAATAGCCAATATTGACTGAAAATGGCCATTCCAGGACATACATACGTCTGCCATCAAAAATGGTCTTTTGAATGTCATTTTTACCTATCGAATTTCTGGCTTTTTCTGGCGTAGTTTTACGTGCTGATTAAAACGGTACCATTGGATTGGTTGGGTTTGATGTATTTTTCGATTCAACCCAATTTGATGGAAAAAGCCAAATTTGACTGATAATTGCACTTCCAGCAAATACATAAGTGAGCTGTCAAAAATGGTCTTTTGAATGTCATTTTTACTTATCGATTTTATGGCTTTTTCTGGCGTAGTTTGACGTGCTGATTGCAACAGTACCATTTAATTGGATGGTTTTGATGTATTTTTCGATTCAGCCCAATTTGATGGAAATGGCCAATATTGACCGAATATGCATTTTTACTGCACAAATCAGTAAGCCGTCAAAAATGGTCTTTTGAATGTCATTTTTACTATCGATTTGATGGCTTTTTTTGGCGTATTTTGACGTGCTGATTGCAACGGTACCATTGGATTGGGTGGATTTGATGTATTTTTCGGTTCAGCTTAATTTGATGGAAATTGCCTATATTGACAGAAAATTGCACTTCCAGCAAATACATAATTGAGCCGTCAAAAATGGTCTTTTGAATGTCATTTTTACCTATCGATTTTATGGCTTTTTCTGACGTAGTTTGACGTGCTTATTGCAACGGTACCATTGGATTGGGTGGATTTGATGTATTTTTCGGTTCAGCTTAATTTGATGGAAATTGCCTATATTGACAGAAAATGCATTTTTACTTCACACATCAGTAAGCCATCAGAAATGGTCTTTTGAATGTCATTTGTACCTCTCGATTTTATGGCTTTTTCTGGCGTAGTTTGACGTGCTGATTGCAACAGTAGCATTGGATTGGGTGGATTTGATGTATTTTTTGATTTAGCCCAATTTGATGGAAATGGCCAATATTGACCGAATATGCATTATTACTGCACAAATCAGTAAGAAGTCAAAAATGGTCTTTTGAATGTCATTTTTACTTATCGATTTTCTGGCTTTTTCTGGCGTAGTTTGACGTGTTAATTGCAACAGTACCATTGGATTGGGTGAATTCGATGTATTTTTCGATTCAGCCCAATTTGATGGAAATAGCCAATACTGACCAAAAATGCATTTTCACTGCACACAGCAGTAAGCCGTCAAAAATTGTCTTTTGAATGTCATTTTTACCTATCGATTTTATGGCTTTTTCTGGCGTAGTTTGACGTGTTGATTGCAACAGTACCATTGGATCGGGTGGATTTGATGTATTTTTCGATTCACTCAAATTTAACAGAAATAGCCAATATTGACTGAAAATGGCCATTCCAGGACATACATACGTCTGCCATCAAAAATGGTCTTTTGAATGTCATTTTTACCTATCGAATTTCTGGCTTTTTCTGGCGTAGTTTTACGTGCTGATTAAAACGGTACCATTGGATTGGTTGGGTTTGATGTATTTTTCGATTCAACCCAATTTGATGGAAAAAGCCAAATTTGACTGATAATTGCACTTCCAGCAAATACATAAGTGAGCCGTCAAAAATGGTCTTTTGAATGTCATTTTTACTTATCGATTTTATGGCTTTTTCTGGCGTAGTTTGACGTGCTGATTGCAACAGTACCATTTAATTGGATGGTTTTGATGTATTTTTCGATTCAGCCCAATTTGATGGAAATGGCCAATATTGACCGAATATGCATTTTTACTGCACAAATCAGTAAGCCGTCAAAAATGGTCTTTTGAATGTCATTTTTACTATCGATTTGATGGCTTTTTTTGGCGTATTTTGACGTGCTGATTGCAACGGTACCATTGGACCGGGTGGATGTGATGTATTTTTGGATTCAGTCCAATTTGATGGAAATAGCCAATATTGACCAAAAATGGCACTTCCAGCACATACATAAGTGAGCCATCAAAAATGGTCTTTTGAATGTCATTTTTACCTATTAATTTTATGGCTTTTTCTGGCGTAGTTTGACGTGTTAATTTCAACAATACCATTGGATCGGGTGGATTTGATGTATTTTTTGATTCAGCCCAATTTGATGGAAATTGCCAATATTGACTGAAAATGACACTTCCAGCAAATACATAAGTGAGCCATCAAAAATTGTCTTTTTAATGTAATTTTTTCCTATCGATTTTATGGCTTTTTCAGGCGTAGTTTGACGTGTTGCTTGCAACAGTACCATTGGATCAGGTGGATTTGAAGTATTTTTTTTATTCAGCCTAATTTGATGGAAATAGCCCAATATTGACCAAAAATGCATTTTCACTGCACACATCAGTAATCCGTCAAAAATGGTCTTTTGAATGTTATTTTTACCTATCGATTTTCTGGCTTCTTCTGGCGTAGTTTGACGTGCTGATTGCAACGGTATCATTGGATCGGGTATATTTGATGTATTTTTTTAATCAGCCCAATTTGATCGAAATTGCCAATATTGACCGAAAATGCTTTTTTACCGCATACATAAATGAGCTGTCAAAAATGGTCTTTTGAATGTCATTTTTACCTATAAGTGAGCCATCAAAAATTGTCTTTTGAATGTCATTTTTACCTATCGATTTTATGGTTTTTCTGGCGTAGTTTGACGTGCTGATTGCAACGGTATCATTGGATCGGGTGGATTTGATGTATTTTTAAATTCACTCAAATTTAACAGAAATAGCCAATATTGACTGAAAATGGCCATTCCAGCACATACATACGTCTGCCATCAAAAATGGTCTTTTGAATGTCATTTTTACCTATCGAATTTCTGGCTTTTTCTGGCGTAGTTTGACGTGCTGATTGCAACAGTACCATTGGATCGGTTGGGTTTGATGTATTTTTCGATTCAGCCCAATTTGATGGAAAAAGCCAATTTTGACTGATAATTGCACTTCCAGCAAATACATAAGTGAGCCGTCAAAAATGGTCTTTTGAATGTCATTTTTACTTATCGATTTTATGGCTTTTTCTGGCGTAGTTTGACGTGCTGATTGCAACAGTACCATTGGATTGGGTGGTTTTGATGTATTTTTCGATTCAGCCCAATTTGATGAAAATGGCCAATATTGACCGAATATGCATTTTTACTGCATAAATCAGTAAGCCGTCAAAAATAGTCTTTTGAATGTCATTTTTACTATCGATTTGATGGCTTTTTTTGGCGTATTTTGACGTGCTGATTGCAACGGTACCATTGGACCGGGTGGATGTGATGTATTTTTGGATTCAGCCCAATTTGATGGAAATAGCCAATATTGACCAAAAATGGCACTTCAAGCACATACATAAGTGAGCCGTCAAAAATGGTCTTTTGAATGTCATTTTCACCTATTAATTTTATGGCTTTTTCTGGCGTATTTTGACGTGTTAATTGCAACAGTACCATTGGATCGGGTGGATTTGATGTATTTTTCGATTCAGCCCAATTAGATTAAAAAAGCACATATTGGTCGAGAAGTCACTTCGAGCACATACATAAGTGAGCTGTCAAAAATGGTCTTTTGAATGTCATTTTTACCTCTGGATTTTATGGCTTTTTCTTGCATAGTTTGACGTGCTGATTGCAACGGTACCATTGGATCGGTTGGATTTGAGGTATTTTCCAATTCAGCCCAATTTGATGAAAATAACCGCTACATGTCAAGAAGGTACTTCCAGCACATACATAAGTGAGCCATCAAAAATAGTCTTTTGAATGTCATTTTTACCAATCGATTTCATGGCTTTTTCTGGCGTAGTTTGACGTGCTGATTGCAACGGTACCATTGGATTGGGTGGATTTGATGTATTTTCCGATTCAGCCCAATTTGATGGAAATTGCCAATATTGACCGAAAATGCATTTTTACCGCATACGTAAGTGAGCTGTCAAAAATGGTCTTTTGAATGTCATTTTTACCTATCGATTTTATGGCTTTCTCTGACGTAGTTTGACGTGCCAATTGCAACGGTATCATTGGATCGGGTGGATTTGATGTATTTTTCGATTCAGCCCAATTTGATGAAAATAGCCACTATTGGTCGAGAAGTCACTTCGAGCACATACATAAGTGAGCGGTCAAAAATTGTGTTTTGAATGTTATTTTTACCTATCGATTTTATGGCTTTTTCTGGCGTAGTTCGACGTGCTGATTGCAACGGTAACATTGGATCGGGTGGATTTGATGTATTTTTCGATTCAGCCCAATTTGATGAAAATAGCCGCTATTACTCGAGAAGCCACTTCCAACACGTACATAAGTGAGCCATCAAAAATAGTCTTTTAAATGTCATTTTTACCTATCGATTTTATGGCTTTTTCTGGCGTAGTTTGACGTGCTGATTTCAACGGTACCATTGGATTTGGTGGATTTTATGTATTCTTCAATTCAGCAAAATTTGATGGAAATAGCTAATATTGACCGAAAATGCATTTTAACCGCATACATAATTGAGCCGTCACAAATGGTCTTTTGAATGTCTTTTTTACCTATCGATTTAATGGCTTTTTCTGGCGTAGTTTGACATGCTGATTTTAACAGTACCATTGGATCGGGTGGATTTTATGTATTTTTTGATTCAGCCCAATTTGATGGAAATACCCACTATTGACCAAAAATGCATTTTTACGGTGTACATAAGTGAGCCATCAAAAATGGTCTTCTAAATGTCATTTTCACCTATCGATTTTATGGCTTTTTCTGGCGTAGTTTGAGGTGCTGATTGCAACGGTACCATTGGATCGGGTGGATTTGATGTATTTTTCGATTCAGCACAATTTGATTAAAACCGCCACTATTGGTCGAGAAGTCACTTCGAGCAATTATATAAGTGAGCTGTCAAAAATTGTCTTTTGAATGTCATTTTTACCTATCGATTTCATGGCTCTTTCTGTTGTAGTTTGACGTGCTGATTGCAACGGTACCATTGGATTGGGTGGATTTTACGTATTTTTCGATTCAGCACAATTTGATGGAAATAGCCAATCTTGACCAAAAATGCATTTTTACTGCATACATAAGTGAAATGTCACAAATGGTCTTTTGAATGTCATTTTTACCTATCGATTTTATGGCTTTTTCTGGCGTAGTTTGACATGCTGATTTTAACAGTACCATTGGATCGGGCGGATTTTATGTATTTTTTGATTCAGCACAATTTGATGAAAAGAGCCAATATTGCTCAAAAATGCATTTTTATTGTTCACATCAGTTAGCCGTCAAGAATGGTCTTTTGAATGTCATTTTTACCTATCAATTTTATGGCTCTTTTTGGCGTAGTTTGACGTGCTGATTGCAACAGTACCATTGGATCGGTTGGATTTGATGTATTTTTCGATTCAGCCCAATTTGATGAAAATAGCCAATATTTGTCGAGAAGGTACTTCCAGCACATACATAAGTGAGCCATCAAAAATGGTCTTTTGAATGTCATTTTTACCTATCGATTTTATGGCTGTTTATGGCGTAGTTAGACGTGCTGATTGCAACGGTACAATTTCATCGGGTGGATTTGATGTATCTTTCAATTCAGCTCAATTTGATGGAAATACCCAATATTGAAAAAAAATGCATTTTTACTGCATACATAAGTGAGCCATCAAAAATGGTCTTTTGAATGTCATTTATACCTATCGATTTTATGGCTTTTTCTGGCGTAGTTTGACGTGCTGATTGCAACGGTACCATTAGATCAGGTTGATTTGATGTGTTATCCAATTCAGCCCAATTTGATGGAAATAGCCAATATTGACCGAAGATGCATTTTTAAAAATGCATAAGTGACTCTTCAAAAATGGTCTTTTGAATGTCATTTTTACCTATCGATTTTATGGCTTTTTCTGGCGTAGTTTGACGTGCTGATTGGAACAGTACCATTGGATTGGATGGATTTGGTGTATTTTTCAATTCAGCCCAATTTGATGGAAATAACCAATATTGACCGAAAATGCATTCTTATTGCATGCATAAGTGAGCCTTCAAAAATTGTCTTTTGAATGTCATTTTTACCTATCGATTTTATGGCGTGTTCTGGCATAGTTTGACGTGCTGATTGCAACAGTACCATTGGATCAGTTGGATTTGATGTATTTTTGATTCAGCTCAATTTGGTGAAAATAACTGCTATTGGTCAAGAAGGCACTTCCAGCACATACATAAGTGAGCTGTCAAAAATGGTCTTTTGAATGTCATTTTTACCTATCGATTTTATGGCTTTTTCTGGCGTAGTTTGACGTGCTGATTGCAACGGTTTCATTGGATCGGGTGGATTTGATGTATTTTTCGATTCAGCCCAATATGATAATAATAGCCGCTATTGGTCGACAAAGCACTTCCAACACATACTTAAGTGTGCTGTCAAAAATGGTCTTTTGAATGTCAATTTTACCTATCAATTTTCTTGCTTTTTCTGGCATAGTTCGACGTGCTGATTGCAACGGTACCATTGGATCGGGAGTATTTCATGTATTTTTCGATTCAGCCCAATTTGAAGGGAATAGCCGATATTGACCGAATATGCATTTTTACCGCATACATAAGTGAGCCGTCAAAAATGGTCTTTTGAATGTCATTTTTACCTATCAATTTTATGGCTTTTTCTAACGTAGTTTGACGTGCTGATTGCAACAGTACCATTGGGTCGAGTGAATTTGATGTATTTATCGATTCAGCCCAATTTGATGGAAATAGCCAATATTGACCAAAAATGCATTTTTTTTGCATACATAAGTTAGCTGTCGAAAATGGTCTTTTGAATGTCATTTTTACCTATCGATTGTATGGCTTTTTCTGTCAAAGGTTGACGTGCTGATTGTAACGGTACCATTGGATCGGGTATATTTGATGTATTTTTCGATTCAGCCCAATTTGATAGAAATAGCCAATATTGACCAAAAATGCATTTTTACTGCTCACATCAGTGAGCCGTCAAAAATGGTCTTTTGAATGTCATTTTTACTTATCGATTTTATGGCTTTTTCTGGCGTAGTTTGACGTGCTGATTACAACAGTTCCATTGCATCGGGTGGATTTGATGTATTTTTCGATTCAGCCCAATTTGATGGAATTAGCCAATATTGACCGAAAATGCATTTTCACTGCATACATAAGTGAGCCGTCAAAAATGGTCTTTTGAATGTGATTTTTACCTATCGATTTTATGGCTCTTTCTGGTGTAGTTTGACGTGCTGATTGCAACGGTACCATTGAATCGGGTGGATTTGATGTATTTTTCGATTCAGCCCAATTTGATGGAAATACCCAATATTGACCAAAAAATGCATTTTTACTGCATACATGAGTGAGCCGTCATAAATGTTCTTTTGAATGTCATTTTTACCTATCGATTTTCTGGCTTTTTCTGGCGTAGTTTGACGTGCTGATTGCAACGGTACCATTGGATCGGATGGATTTGAAGAATTATTTGATTCAGCCCAATTTGATGAAAAGAGCCAATATTGACTGAAAATGCATTTTTACTGCTCACATCAGTGAGCCATCAAAAATAGTCTTTTGAATGTCATTCTTACCTATCGATTTTCTGGCTTTTTCTGGCGTAGTTTGACGTGCTGATTGCAACAGTACCATTGGATCGGTTGGATTTGATGTATTTTTGATTCAGCTCAATTTGGTGAAAATAACTGCTATTGGTCGAGGAGGCACTTCCAGCATATACATAAGTGAGCCGTCAAAAATGGTCTTTTGAATGTCATTTTTACCTATCGATTTTATGGCTTTTTCTGGCGTAGTTTGACGTGCTGATTGCAACGGTACCATTGGATCAGGTTAATTCGATGTATTTTTCGATTCAGCCCAATTTGATGGAAATACCCAATATTGACCAAAAATGCATTTTTACTGCATACATAAGTGAGCCATCAAAAATGGTCTTTTGAATGTCATTTTTACCAATCGATTTCATGGCTTTTTCTGGCGTAGTTTGACGTGCTGATTGCAACGGTACCATTGGATCGGGTGGATTTGAAGAATTTTTTGGTTCAGCCCAATTTGATGAAAACAGCCAATATTGACTGAAAATGCATTTTTACTGCTCACATCAGTGAGCCGTCAAAAATGTTCTTTTGAATGTCATTCTTACCTATCGATTTTCTGGCTTTTTCTGGCGTAGTTTGACGTGCTGATTGCAACAGTACCATTGGATCAGTTGGATTTGATGTATTTTTTGATTCAGCTCAATTTGGTGAAAATAACTGCTATTGGTCAAGAAGGCACTTCCGGCACATACATAAGTGAGCCGTCAAAAATGGTCTTTTGAATTTCATTTTTACCTATCGATTTTATGGCTTTTTCTGGCGTAGTTTGACGTGCTGATTGCAACGGTACCATTGGATCGGGTGGATTTGATGTATTTTTCGATTCAGCCAAATCTGATGAAAAGAGCTGCTATTGGTCGAGATGACACTTCCAGCATATACATAAGTGAGCTGTCAAAAATGGTCTTTTGAATGTCATTTTTACCTATCGATTTTATGGCTTTTCCTGGCGTAGTTTGACGTGCTGATTGCAACGGTACCATTGGATCGGGTGGATTTGATGTATTTTTCGATTCAGCCCAATTTGAAGGGAATAGCCAATATTGACTGAATATGCATTCTTACCGCATACAAAGCGAGCCGTCAAAAATGGTCTTTTGAATGTCAATTTTAACCATCAATTTTATGGCTTTTTCTAGTGTAGTTTGACGTGCTGATTGCAACGGTACCATTGGGTCGGGTGAATTTGATGTATTTATCGATTCAGCCCAATTGGAAGGAAATAGCCAATATTGACCAAAATTGTATTTTTACTGCATACATAAGTTAGCCGTCGAAAATGGTCTTTTGAATGTCATTTTTACCTATCGATTGTATGGCTTTTTCTGTCAAAGTTTGACGTGCTGATTGTAACGGTACCATTGGATCGGGTAGATTTTTTTGTATTTTTCGATTCAGCCCAATTTTATAGAAATAGCTAATATTGACCGAAATTGCATTTTTACTGCTCACATCAGTGAGCCGTCAAAAATGGTCTTTTGAATGTCATTCTTACCTATCGATTTTCTGGCTTTTTCTGGCGTAGTTTGACGTGCTGATTGCAACAGTACCATTGGATCGGTTGGATTTGATGTATTTTTTGATTCAGCTCAATTTGGTGAAAATAACTGCTATTGGTCGAGGAGGCACTTCCAGCATATACATAAGTGAGCCGTCAAAAATGGTCTTTTGAATGTCATTTTCCAATCGATTTTATGGCTTTTTCTGGCGTAGTTTGACGTGCTGATATCAACGGTACCATTGGATCGGGTTAATTCGATGTATTTTTCGATTCAGCCCAATTTGATGGAAATACCCAATATTGACCAAAAATGCATTTTTACTGCATACATAAGTGAGCCATCAAAAATGGTCTTTTGAATGTCATTTTTACCAATCGATTTCATGGCTTTTTCTCGCGTAGTTTGACGTGCTGATTGCAACGGTACCATTGGATCGGTTGGATTTGAAGAATTTTTCGATTTAGCCCAATTTGATGAAAACAGCCAATATTGACTGAAAATGCATTTTTACTGCTCACATCAGTGAGCCGTCAAAAATGTTCTTTTGAATGTCATTCTTACCTATTGATTTTCTGGCTTTTTCTGGCGTAGTTTGACGTGCTGATTGGAACAGTACCATTGGATCAGTTGGATTTGATGTATTTTTTGATTCAGCTCAATTTTGTGAAAATAACTGCTATTGGTCGAGGAGGCACTTCCAGCACATACATAAGTGAGCCGTCAAAAATGGTCTTTTGAATGTCATTTTTACCTATCGATTTTCTGGCTTTTTCTGGCGTAGTTTGACGTGCTGATTGCAACGGTACCATTCGATCAGGTTAATTCGATGTATTTTTCGATTCAGCCCAATTTGATGGAAATAGCCAATATTGACCGAATATGCATTTTTACTGCACAAATCAGTAAGCCGGCAAAAATGGTCTTTTGAATGTCATTTTTACCTATCAATTTTATGGCTTTTTCTGGTGTAGTTTGACGTGCTGGTTGCAACGGTACCATTGGATCGGATGGATTTGATGTATTTTTCGATTCAGCCAAATTTGATGGAAATAGCCCATATTGACCGAAAATGCATTTTTACCACATACATAAGTGAGCCATCAAAAATTGTCTTTTGAATGTCATTTGTACCTGTCGATTTTATGGCTTTTTCTGGTGTAGTTTGACGTGCTGATTGCAACGGTACCATTGGATCGGGTGAATTTGATGTATTTTTCAATTCAGCCCAATTTGATGGAAATAGCCAATATTGACTGAAAATGCATTTTAAACTGCACACATAAATTGGCCGTCAAAAGTGGTCTTTTGAATGTCATTTTTACCCATAGATTTTATGGCTTTTTCTGGCGTAGTTTGACATGCTGATTGCAACGGTTTCATTGGATCGGGTGGATTTGATGTATTTTTCGATTCAGCCAAATCTGATGAAAAGAGCTGCTATTGGTTGAGATGACACTTCCAGCATATACATAAGTGAGCTGTCAAAAATGGTCTTTTGAATGTCATTTTCACCTATCGATTTTATGGCTTTTTCTGGCGTAGTTTGACGTGCTGATTGCAACGGTACCATTGAGTCGGGTGAATTTGATGTATTTATCGATTCAGCCCAATTGGATGGAAATAGCCAATATTGACCGAAAATGTATTTTTACCGCATACATAAGTTAGCCGTCAAAAAATGGTCTTTTGAATGTCATTTTTACCTATCGATTGTATGGCTTTTTCTGTCAAAGTTTGACGTGCTGATTGTAACGGTACCATTAGATCGGGTAGATTTGATGTATTTTTCGATTCAGCCCAATTTGATGGAAATACCCAATATTGACCAAAAATGCATTTTTACTGCATACATAAGTGAGCCATCAAAAATGGTCTTTTGAATGTCATTTTTACCAATCGATTTCATGGCTTTTTCTCGCGTAGTTTGACGTGCTGATTGCAACGGTACCATTGGATCGGGTGGATTTGAAGAATTTTTCGATTCAGCCTAATTTGATGAAAACAGCCAATATTGACTGAAAATGCATTTTTACTGCTCACATCAGTGAGCCATCAAAAATGTTCTTTTGAATGTCATTCTTACCTATCGATTTTCTGGCTTTTTCTGGCGTAGTTTGACGTGCTGATTGCAACAGTACCATTGGATCGGGTGGATTTGATGTATTTTTTGATTCAGCTCAATTTGGTGAAAATAACTGCTATTGGTCAAGAAGGCACTTCCAGCACATACATAAGTGAGCCGTCAAAAATGGTCTTTTGAATGTCATTTTTACCTATCGATTTTATGGCTTTTTCTGGCGTAGTTTGACGTGCTGATTGCAACGGTTCCATTGGATCGGATGGATTTGATGTATTTTTCGATTCAGCCAAATCTGATGAAAAGAGCTGCTATTGGTTGAGATGACACTTCCAGCATATACATAAGTGAGCTGTCAAAAATGGTCTTTTGAATGTGATTTTTACATATCGACTTTATGGCTCTTTCTGGTGTAGTTTGACGTGCTGATTGCAACGGTACCACTGAATCGGGCTGATTTGATGTATTTTTCTTTTCAGCCCAATTTAAATGGAAATACCCAATATTGACCAAAAATGCATTTTTACTGCATACATAAGTGAGCCGTCAAAAATGTTCTTTTGAATGTCATTTTTACCTATCGATTTTCTGGCTTTTTCTGGCGTAGTTTGACGTGCTGATTGAAACGGTACCATTGGATTGGATGGATTTGAAGAATTTTTTGATTCAGCCCAATTTGATGAAAAGAGCCAATATTGACTGAAAATGCATTTTTACTGCTCACATCAGTGAGCCGTCAAAAATGGTCTTTTGAATGTCATTCTTACCTATCGATTTTCTGGCTTTTTCTGGCGTAGTTTGACGTGCTGATTGCAACAGTACCATTGGATCGGTTGGATTTGATGTATTTTTTGACTCAGCTCAATTTTGTGAAAATAACTGCTATTGTTCGAGGAGGCACTTCCAGCACATACATAAGTGAGCCGTCACAAATGGTCTTTTGAATGTCATTTTTACCTATCGATTTTCTGGCTTTTTCTGGCGTAGTTTGACGTGCTGATTGCAACGGTACCATTCGATTGGGTTAATTCGATGTATTTTTCGATTCAGCCCAATTTGATGGAAATAGCCAATATTGACCGAATATGCATTTTTACTGCGCAAATCAGTAAGCCGGCAAAAATGGTCTTTTGAATGTCATTTTTACCTATCAATTTTATGGCTTTTTCTGGTGTAGTTTGACGTGCTGGTTGCAACGGTACCATTGGATTGGATGGATTTGATGTATTTTTCGATTCAGCCAAATTTGATGGAAATAGCTCATATTGACCGAAAATGCATTTTTACGACATACATAAGTGAGCCATCAAAAATTGTCTTTTGAATGTCATTTGTACCTGTCAATTTAATGGCTTTTTCTGGTGTAGTTTGACGTGCTGATTGCAACGGTACCATTGGATCGGGTGAATTTGATATATTTTTCAATTCAGCCCAATTTGATGGAAATAGCCAATATTGACTGAAAATGCATTTTTAACTGCACACATAAATTGGTCGTCAAAAGTGGTCTTTTGAATGTCATTTTTACCCATCGATTTTATGGCTTTTTCTGGCGTAGTTTGACGTGCTGATTGCAACGGTACCATTCGATCGGATGGATTTGATGTATTTTTTGATACAGCCCAATTTGATGGAAATAGCCACTATTGGTCGAGAAGGCACTTCCAGCACATACGTAAGTGAGCCGTTACAAATTGTCTTTTGGATGTCTTTTTTACCTATCGATTTTATGGCTTTTTCTGGCGTAGTTTGACGTGCTGATTGCAACTGTACCA
The DNA here is from genome assembly GCA_963457665.1 of Thysanoteuthis rhombus. NCBI lineage: Eukaryota > Metazoa > Mollusca > Cephalopoda > Oegopsida > Thysanoteuthidae > Thysanoteuthis > Thysanoteuthis major. Next base: position 41,946,601 of record OY735237.1, on the reverse strand, counting down.
TTGGATCGGGTGGATTTGATGTATTTTTTCGATTCAGCCCAATTTGATTAAAATAGCCGCTATTGGTCGAGAAGGCACTTCCAGCACATACATACGTGAGCTGTCAAAAATGGACTTTTGAATGTCATTTTTACCGATCAATTTTATGGCTTTTTCTGGCGTAGTTTGACGTGCTGATTGCAACAGTACCATTGGATCGGGTGGATTTGATGTATTTTTTGATTCAGCCCAATTTGATGGAAATAGCCAATATTGACCAAAAATGCATTTTTACTGCATACATAAGTGAGCCGTCTAAAATGGTCTTTTGAATGTCATTTTTACCTATCGATTTTATGGCTTTCTCTGGCGTAGTTTGACGTGCTGATTGCAACAGTACCATTGAATCGGGTGGATTTGATGTATTTTTCGATGCAGCCCAATTTGATGGAAATAGCTAATATTGACCAAAAATGCATTTTTACCCGCATACATAAATTGACCGTCAAAAATGGTCTTTTGAATGTCATTTTTACCTATCGATTTTATGGCTTTTTCTGGCGTAGTTTGACGTGCTGATTGCAACGGTACCATTGGATCGGATGGATTTGATGTATTTTTCGATTCAGCCCAATTTGATGAAAATAGCCGCTATTGGTCGAGAAGGCACTTCTGGGACATACGCATGTGAGCCGTCACGAAGGGACTTTTGAATGTCATTTTTACCTATCGATTTTATGGCTTTTTCTGGCGTAGTTTGACGTGCTGATTGCAACGGTACCATTGGATCGGGTGGATTTGATGTATTTTTCGATTCAGCCCAATTTGATGGAAATAGCCAATATTGACCAAAAATGCATTTTTACCGCATACATAAGTGAGCTGTCTAAAATGGTCTTTGAATGTCATTATACCTATCGATTTTATAGCTTTCTCTGGCGTAGTTTGACGTGCTGATTGCAACAGTACCATTGAATCGGGTGGATTTGATGGATTTTTCGATTCAGCCAGATTCGATGGAAATAGCCGCTATTGGTCGAGAAAGCACTTCGAGCACATACATAAGTGAGCTGTCAAAAATGATTTTTTGAATGTCATTTTTCCCTATCGATTTTATGGCTTTTTCTGGCGTAGTTTGACGTGCATATTGCAACAGTACCATTGGATCGGGTTGATTTGATGTATTTTTCGATTCAGTCCAATTTGATGGAAATAGCCAATATTGACCTAAAATGCATTTTCACTGCATACATAACTGAGCAGTCACAAATGGTCTTTTGAATGTCATTTTTACATATCGATTTTATGGCTTTTTCTGGCGTAGTTTGACGTGTTGATTGCAACAGTATCATTGGATTGGGTGGATTTGATGTATTTTTTGATTCAGCCTAATTTGATGGAAATAGCCAATATTGACCGAAAAAGCATTTTTACGGCATACATAACTGAGCCATCAAAAATGGTCTTTTGAATGTCATTTTTACCTATCGATTTTATGGCTTTTTCTGGTTTAATTTGACGTGCTGATTCCAACGGTACCATTGGATCGGGTGGATTTGATGTATTTTTCGATTCAGCCCAATTTGATGAAAATAGCTGTTATTGGTCGAGAAGGCACTTCCAGCACATACATAAGTGAGCCGTCAGAAATGTTCTTTTGAATGTCATTTTTACCTATCGATTTTATGGCTTTTTCTAGCGTAGTTTGACGCACTGATTGCAACGGTACCATTGGATCGAGTGGATTTGATGTATTTTTCGATTCAGCCCAATTTGATGGAAATAGGCAATATTAACTGAAAATGCATTTTTACCGCATACATAAGTGAGCCGTCAAAAATGGTCTTTTGGATGTCATTTTTACCTATCAATTTTATGGTTTTTTCTGGCATAATTTGACGTGCTGATTGAAACAGTACCATTTGATCGAGTGGATTTGATGTATTTTTCGATTCAGCCCAAATTAATGGAAATAGCCAATATTGACCGAAAAAGCATTTTTACCGCATACATAACTCAGCTATCAAAAATGGTCTTTTAAATGTCATTTTTACCTATCGATTTTATGTCTCTTTCTGGCGTAATTTGACGTGCTGATTGCAACGGTACCATTGGATCGGGTGGATTTGATGTATTTTTCGATTAAGCCCAATTTCATGAAAATAGCTGCTTTTGGTCGAGAAGGCACTTCCAGCACATACATAAGTGAGCCGTCAAAAATGGTCTTTTGAATGTCATTTTTACCTATCGATTTTATGGCTTTTTCTGGCGTAGTTTGACGTGCTGATTGAAACGGTACCATTTGATCGAGTGGATTTGATGTATTTTTCGATTCAGCCCAATTTGATGGAAATAGGCAATATTAACTGAAAATGCATTTTTACCGCATACATAAGTGAGCCGTCAAAAATGGTCTTTTGGATGTCATTTTTACCTATCAATTTTATGGTTTTTTCTGGCATAATTCGACGTGCTGATTGAAACAGTACCATTTGATCGAGTGGATTTGATGTATTTTTCTATTCAGCCCAATTTGATGGAAATAGCCGCTATTGGTCGAGAAGGCGCTTCCAGCAAATACATAAGTGAGCCGTCAAATATGGTCTTCTGAATGTCATTCTTACCTATCGATTTTATGGCTTTTTCTGGCGTAGTTTGACATGCTGATTGCAACGGTACCATTGGATCGGGTGGATTTGATGTATTTTTGATTCAGCCCAATTTGATGGAAATAGCCAATATTGACCGAAAATGCTTTTTAACTGCATACATAAGTGAGCTGTCAAAAGTGGTCTTCTGAATGTCATTTTTACCCATCGATTTTATAGCTTTTTCTGGCGTAGTTTGACGTGCTGATTGCAACAGTACCATTGGATCGGATGGATTTGATGTATTTTTTGATTCAGCCCAATTTGATTAAAATAGCCGCTATTGGTCGAGAAGGCACTTCCAGGACATACGCAAGTGAGCCGTCACGAAGGGACTTTTGAATGTCATTTTTACCTATCGATTTCATGGCTTTTTCTGGCGTAGTTTGACGTGCTGATTACAACGGTACCATTTGATCGGGTGGATTTGATGTATTTTTCGATTCAGCCCAATTTGATGAAAATAGCCGCTATTGGTCGAGGAGGCACTTCCAGCAAATACATAAGTGAGCCATCAAAAATGGTCTTTTGAATGTCATTTTCACCTATCGATTTTATGGCTTTTTCTGTCGTAGTTTGACGTGCTGATTGCAGCGGTACCATTGGATAGGGTGGATTTGATGTATTTTCCGATTCAGCCTAATTTTATGAAAATAGCCGCTATTGGTCGAGAAGGCACTTCCAGCAAATACATAAGTGAGCCGTCAAAAATGGTCTTTTGAATGTCATTTTTACCTATCGATTTTATGGCTTTTTCTGGCGTAGTTTGACGTGCTGATTGCAACAGTACCATTGGATTGGGTGGATTTGATGTATTTTTTGATTCAGCCTAATTTGATGGACATAGCCAATATTGACCAAAAATGCATTTTTACCGCATACATAAGTGAGCTGTCAAAAATGGTCTTTTGAATGTCATTTTTACCTATCGATTTTACGGCTTTTTCTGGCGTAGTTTGACGTGCTGATTGCAACGGTCCCATTGGATCGGGTGGATTTGATGTATTTTTCGATTCAGCCCAATTTGATGGAAATAGCCAATATTGACCAAAAATGCATTTTTACTGCATACATAAGAGAGCCGTCAAAAATGGTCTTTTGAATGTCATTTTTACCTATCAATTTTTTGGCTTTCTCTGGCGTAGTTTGACGTACTGATTGCAACAGTACCATAGGATCGGGTGGATTTGATGTATTTTTGATTCAGCCCAATTTGATGGAAATAGCCAATATTGACCGAAAATGCTTTTTAACTGCATACATAAGTGAGCTGTCAAAAATGGTCTTTTGAATGTCATTTTCACCTTTCGATTTTATGGCTTTTTCTGGCGTAGTTTGACTTGCTGATTCCAACGGTACCATTGGATCGAGTGGATTTGTTGTATTTTTTAATTCAGCCCAATTTGATGGAGATAGCAAATATTAACCGAAAATGCATTTTGACTGCATGCATAAGTAAGCCGTCAATAGTGGTCTTTTGAATGTCTTTTTTACCTATCGATTTTATGGCTTTTTCTGAAGTAGGTTGACGTGATGATTGCAACGTTACCATTGGATCGGGTGGATTTGATGTATTTTTCGATTCAGCCCAATTTGATGAAAATAGCTGCTATTGGTCGAGAAGGCACTTCCAGCACATACATAAGTGAGCTGTCACAAATGGTCTTTTGAATGTCATTTTTACCTATCGATTTTATGGCTTTATCTGGCGTAGTTTAACGTGCTGATTGCAACGGTACCATTGGATTGGGTGGATTTGATGTATTTTTCAATTCAGCCCAATTTGATGGAAATAGCAGTTATTGGTCGAGAAGGCACTTCCAGCAAATACATAAGTGAGCTGTCTAAAATGGTCTTTTGAATGTCATTTTTACCTATCGATTTTATGGCTTTTTCTGGCGTAGTTTGACGTGCTGATTGATACAGTACTATTGGATCAGGTGGATTTAATGTATTTTTCGATTAAGCCCAATTTGATGGAAATAGCCAATATTGACCAAAAATGCATTTTTACCGCATACATAAGTGAGCCGTCAAAAATGGTCGTTTGAATGTCATTTTTACCTATCGATTTTATGGCTTTTTCTGGCGTAGTTTGACGTGCTGATTGCAACAGTACCATTGGATCGGGTGGATTTGATGTATTTTTTGATTAAGCCCAATTTGATGAAAATAGCCACTATTGGTCGAGAAGGCACTTCCAGCTAATACATAAGTGAGCTGTCAAAAATGGTCTTTTGAATGTCATTTTCACCTATCGATTTTATGGCTTTTTCTGGCGTAGTTTGACGTGCTGATTGCAACGGTACCATTGGATCGGGTAGATTTGATGTATTTCTCGATTCAGCCCAATTTGATGGAAATAGCCAATATTGACCAAAAATGCATTTTTACCGCATACATAAGTGAGCCGTCAAAAATGGTCGTTTGAATGTCATTTTTACCTATCAATTTTTTGGCTTTCTCTGGCGTAGTTTGACGTACTGATTGCAACAGTACCATAGGATCGGGTGGATTTGATGTATTTTTGATTCAGCCCAATTTGATGGGAATAGCCAATATTGACCGAAAATGCTTTCTAACTGCATACATAAGTGAGCCGTCAAAAATGGTCTTTTGAATGTCATTTTCACCTTTCGATTTAATGGCTTTTTCTGGCGTAGTTTGACTTGCTGATTCCAACGGTACCATTGGATCGAGTGGATTTGTTGTATTTTTTAATTCAGCCCAATTTGATGGAGATAGCAAATATTAACCGAAAATGCATTTTGACTGCATGCATAAGTAAGCCGTCAATAGTGGTCTTTTGAATGTCTTTTTTACCTATCGATTTTATGGCTTTTTCTGGCGTAGTTTGACGTGCTGATTGCAACGGTACAATTGGATCGGGTGGATTTGATGTATTTTTCGATTCAGCCCAATTTGATGAAAATAGCTGCTATTGGTCGAGAAGGCACTTCCAGCACATACATAAGTGAGCTGTCACAAATGGTCTTTTGAATGTCATTTTTACCTATCGATTTTATGGCTTTATCTGGCGTAGTTTAACGTGCTGATTGCAACGGTACCATTGGATTGGGTGGATTTGATGTATTTTTCAATTCAGCCCAATTTGATGGAAATAGCAGTTATTGGTCGAGAAGGCACTTCCAGCAAATACATAAGTGAGCTGTCTAAAATGGTCTTTTGAATGTCATTTTTACCTATCGATTTTATGGCTTTTTCTGGCGTAGTTTGACGTGCTGATTGCAACAGTATCATTGGATCGGGTGGATTTGATGTATTTTTCCGTTGAGCCCAATTTGATGAAGATAACCGCTATTGGTTTAGAAGGCACTTCCAGCACATACATAAGTGAGCCGTCTCAAATGATCTTTTGAATGTCATTTTTACCTATCGATTTTATGGCTTTTTCTTGCGTAGTTTTACGTGCATATTGCAACGGTACCATTGGATTGGGTGGATTTGATGTATTATTTCGATTCAGCCCAATTTGATGGAAATAGCAAATATTGACCAAAATTGCATTTTTACCGCATACATAAGTGAGCTGTCAAAAATGGTCTTTTGAATGTCATTTTTACCTATTGATTTTATGGCTTTTTCTGGTGTAGTTTGACGTGCTGATTGCAACGGTACCATTGGATAGGAGGGATTTGATGTATTTTTCGATTCAGCCCAATTTGATTAAAACAGCCGCTCTTGGTCGAGAAGACACTTTCAGCACATACATAAGTGAGCCGTCAAAAATGGTCTTTTGAATGTCATTTTTACCTATCGATTTTATGGCTCTTTCTGGCGTAGTTTGACGTGCTGATTGCAACGGTACACTTGGATCGGTTGGATTTGATGTTTTTTTCGATTCAGCACAATTTGATGAAAATAGCCGCTATTGGTCGAGAAGGCACTTCCAGCACATACATAAGAGAGCCGTTAAAAATGGTCTTTTGAATGTCATTTTTACCTATCGATTTTATTGCTTTTTCTGGCGTAGTTTGACGTGCTGATTGCAACGGTACACTTGGATCGGGTGGATTTGATGTATTTTTCGATTCAGCCCAATTTGATGAAAATAGCCGCTATTGGTCGAGAAGGCACTTCCAGCACATACATAAGAGAGCCGTCAAAAATGGTCTTTTGAATGTCATTTTTACCTATCGATTTTATGGCTTTTTCTGGTGTAGTTTGACGTGCTGATTGCAACGGTACCATTGGATTAGGTGGATTTGATGTATTTTTTGATTCAGCCCAATTTGATGGAAATAGCTGCGATTGGTCGAGAAGGCACTTCCAGAACATACATAAGTGAGGTGTCATAAGTGGTCTTTTGAATGTCATTTTTACCTATCAATTTTATGGCTTTTCCTGGCGTAGTTTGACGTGCTGATTGCAACGGTACCATTGGATCGGGTGGACTTGATGTATTTTTCGATTCAGCCCAATTTGATGGAAATAGCTGCTATTGGTCGAGAAAGCACTTCCAGCACATACATAAGTGAGCCATCAAAAATGGTCTTTTGAATGTCATTTTTAACTATCGATTATATGGCTTTTTCTGGCGTAATTTGACGTGCCGATTGCAACGGTACCATTGGATCATGTGGATTTGATGTATTTTTCGATTCAGCCAAATTTGATGAAAATAGCCGCTATTGGTCGAGAAGGCACTTCCAGCACATAAGTAAGTAAGCCATCGAAAATGGTCTTTTGAATGTCATTTTTACCTATCGATTTTATGGCTTTTTCTGGCGTAGTTTGACGTGCTGATTGCAACGGTACCATTGGATCAGGTGGATTTGATGTATTTTTCGATTAAGCCCAATTTGACGAAAATAGCTGCTATTGGTCGAGAAGGCACTTCCAGCACATACATAAGTGAGACATCAAAAATGGTCTTTTGAATGTCATTTTTACCTATCGATTTTATGGCTTTTTCAGGCGTAGTTTGACGTGCTGATTGCAACGGTACCATTGGATCGGGTGGATTTGATGTATTTTTCGATTCAGCCCAATTTGTTGGAAATAGCCAATATCGAAAAAAATGCATTTTTACCGCATACATAAGTGAGCCATCAAAAATGGTCTTTTGAATGTCATTTTTACCTATCAATTTTTTGGCTTTCTCTGGCGTAGTTTGACGTACTGATTGCAACAGTACCATAGGATCGGGTGGATTTGATGTATTTTTGATTCAGCCCAATTTGATGGAAATAGCCAATATTGACCAAAAATGCATTTTTACTGCATACATAAGTGAGCCGTCAAAAATGGTCTTTTGAATGTCATTGTTACCTATCGATTTTATGGCTTTTTCTGGCGTAGTTTGACGTGCTGATTGCAACGGTTCCATTGGATCGGGTGGATTTGATGTATTTTATTCAGCCCAATTTGATGGAAATAGCCAATATTGACCGAAAATGCATTTTCACTGCATACATAAGTGAGCCATCAGAAATGGTCTTTTCGATGTCATTTTCACCTATCGATTTTATGGCTTTTTCTGGCGTAGTTTGACGTGCTGATTGCAACGGTACCATTGGATCGGGTGGATTTGATGTATTTCTTGATCCAGCCAAATTTGATGGAGATAGCAAATATTAAACGAAAATGCATTTTGACCGCATACATAAGTGAGCCGTCAAAAGTGGTCTTTTGAATGTCTTTTTTACCTATCGATTTTATGGCTTTTTCTGGCGTAGTTTTACGTGCTGATTGCAACGGTACCATTTGATCGGGTGGATTCGATGTATTTTTTGATTCAGCCCAATTTGATGAAAATAGCTGCTATTAGTCAGGAAGGCACTTCAAGGACATACATAAGTGAGCCATCAGAAATGGTCTTCTGAATGTCATTTTTACCTATTGATTTTATGGCTCTTTCTAGCGTAGTTTGACGTGCTGATTGCAACGGTACCATTGGATCGGGTGGATTTGATGTATTTTTGATTCAGCCCAATTTGATGGAAATAGCCAATATTGACCAAAAATGTATTTTTATTGCATACATAAGTTAGCCGTCAAAAATGGTCTTTTGAATGTCATTTTTACCTTTCGATTTTATGGCTTTTTCTGGCGTAGTTTGACGTGCATATTCCAACGGTACCATTGGATCGGGTGGATTTGATGTATTTCTCGACTCAGCCCAATTTGATAGAAATAGCCAATATTGACTGAAAATGCATTTTTACTGCATACATAAGAGAGCTGTCAAAAATGGTCTTTTGAATGTCATTTTTACCTATCGATTTTATGGCTTTTTCTGGCGTAGTTTGACATACTGATTGCAACAGTACCATTGGATCGGGTGGATTTGATGTATTTTTCGATTCAGCCCAATTTGATGGAAATAGCTGCTATTGGTCAAGAAGGCACTTCCAGCACATACATAAGTGAGCTGTCAAAAATGGTCTTTTGAATGTCATTTTTACCTATCGATTTTACTGCTTTTTCTGCCATAGTTTGACATGCTGATTGCAACGGTACCATTGGATGTGGTGGATTTGATGTATTTTTTGATTCAGCCCAATTTGATGGAAATAGCAAATATTGACCAAAAATGCATTTTCACTGCATACATAAGTGAGCCGTCAAAAATGGTCTTTTGAATGTCATTTTTACCTATCGATTTTATGGCTTTTTCAGGCGTAGTTTGACCTGCTGATTGCAATGGTACCATTGGATTGGGTGGATTTGATGTATTTTTCGATTCAGCCCAATTTGATGGAAATATCCAATATTGACCGAAAATGCATTTTTTACGCATACATAAGTGAACCGTCAAAAATGGCCTTCGAATGTCATTTTTACCTATCGATTTTATGGCTCTTTCTGGCGTAGTTTGACGTGCTCATTGCAACGGTACACTTGGATCGGTTGGATTTGATGTTTTTTTCGATTCAGCACAATTTGATGAAAATAGCCGCTATTGGTCGAGAAGGCACTTCCAGCACATACATAAGAGAGCCGTTAAAAATGGTCTTTTAAATGTCATTTTTACCTATCGATTTTATGGCTTTTTCTGGCGTAGTTTGACGTGCTGATTGCAACGGTACACTTGGATCAGGTGGATTTGATGTATTTTTCGATTCAGCCCAATTTGATGAAAATAGCCGCTATTGGTCGAGAAGGCACTTCCAGCACATACATAAGAGAGCCGTCAAAAATGGTCTTTTGAATGTCATTTTTACCTATCGATTTTATGGCTTTTTCTGGTGTAGTTTGACGTGCTGATTGCAACGGTACCGTTGGATTAGGTGGATTTGATGTATTTTTCGATTCAGCCCAATTTGATGGAAATAGCTGCGATTGGTCGAGAAAGCACTTCCAGAACATACATAAGTGAGGTGTCATAAGTGGTCTTTTGAATGTCATTTTTACCTATCAATTTTATGGCTTTTCTTGGCGTAGTTTGACGTGCTGATTGCAACGGTACAATTGGATCGGGTGGACTTGATGTATTTTTCGATTCAGCCCAATTTGATGGAAATAGCTGCTATTGGTCGAGAAAGCACTTCCAGCACATACATAAGTGAGCCATCAAAAATGGTCTTTTGAATGTCATTTTTACATATCGATTTTATGGCTTTTTTTTGCGTAGTTTGACGTGCTGATTGCAACAGTACCATTGGATCGGGTGGATTTGATGTTTTTTTCGATTCAGCCCAATTTGATGGAAATAACCATATTGACAAAAAATGCATTTTTACTGCATACATTGCTGAGCCATCGAAAATGGTCTTTTGAATGTCATTTTTACCTATCGATTATATGGCTTTTTCTGGCGTAGTTTGACGTGCTGATTGCAACGGTACCATTTGATCGGGTGAATTTGATGTATTTTTCGATTCAGCCCAATTTGATGAAAATAGCCGCTATTGGTCGAGAAGGCACATCCAGCACATACATAAGCGAGCCATAAAAAATGGTCTTTTGAATGTCATTTTTACCTATCGATTTTATGGCTTTTTCAGGCGTAGTTTGACGTGCTGATCGCAACGGTACCAATGGATCGGATGGATTTGATGTATTTTTGATTCAGCCCAATTTGTTGGAAATAGCCAACATTGACGAAAAATGCATATTAACCGCATTCATAAGTGAGCCATCAAAAATGGTCTTTTGAATGTCATTTTTACCTATCGATTCTATGGCTTTTTCTGGCGTAATTTGACGTGCCGATTGCAACGGTACCATTGGATCGGGTGGATTTGATGTATTTTTCGATTCAGCCCAATTTGATGAAAATAGCCGCTATTGGTCGAGAAGGCACTTCCAGCACATAAGTAAGTAAGCCATCGAAAATGGTCTTTTGAATGTCATTTTTACCTATCAATTTTATGGCTTTTTCTGGCGTAGTTTGACGTGCTGATTGCAACGGTACCATTGGATCAGGTGGATTTGATGTATTTTTCGATTAAGCCCAATTTGACGAAAATAGCTGCTATTGGTCGAGAAGGCACTTCCAGCACATACATAAGTGAGACATCAAAAATGGTCTTTTGAATGTCATTTTTACCTATTGATTTTATGGCTTTTTCAGGCGTAGTTTGACGTGCTGATTGCAACGGTACCATTGGATCGGGTGGATTTGATGTATTTTTCGATTCAGCCCAATTTGTTGGAAATAGCCAATATCGAAAAAAATGCATTTTTACCGCATACATAAGTGAGCCATCAAAAATGGTCTTTTGAATGTCATTTTTACCTATCAATTTTTTGGCTTTCTCTGGCGTAGTTTGACGTACTGATTGCAACAGTACCATAGGATCGGGTGGATTTGATGTATTTTTGATTCAGCCCAATTTGATGGAAATAGCCAATATTGACCGAAAATGCATTTTTACTGCATACATAAGTGAGCCGTCAAAAATGGTCTTTTGAATGTCATTGTTACCTATCGATTTTATGGCTTTTTCTGGCGTAGTTTGACGTACTGATTGCAACGGTACCATAGGATCGGGTGGATTTGATGGATTTTTCGATTCAGCCCAATTTGATGGAAAGAGCCAATATTGACCGCAAATGCTTTTTAACCGATTACAAAAGTGAGCCGTCAAAAATGGTCTTTTGAATGTCATTTTCACCTTTCGATTTCATGGCTTTTTCTGGCGTAGTTTAACGTGCTGTGTGCAACGGTACCATTGGATCGGGTGGATTTGATGTTTTTTTCCATACAGCCCATTTTGATGGAAATAGCCGCTATTCGTCGAGAGGGCACTTCCAGCAAATACATAAATGAGCCGTCAAAAATGGTCTTTTGAATGTCATTTTTACCTATCGATTTTATGGCTTTTTCTGGCGTAGTTTGACGTGCTGATTGCAACGGTTCCATTGGATCGGGTGGATTTGATGTATTTTATTCAGCCCAATTTGATGGAAATAGCCAATATTGACCGAAAATGCATTTTCACTGCATACATAAGTGAGCCATCAGAAATGGTCTTTTCGATGTCATTTTCACCTATCGATTTTATGGCTTTTTCTGGCGTAGTTTGACGTGCTGATTGCAACGGTACCATTGGATCGGGTGGATTTGATGTATTTCTTGATTCAGCCAAATTTGATGGAGATAGCAAATATTAAACGAAAATGCATTTTGACCACATACATAAGTGAGCCGTCAAAAGTGGTCTTTTGAATGTCTTTTTTACCTATCGATTTTATGGCTTTTTCTGGCGTAGTTCAACGTGCTGATTGCAACGGTACCATTTGATCGGGTGGATTTGATGTATTTTTTGATTCAGCCCAATTTGATGAAAATAGCTGCTATTAGTCAGGAAGGCACTTCAAGGACATACATAAGTGAGCCATCAAAAATGGTCTTCTGAATGTCATTTTTACCTATTGATTTTATGGCTCTTTCTAGCGTAGTTTGACGTGCTGATTGCAACGGTACCATTGGATCGGGTGGATTTGATGTATTTTTGATTCAGCCCAATTTGATGGAAATAGCCAATATTGACCAAAAATGCATTTTTATTGCATACATAAGTGAGCCGTCAAAAATGGTCTTTTGAATGTCATTTTTACCTTTCGATTTTATGGCTTTTTCTGGCGTAGTTTGACGTGCATATTCCAACGGTACCATTGGATTGGGTGGATTTGATGTATTTCTCGATTCAGCCCAATTTGATAGAAATAGCCAATATTGACTGAAAATGCATTTTTACTGCATACATAAGAGAGCTGTCAAAAATGGTCTTTTGAATGTCATTTTTACCTATCGATTTTATGGCTTTTTCTGGCGTAGTTTGACATACTGATTGCAACAGTACCATTGGATCGGGTGGATTTGATGTATTTTTCGATTCAGCCCAATTTGATGGAAATAGCCAATATTGACCGAAAATGCATTTTTACCGCATACATAAGTGAGCCGTCAAAAATGGTCTTTTGAAGGTCATTTTCACCTATCGATTTTATGGCTTTTTCTGGCGTAGTTTGACGTGCTGATTGCAACGGTACCATTGGATCGGGTGGATTTCATGTATTTTTCGATTCAGCCCAATTTTATGAAAATAGCTGCTATTGGTCGAGAAGGCACTTCCAGCACATACATAAGTGAGCCGTCAAAAATGGTCTTTTGAATGTCATTTTTACCTATCGATTTTATGGCTTTTTCTGGCGTAGTTTGACGTGCTGATTGCAACGGTACCATTGGATCGGGTGGATTTGATGTATTTTTCGAATCAGCTTAATTTGATGGAAATAGCCAATATTGACCAAAAATGCATTTTTACCGCATACATAAGTGAGCCGTCAAAAATGGTCTTTTGAATGTCATTTTTACCTATCGATTTTATGGCTTTTTCTGGCGTAGTTTGACGTACTGATTGCAACGGTACCATAGGATCGGGTGGATTTGATGTATTTTTCGATTCAGCCCAATTTGATGGAAAGAGCCAATATTGACTGAAAATGCTTTTTAACCGCATACATAAGTGAGCCGTCAAAAATGGTCTTTTGAATGTCATTTTCCCCTTTCGATTTCATGGCGTTTTCTGGAGTAGTTTAACGTGCTGTGTGCAACGGTACCATTGGATCGGGTGGATTTGATGTTTTTTTCGATTCAACCCATTTTGATGGAAATCGCCGCTATTTGTCGAGAAGGCACTTCCAGCAAATACATAAATGAGCCGTCAAAAATGGTCTTTTGAATGTCATTTTTACCTATCGATTTTATGGCTTTTTCTGGCGTAGTTTGACGTGCTGATTGCAACGGTACCATTGGATCGGGTGGATTTGATGTATTTTTTGATTCAGCCCAATTTGATGGAAATAGCCAATATTGACCAAAAATGCATTTTCACCGCATACATAAGTGAGCCATCAGAAATGGTCTTTTGAATGTCATTTTTACCTATCGATTTTATGGCTTTTTCTGGCGTAGTTTGACGTGCTGATTGCAACGGTACCATTGGATCGGGTGGATTTGATGTATTTTTTGATTCAGACCAATTTGATGGAGATAGCAAATATTAAACGAAAATGCTTTTTTACTGCATACATAAGTGAGCCGTCAAAAGTGGTCTTTTGAATGTCTTTTTTACCTATCGATTTTATGGCTTTTTCTGGCGTAGTTTGACGTACTGATTGCAACGGTACCATAGGATCGGGTGGATTTGATGTATTTTTCGATTCAGCCCAATTTGATGGAAAGAGCCAATATTGACTGAAAATGCTTTTTAACCGCATACATAAGTGAGCCGTCAAAAATGGTCTTTTGAATGTCATTTTCCCCTTTCGATTTCATGGCGTTTTCTGGAGTAGTTTAACGTGCTGTGTGCAACGGTACCATTGGATCGGGTGGATTTGATGTTTTTTTCGATTCAACCCATTTTGATGGAAATCGCCGCTATTTGTCGAGAAGGCACTTCCAGCAAATACATAAATGAGCCGTCAAAAATGGTCTTTTGAATGTCATTTTTACCTATCGATTTTATGGCTTTTTCTGGCGTAGTTTGACGTGCTGATTGCAACGGTACCATTGGATCGGGTGGATTTGATGTATTTTTTGATTCAGCCCAATTTGATGGAAATAGCCAATATTGACCAAAAATGCATTTTCACCGCATACATAAGTGAGCCATCAGAAATGGTCTTTTGAATGTCATTTTTACCTATCGATTTTATGGCTTTTTCTGGCGTAGTTTGACGTGCTGATTGCAACAGTACCATTGGATCGGGTGGATTTGATGTATTTTTTGATTCAGACCAATTTGATGGAGATAGCAAATATTAAACGAAAATGCTTTTTTACTGCATACATAAGTGAGCCGTCAAAAGTGGTCTTTTGAATGTCTTTTTTACCTATCGATTTTATGGCTTTTTCCTGGCGAGTTTAACGTGCTGATTGCAACGGTACCATTTGATCGGGTGGATTCGATGTATTTTTCGATTTAGCCAAATTTGATGAAAATAGCAGCTATTACTCAAGAAGGCACTTCAAGGACATACATAAGTGAGCCATCAAAAATGGTCTTCTGAATGTCATTTTTACCTATTGATTTTATCGCTTTTTCTGGCGTAGTTTGACGTGCTGATTGCAACGGTACCATTAGATCGGGTGGATTTGATGTATTTTTTGATTCAGCCCAATTTGATGGAAATACCAAATATTGACCAAAAATGCATTTTCACCGCATACATAAGTGAGCCGTCAAAAATGGTCTTTTGAATGTCATTTTTACCTATCGATTTCATGGCTTTTTCTAGCGTATTTTGACGTGCTGATTGCAATGGTACCATTGGATTGGGTGGATTTGATGTATTTTTCGATTCATCCAAATTTGATGAAAATAGCCGCTATTTGTTGAGAAGGCACTTCCAGATTATACATAAGTGAGCCGTCAAAAATGATCTTTTGAATGTCATTTTTACCTATCGATTTTATGGCTTTTTCTGGCGTAGTTTGACGTGCATATTGCAACGGTACCATTGGATCGGGTGGATTTGATGTATTTTTCGATTCAGCCCAATTTGATGGAAATAGCCAATATTGACCGAAAAATGCATTTTTACCACATATATAAGTGAGCTGTAAAAAATGGTCTTTTGAATGTCATTTTTACCTATCGATTTTATGGCTTTTCCTGGCGTAGTTTGACGTGCTGATTGCAACGGTACCATTGGATCGGGTGGATTTGATGTATTTTTCGATTCAGCCCAATTTGATGGAAATAGCCAATATTGACTGAAAATGCATTTTTACCGCATACATAAGTGAGCCGTCAAAAATGGTCTTTTGATTATCATTTTTACCTATCGATTTTATGGCTTTTTCTGGCGTAGTTTGACATGCTGATTGCAACGGTACCATTGGATCGGGTGGATTTGATGTATTTTTCGATTCAGCATAATTTGATGAAAACAGCTTCTATTGGTCGAGGAAGCACTTTCAGCACATACATAAGTGAGCCGTCAAAAATGGTCTTTTGAATGTCAATTTTACCAATCAATTTTATGGCTTCTTCTGGCGTAGTTTGACGTGCTGATTGCAACAGTACCATTGGATTGGGTGCATTTGATGTATTTTTCGATTCAGCCCATTTTGATGGAAATAGCCAAGATTGACCGAAAATGCATTTTTACCGCATAAATAAGTGAGCCGTCAAAAATGGTCTTTTGAATGTCATTTTTACCTATCGATTTTATGGCTTTTTCTGGCGTAGATTGATGTGTTGATTGCAACGGTACCATTGGATCGGGTGAATTTTATGTATTTTTCGATTCAGCCCAATTTGATTAAAATAGCTGCTATTGGTCGAGAAGGCACTCCCAGCACATACATAAGAGAGCTGTCAAAAATGGTCTTTTGAATGTCATTTTTACCTATCGATTTTATGGCTTTTTCTGGCATAGTTTGACGTGCTGATTGCAACAGTACAATTGGATCAGGTGGATTTGATGTATTTTCCGATTCAGCCTAATTTGATAGAAATAGCCAATATTGACCAAAAATGCATTTTTATTGCATACATAAGTCAGCTGTCAAAAATGGTCTTTTGAATATCATTTTTACCTATCGATCTTATGGCTTTTTCTGGCGTAGCTTGACGTGCTGATTGTAACGGTACCATTGGATCGGGTGGATTTGATGTATTTTTCGATTCAGCCCAATTTGATGAAAATAGCCGCTATTGGTCGAGAAGGCACTTCCAGCACATACATAAGAGAGCTGTCAAAAATGGTCTTTTGAATGTCATTTTTACCTATCGATTTTATGGCTTTTTCTGGCGTAGTTTGACGTGCTGATTGCAACGGTACCATTGGATCGAGTGGATTTGATGTATTTTTCGATTCAGCCCAATTGGATGAAAATAGCCAATATTGACCAAAAATGCATTTTTACCGCATACATAAGTGAGCCGTCAAAAATGGTCTTTTGAATGTCATTTTTACCTATCAATTTTATGGCTTTTTCTGGCGTAGTTTGACGTGCTAATTGCAACAGTACCATTGGATCGGGTGGATTTGATGTATTTTTCAATTCAGCCCAATTTGATGGAAATGGCCAATATTGACAAAAAATTCATTTTTACTGCATACATAAGTGAGCCGTCAAAAATGGTCTGTTGAATGACATTTTTACCTATCGATTTCATGGCTTTTTCTAGCGTATTTTGACGTGCTGATTGCAACGGTACCATTGGATCGGGTGGATTTGATGTATTTTTCGATTCATCCAGATTTCATGAAAATAGCCGCTATTGGTTGAGAAGGCACTTCCAGATTATACATAAGTGAGCCGTCAAAAATGGTCTTTTGAATGTCATTTTTACCTATCGATTTTATGGCTTTTTCTGGCGTTGTTTGACGTGCATATTGCAACGGTACCATTGGATCGGGTGGATTTGATGTAATTTTCGATTCAGCCCAATTTGATGGAAATAGCCAATATTGACCGAAAAATGCATTTTTACCACATACATAAGTGAGCCGTAAAAAATGGTCTTTTGAATGTCAATTTCACCTATCGATTTTATGGCATTTTCTGGCGTATTTTGACGTGCTGATTGCAACTGTACCATTGGATCGGGTGGATTTGAAGTATTTTTCGATTCAGCCCAATTTGATGGAAATAGCCGCTATTGGTCGAGAAGGCACTTCCAGCACATACATAAGTGAGCCGTCAAAAATGGTCTTTTGAATGTCCTTCTTACCTATCGATTTTATGGCTTTTTCTGGCGTAGTTTGACGTGCTGATTGCAACAGTACCATTGGATCGGGTGGATTTGATGTATTTTTCGATTCAACCCAATTTGATGGAAATAGCCAATATTGACCAAAAATGCATTTTTACCGCATACATAAGTGAGCTGTCACAAATGGTCTTTTGAATGTCATTTTTACCTATCGATTTTATGGCTTTTCCAGGCGTAGTTTGACGTGCTGATTGCAACGGTACCATTGGATCGGGTGGATTTGATGTATTTTTCGATTCAGCCTAAATTGATGAAAACAGCTTCTATTGGTCGAGAAAGCACTTTCAGCACATACATAAGAGAGCTGTCAAAAATGGTCTTTTGAATGTCAATTTTACCTATCGATTTTATGGCTTTTTCTGGCGTAGTTTGACATGCTGATTGCAACGGTACCATTGGATCGGGTGGATTTGATGTATTTTTCGATTCAGCCCATTTTGATGGAAATAGCCAAGATTGACCGAAAATGCAATTTTACCGCATACATAAGTGAGCCGTCAAAAATGGTCTTTTGAATGTCATTTTTACCTATCGATTTTATGGCTTTTTCTGGCGTAGATTGATGTGCTGATTGCAACAGTACCATTGGATCGGGTGAATTTTATGTATTTTTCGATTCAGCCCAATTTGATTAAAATAGCCGCTATTGGTCGAGAAGGCACTTCCAGCACATACATAAGTGAGCCGTCAAAAATGGTCTTTTGAATGTCATTTTTACCTATCGATTTTATGGCTTTTTCTGGCGTAGTTTGACGTGCTGATTGCAACAGTACCATTGGATCAGGTGGATTTGATGTATTTTCCGATTCAGCCCAATTTGATTGAAATAGCCAATATTGACCGAAAATGCATTTTTATTGCATACATAAGTCAGCTGTCAAAAATGGTCTTTTGAATATCATTTTTACCTATCGATTTTATGGCTTTTTCTGGCGTAGTTTGACGTGCTGATTGTAACGGTACCATTGGATCGGGTGGATTTGATGTATTTTTCTATTCAGCCCAATTTGATGAAAATAGCTGCTATTGGTCGAGAAGGCACTTCCAGCACATACATAAGTGAGCCATCAAGAATGGTGTTTTGAATGTCATTTTTACCTATCGATTTTATGGCTTTTTCTGGCGTAGTTTGACGTGCTGATTGCAACGGTACCATTGGATAGGGTGGATTTGATGTATTTTTTATTCAGCCCAATTTGATAGAAATAGCCAATATTGATTAAAAATGCATTTTTACCGCATACATAAGTGAGCCGTAAAAAATGGTCTTTTGAATGTCATTTTTACCTATCGATTTTATGGCTTTTTCTGGCGTAGTTTGACGTGCTGATTGCAACGGTACCATTGGATTGGGTATATTTGATGTATTTTTCGATTCAGCCCAATTTGATAGAAATAGCCAATATTGACTGAAAATGCATTTTTACCACATACATAAGTGAGCCGTCACAAATGGTCTTTTGAATGTCATTTTTACCTATCGATTTTAGGGTTTTTTTTGGCGTAGTTTGACGTGCTGATTACAAAGGTACCATTGGATCAGGTGGATTGATGTATTTTTCAATTAAGCCCAATTTGATGGAAATAGCCGCTATTGGTCGAGAAGGCACTCCCAGCACAAACATAAGAGAGCTGTCAAAAATGGTCTTTTGAATGTCATTTTTACCTATCGATTTTATGGCTCTTTCTGGGGTAGTTTGACGTGCTGATTACAACGGTACCATTGGATTGGCTGGATTTGATGTATTTTTCGATTCAGCCAAATTGGATGGAAATAGCCAATATTGACCAAAAATGCATTTTTACTGCATACATAAGTGAGCCGTAAAAAATGGTCTTTTGAATGTCATTTTTACCTATCGATTCTATGGCTTTTTCTGGCGTAGTTTGACATGCTGATTGCAACAGTACCATTGGATCGGGTGGATTTGATGTATTTTTCGATTCAGCCCAATTTGATGGAAATAGCTGCTATTGGTCAAGAAGGCACTTCCAGCACATACATAAGTGAGCTGTCAAAAATGGTCTTTTGAATGTCATTTTTACCTATCGATTTTACTGCTTTTTCTGGCATAGTTTGACATGCTGATTGCAACGGTACCATTGGATCGGGTGGATTTGATGTATTTTTTGATTCAGCCCAATTTGATGGAAATAGCAAATATTGACCAAAAATGCATTTTCACCGCATACATAAGTGAGCCATCAAAAATGGTCTTTTGAATGTCATTTTTACCTATCGATTTCATGGCTTTTTCTAGCGCATTTTGACGTGCTGATTGCAATGGTACCATTGGATCGGGTGGATTTGATGTATTTTTCGATTCATCCAAATTTGATGAAAATAGCCGCTATTGGTTGAGAAGGCACTTCCAGATTATACATAAGTGAGCCGTCAAAAATGGTCTTTTGAATGTCATTTTTACCTATCGATTTTATGGCTTTTTCTGGCGTAGTTTGACGTGCATATTGCAACGGTACCATTGGATCGGGTGGATTTGATGTATTTTTCGATTCAGCCCAATTTGATGGAAATAGCCGCTATTGGTCGAGAAGGCACTTCCAGCACATACATAAGTGAGCCGTCAAAAATGGTCTTTTGAATGTCCTTCTTACCTATCGATTTTATGGCTTTTTCTGGCGTAGTTTGACGTGCTGATTGCAACAGTACCATTGGATCGGGTGGATTTGATGTGTTTTTCGATTCAACCCAATTTGATGGAAATAGCCAATATTGACCAAAAATGCATTTTTACCGCATACATAAGTGAGCTGTCACAAAAGGTCTTTTGAATGTCATTTTTACCTATTGATTTTATGGCTTTTCCTGGCGTAGTTTGACGTGCTGATTGCAACGGTACCATTGGATCGGGTGGATTTGATGTATTTTTCGATTCAGTCCAATTTGATGGAAATAGCCAATATTGACTGAAAATGCATTTTTACCGCATACATAAGTGAGCCGTCAAAAATGGTCTTTTGAATATCATTTTTACCTATCGATTTTATGGCTTTTTCTGGCGTAGATTGATCTGCTGATTGCAACAGTACCATTGGATCGGGTGAATTTTATGTATTTTTCGATTCAGCCCAATTTGATTAAAATAGCCGCTATTGGTCGAGAAGGCACTTCCAGCACATACATAAGTGAGCCGTCAAAAATGGTCTTTTGAATGTCATTTTTACCTATCGATTTTATGGCTTTTTCTGGCGTAGTTTGACGTGCTGATTGCAACAGTACCATTGGATCGGGTGGATTTGATGTGTTTTTCGATTCAACCCAATTTGATGGAAATAGCCAATATTGACCAAAAATGCATTTTTACCGCATACATAAGTGAGCTGTCACAAAAGGTCTTTTGAATGTCATTTTTACCTATTGATTTTATGGCTTTTCCTGGCGTAGTTTGACGTGCTGATTGCAACGGTACCATTGGATCGGGTGGATTTGATGTATTTTTCGATTCAGTCCAATTTGATGGAAATAGCCAATATTGACTGAAAATGCATTTTTACCGCATACATAAGTGAGCCGTCAAAAATGGTCTTTTGAATATCATTTTTACCTATCGATTTTATGGCTTTTTCTGGCGTAGATTGATGTGCTGATTGCAACAGTACCATTGGATCGGGTGAATTTTATGTATTTTTCGATTCAGCCCAATTTGATTAAAATAGCCGCTATTGGTCGAGAAGGCACTTCCAGCACATACATAAGTGAGCCGTCAAAAATGGTCTTTTGAATGTCATTTTTACCTATCGATTTTATGGCTTTTTCTGGCGTAGTTTGACGTGCTGATTGCAACAGTACCATTGGATCAGGTGGATTTGATGTATTTTCCAATTCAGCCCAATTTGATTGAAATAGCCAATATTGACCGAAAATGAATTTTTATTGCATACATAAGTCAGCTGTCAAAAATGGTCTTTTGAATATCATTTTTACCTATCGATTTTATGGCTTTTTCTGGCGTAGTTTGACGTGCTGATTGTAACGGTACCATTGGATCAGGTGGATTTGATGTATTTTTCGATTCAGCCCAATTTGATGAAAATAGCCGCTATTGGTCGAGAAGGCACTTCCACCACATACATAAGTGAGCCATCAAGAATGGTGTTTTGAATGTCATTTTTACCTATCGATTTTATGGCTTTTTCTGGCGTAGTTTGACGTGCTGATTGCAACGGTACCATTGGATAGGGTGGATTTGATGTATTTTTTATTCAGCCCAATTTGATAGAAATAGCCAATATTGATTAAAAATGCATTTTTACCGCATACATAAGTGAGCCGTAAAAAATGGTCTTTTGAATGTCATTTTTACCTATCGATTTTATGGCTTTTTCTTGCGTAGTTTGACGTGCTGATTGCAACGGTACCATTGGATTGGGTATATTTGATGTATTTTTCGATTCAGCCCAATTTGATAGAAATAGCCAATATTGACTGAAAATGCATTTTTACCACATACATAAGTGAGCTGTCACAAATGGTCTTTTGAATGTCATTTTTACCTATCGATTTTAGGGCTTTTTCTGGCGTAGTTTGACGTGCTGATTGCAAAGGTACCATTGGATCAGGTGGATTGATGTATTTTTCAATTAAGCCCAATTTGATGGAAATAGCCGCTATTGGTCGAGAAGGCACTCCCAGCACAAACATAAGAGAGCTGTCAAAAATGGTCTTTTGAATGTCATTTTTACCTATCGATTTTATGGCTCTTTCTGGGGTAGTTTGACGTGCTGATTACAACGGTACCATTGGATCGGCTGGATTTGATGTATTTTTCGATTCAGCCAAATTGGATGGAAATATCCAATATTGACCAAAAATGCATTTTTACCGCATACATAAGTGAGCCGTCAAAAATGGTCTTTTGAATGTCATTTTTACCTATCGATTCTATGGCTTTTTCTGGCGTAGTTTGACATGCTGATTGCAACAGTACCATTGGATCGGGTGGATTTGTTGTATTTTTCGATTCAGCCAAATTTGATGGAAATAGCTGCTATTGGTCAAGAAGGCACTTCCAGCACATACATAAGTGAGCTGTCAAAAATGGTCTTTTGAATGTCATTTTTACCTATCGATTTTACTGCTTTTTCTGGCATAGTTTGACATGCTGATTGCAACGGTACCATTGGATCGGGTGGATTTGATGTATTTTTTGATTCAGCCCAATTTGATGGAAATAGCAAATATTGACCAAAAATGCATTTTCACCGTATACATAAGTGAGCCGTCAAAAATGGTCTTTTGAATGTCATTTTTACCTATCGATTTCATGGCTTTTTCTAGCGTATTTTGACGTGCTGATTGCAATGGTACCATTGGATCGGGTGGATTTGATGTATTTTTGGATTCATCTAAATTTGATGAAAATAGCCGCTATTGGTTGAGAAGGCACTTCCAGATTATACATAAGTGAGCCGTCAAAAATGGTCTTTTGAAAGTCATTTTTACCTATCCATTTTATGGCTTTTTCTGGCGTAGTTTGACATGCTGATTGCAACGGTACCATTGGATCGGGTGGATTTGATGTATTTTTTGATTCAGCCCAATTTGATGGAAATAGCAAATATTGACCAAAAATGCATTTTCACCGTATACATAAGTGAGCCGTCAAAAATGGTCTTTTGAATGTCATTTTTACCTATCGATTTTACTGCTTTTTCTGGCATAGTTTGACATGCTGATTGCAACGGTACCATTGGATCGGGTGGATTTGATGTATTTTTTGATTCAGCCCAATTTGATGGAAATAGCAAATATTGACCAAAAATGCATTTTCACCGTATACATAAGTGAGCCGTCAAAAATGGTCTTTTGAATGTCATTTTTACCTATCGATTTCATGGCTTTTTCTAGCGTATTTTGACGTGCTGATTGCAATGGTACCATTGGATCGGGTGGATTTGATGTATTTTTGGATTCATCTAAATTTGATGAAAATAGCCGCTATTGGTTGAGAAGGCACTTCCAGATTATACATAAGTGAGCCGTCAAAAATGGTCTTTTGAATGTCATTTTTACCTATCGATTTTATGGCTTTTTCTGGCGTAGTTTGACGTGCATATTGCAACGGTACCATTGGATCGGGTGGATTTGATGTATTTTTCGATTCAGCCCAATTTGATGGAAATAGCCGCTATTGGTCGAGAAGGCACTTCCAGCACATACATAAGTGAGCTGTCACAAATGGTCTTTTGAATGTCATTTTTACCTATTGATTTTATGGCTTTTCCTGGCGTAGTTTGACGTGCTGATTGCAACGGTACCATTGGATCGGGTGGATTTGATGTATTTTTCGATTCAGCCCAATTTGATGGAAATAGCCAATACTGACTGAAAATGCATTTTTACCGCATACATAAGTGAGCCGTCAAAAATGGTCTTTTGAATATCATTTTTACCTATCGATTTTATGGCTTTCTCTGGCGTAGTTTGACATGCTGATTGCAACGGTACCATTGGATCGGGTGGATTTGATGTATTTTTCGATTCAGCCCAATTTGATGGAAATAGCCAATATTGACTGAAAATGCATTTTTACTGCATACATAAGTGAGCCGTCAAAAATGGTCTTTTGAATGTCATTTTTACCCATCGATTTTATTGCTTTTTCTGGCGTAGTTTGACGTGCTGATTGCAACAGTACCATTGGATCGGGTGGATTTGATGTATTTTTCAATTCAGCCCAATTTGATGGAAATGGCCAATATTGACAAAAAATTCATTTTTACCGCATACATAAGTGTGCCGTCAAAAATGGTCTTTTGAATGTCATTTTTACCTATCGATTTTATGGCTTTTTCTGGCGTAGTTTGACGTGCTGATTGCAACAGTACCATTGGATCGGGTGGATTTGATGTATTTTTCGATTCAGCCCAACTAGATGGAAAAAACCAATATTGACCAAAAATGCATTTTTACCGCATACATAAGTGAGCCGTCAAAATTGGTCTTTTGAATGTCATTTTTACCTATCGATTTCATGGCTTTTTCCGGCGTAGGTTGACGTGTTGATTGCAACAGTAGCATTGGATCGGGTGGATTTGATGTATTTTTCGATTCAGCCCAATTCGATGAAAATAGCCGCTATTGGTCGAGAAGGCACTTCCAGCACATATATAAGTGAGCCATCAAAAATGGTCTTTTGAATGTCATTTTTACCTATCGATTTTATGGCTTTTTCTGGCGTAGTTTGACGTGCTTATTGCAACGGTACCATTGGATCGGGTGGACTTGATGTATTTTTCGATTCAGCCCAATTTGATGGAAATAGCCAATATTGACCAAAAATGCATTTTTACCGCATACATAAGTGAACCGTCAAAAATGGTCTTTTGAATGTCATTTTTACCTATCGATTTTATGGCTTTTTCTGGCGTAGTTTGACGTGCTGATTGCAACGGTACCATTGGAGCAGGTGGATTTGATATATTTTTCGATTCAGCCCAATTTGATGGAAATTACCGCTATTGGTCGAGAAGGCACTTCCAGCACATACATAAGTGAGCCGTCAAAAATGGTCTTTTGAATGTCATTTTTACCTATCGATTTTATGGCTTTTTCTGGCGTAGTTTGACGTACTGATTGCAACAGTACCATTGGATCAGGTGGATTTGATGTATTTTCCGATTCAGCCCAATTTGATAGAAATAGCCAATATTGACCGAAAATGCATTTTTATTGCATTCATAAGTCAGCCGTCAAAAATGGTCTTTTGAATGTCATTTTTACCTATCGATTTTATGGCTTTTTCTGGCGTAGTTTGACGTGCGTATTGCAAAGGTACCATTGGATCAGGTGGATTGATGTATTTTTCAATTAAGCCCAATTTGATGGAAATAGCCGCTATTGGTCGAGAAGGCACTCCCAGCACATACATAAGAGAGCTGTCAAAAATGGTCTTTTGAATGTCATTTTTACCTATCGATTTTATGGCTTTTTCTGGCGTAGTTTGACGTGCTGATTGCAACGGTACCATTTGATCGGGTGGATTTGATGTATTTTTCTATTCAGCCCATTTTGATGGAAATAGCCAATATTGACCGAAAATGCATTTTTACTGCATACATAAGTGAGCTGTCAAAAATGGTCTTTTGGATGTAATTTTTACCTATCGATTTTATGGCTTTTTCTGGCGTAGTTTGATGTGCTGATTGCAACGGTACCATTGGATCGGGTGAATTTTATGTATTTTTCGATTCAGCCCAATTTGATTAAAATAGCCGCTATTGGTCGATAAGGCACTTCCAGCACATACATAAGTGAGCTGTCAAAAATGGTCTTTTGAATGTCATTTTTACCTATCGATTTTACTGCTTTTTCTGGCATAGTTTGACATGCTGATTGCAACGGTACCATTGGATCGGGTGGATTTGATGTATTTTTTGATTCAGCCCAATTTGATGGAAATAGCCAATATTGACCAAAAATGCATTTTTATTGCATACATAAGTGAGCCGTCAAAAATGGTTCATTTGAATATCATTTTTACCTATCGATTTTTTGGCTTTTTCTGGCGTAGTTTGACGTGCTGATTGTAACGGTACCATTGGATCGGGTGGATTTGATGTATTTTTCGATTCAGCCCAATTTGATGAAAATAGCCGCTATTGGTCGAGAAGGCACTTCCAGCACATACATAAGTGAGCCATCAAGAATGGTGTTTTGAATGTCATTTTCACCTATCGATTTTATGGCTTTTTCTGGCGTAGTTTGACGTGCTGATTGCAACGGTACCATTGGATAGGGTGGATTTGATGTATTTTTTAGTCAGCCCAATTTGATGGAAATAGCCAATATTGATTAAAAATGCATTTTTACCGCATACATAAGTGAGCCGTCAAAAATGGTCTTTTGAATGTCATTTTTACCTATCGATTTTATGGCTTTTTCTGGCGTAGTTTGACGTGCTGATTGCAAAGGTACCATTGGATCAGGTGGATTGATGTATTTTTCAATTAAGCCCAATTTGATGGAAATAGCCGCTATTGGTCGAGAAGGCACTCCCAGCACATACATAAGAGAGCTGTCAAAAATGGTCTTTTGAATGTCATTTTTACCTATCGATTTATGGCTTTTTCTGGGGTAGTTTGACGTACTGATTAAAACGGTACCATTGGATCGGGTGGATTTGATGTATTTTTGATTCAGCCCAATTTGATGGAAATAGCCAATATTGACCGAAAATTCATTTTTACTGCATACATAAGTGAGCTGTCAAAAATGGTCTTTTGAATGTCATTTTTACCTATCGATTTTATGGCTTTTTCTGGCGTAGTTTGACGTGCTGATTGCAACGGTACCATTGGATTGGGTCGATTTGATGTATTTTTCGATTCAGCTCAATTTGATGAAAATAGCCGCTATTGGTTTAGAAGGCACTTCCAGCACATACATAAGTGAGCCATCAAAAATGGTCTTTTGAATGTCATTTTTACCTATCGATTTTATGGCTTTTTCTGGCGTAGTTTGACGTGCTGATTACAACGGTACCATTGGATCGGGTGGATTTGATGTATTTTTGATTCAGCCCAATTTGATGAAAATAACCAATATTGACCAAAAATGCATTTTTACCGCATACAAAAGTGAGCCGTCAAAAATGGTCTTTTGAATGTCATTTTTACCTATCGATTTTATGGCTTTTTCTGGCGTAGTTTGACGTGCATATTCCAACGGTACCATTGGATCGGGTGGATATGATGTATTTCTTGATTCAGCCCAATTTGATAGAAATAGCTAATATTGACTGAAAATGCATTTTTACCGCATACATAAGTGAGCCGTCACAAATGGTCTTTTGAATGTCATTTTTACCTATCGATTTTATGGATTTTCCAGGCGTAGTTTGACGTGCTGATTGCAACGGTACCATTGGATCAGGTGGATTTGATGTATTTTTCGATTCAGCCCAATTTGATGAAAATAGCCGCTATTAGTCAAGAAGGCACTTCCAGCACATACATAAGTGAGCCGTCAAAAACGGTCTTTGGAATGTCATTTTTACCTATCGATTTTATGGCTTTTTCTGGCGTAGTTTGACGTGCATATTCCAACGGTACCATTGGATCGGGTGGATTTGATGTATTTTTCGATTCAGCCCAATTTGATGGAAATAGCCAATATTGACAAAAAATGCATTTTTACTGCATACATAAGTGAGCCGTCAAAAATGGTCTTTTGAATGTCATTTTTACCTATCGATTTTATGGCTCTTTCTGGCGTAGTTTGAGGTGCTGATTGCAACGGTACCATTGGATCGGGTGGATTTGATGTATTTTTCGATTCAGCCATATTTGATTGAAATAGCCAATATTGACCGAAAATACATTTTCACCCTATACATAAGTGAACCGTCAAAAATAGTCTTTTGAATGTCATTTTTACTTATCGATTTTAGGGTTTTTTCTGATGTAGTTTTACGTGCTGATTTCAACGGTACCATTGGATCGGGTGGATTTGATGTATTTTTCGATTCATCCAAATTTGATGAAAATAGCTGCTATTGGTCGAGAATGCACTTCCAGCACATACATAAGTGAGCCGTCAAAAATGGTCTTTTGAATGTCATTTTTACCTATCGATTTTATGGCTTTTTCTGGCGTAGTTTGACGTGCATATTGCAACATTACAATTGGATCGGGTGGATTTGATGTATTTTTCGATTCAGCCCAATTTGATAGAAATAGCCAATATTGACTGAAAATGCATTTTTACCGCGTACATAAGTGAGCCGTCACAAATGGTCACTTGAATGTCATTTTTACCTATCGATTTTATGGCTTTTTCTGGCGTAGTTTGACGTGCTGATTGCAACAGTACCATTGGATCGGGTGGATTTGATGTATTTTTCAATTCAGCCCAATTTGATGGAAATGGCCAATATTTACAAAAAATTCATTTTTACTGCATACATAAGTGAGCCCTCAAAAATGGTCTTTTGAATGTCATTTTTACCTATCGATTTTATGGCTTTCTCTGGCGTAGTTTGACGTGCTGATTGCAACGGTACCATTGGATCGGGTGGATTTGATGTATTTTTCGATTCAGCCCAATTTGATGGGAATAGCCAATATTGACCAAAAATGCATTTTTACGGCATACATAAGTGAACCGTCAAAAATGGTCTTTTGAATGTCATTTTTACCTATCGATTTTATGGCTTTTTCTGGCGTAGTTTGACGTGCTGATTGCAACGGTACCATTGGAGCGGGTGGATTTGATATATTTTTCAATTCAGCCCAATTTGATGGAAATAACCGCTATTGGTCGAGAAGGCACTTCCAGCACATACATAAGAGAGCTGTCAAAAATGGTCTTTTGAATGTCATTTTTACCTATCGATTTTATGGCTTTTTCTGGCATAGTTTGACGTGCTGATTGCAACGGTACCATTGGATCGGGTGGATTTGATGTATTTTTCAATTCAGCCCATTTTGATGGAAATAGCCAAGATTGACCGAAAATGCATTTTTACTGCATACATAAGTGAGCTGTCAAAAATGGTCTTTTGAATGTCATTTTTACCTATCGATTTTATGGCTTTTTCTGGCGTAGTTTGATGTGCTGATTGCAACGGTACCATTGGATCGGGTGAATTTTATGTATTTTTCGATTCAGCCCAATTTGATTAAAATAGCCGCTATTGGTCGATAAGGCACTTCCAGCACATACATAAGTGAGCTGTCAAAAATGGTCTTTTGAATGTCATTTTTACCTATCGATTTTACTGCTTTTTCTGGCATAGTTTGACATGCTGATTGCAACGGTACCATTGGATCGGGTGGATTTGATGTATTTTTTGATTCAGCCCAATTTGATGGAAATAGCCAATATTGACCAAAAATGCATTTTTATTGCATACATAAGTGAGCCGTCAAAAATGGTTCATTTGAATATCATTTTTACCTATCGATTTTTTGGCTTTTTCTGGCGTAGTTTGACGTGCTGATTGTAACGGTACCATTGGATCGGGTGGATTTGATGTATTTTTCGATTCAGCCCAATTTGATGAAAATAGCCGCTATTGGTCGAGAAGGCACTTCCAGCACATACATAAGTGAGCCATCAAGAATGGTGTTTTGAATGTCATTTTCACCTATCGATTTTATGGCTTTTTCTGGCGTAGTTTGACGTGCTGATTGCAACGGTACCATTGGATAGGGTGGATTTGATGTATTTTTTAGTCAGCCCAATTTGATGGAAATAGCCAATATTGATTAAAAATGCATTTTTACCGCATACATAAGTGAGCCGTCAAAAATGGTCTTTTGAATGTCATTTTTACCTATCGATTTTATGGCTTTTTCTGGCGTAGTTTGACGTGCTGATTGCAAAGGTACCATTGGATCAGGTGGATTGATGTATTTTTCAATTAAGCCCAATTTGATGGAAATAGCCGCTATTGGTCGAGAAGGCACTCCCAGCACATACATAAGAGAGCTGTCAAAAATGGTCTTTTGAATGTCATTTTTACCTATCGATTTATGGCTTTTTCTGGGGTAGTTTGACGTACTGATTAAAACGGTACCATTGGATCGGGTGGATTTGATGTATTTTTGATTCAGCCCAATTTGATGGAAATAGCCAATATTGACCGAAAATTCATTTTTACTGCATACATAAGTGAGCTGTCAAAAATGGTCTTTTGAATGTCATTTTTACCTATCGATTTTATGGCTTTTTCTGGCGTAGTTTGACGTGCTGATTGCAACGGTACCATTGGATTGGGTCGATTTGATGTATTTTTCGATTCAGCTCAATTTGATGAAAATAGCCGCTATTGGTTTAGAAGGCACTTCCAGCACATACATAAGTGAGCCATCAAAAATGGTCTTTTGAATGTCATTTTTACCTATCGATTTTATGGCTTTTTCTGGCGTAGTTTGACGTGCTGATTACAACGGTACCATTGGATCGGGTGGATTTGATGTATTTTTGATTCAGCCCAATTTGATGAAAATAACCAATATTGACCAAAAATGCATTTTTACCGCATACAAAAGTGAGCCGTCAAAAATGGTCTTTTGAATGTCATTTTTACCTATCGATTTTATGGCTTTTTCTGGCGTAGTTTGACGTGCATATTCCAACGGTACCATTGGATCGGGTGGATATGATGTATTTCTTGATTCAGCCCAATTTGATAGAAATAGCTAATATTGACTGAAAATGCATTTTTACCGCATACATAAGTGAGCCGTCACAAATGGTCTTTTGAATGTCATTTTTACCTATCGATTTTATGGATTTTCCAGGCGTAGTTTGACGTGCTGATTGCAACGGTACCATTGGATCAGGTGGATTTGATGTATTTTTCGATTCAGCCCAATTTGATGAAAATAGCCGCTATTAGTCAAGAAGGCACTTCCAGCACATACATAAGTGAGCCGTCAAAAACGGTCTTTGGAATGTCATTTTTACCTATCGATTTTATGGCTTTTTCTGGCGTAGTTTGACGTGCATATTCCAACGGTACCATTGGATCGGGTGGATTTGATGTATTTTTCGATTCAGCCCAATTTGATGGAAATAGCCAATATTGACAAAAAATGCATTTTTACTGCATACATAAGTGAGCCGTCAAAAATGGTCTTTTGAATGTCATTTTTACCTATCGATTTTATGGCTCTTTCTGGCGTAGTTTGAGGTGCTGATTGCAACGGTACCATTGGATCGGGTGGATTTGATGTATTTTTCGATTCAGCCATATTTGATTGAAATAGCCAATATTGACCGAAAATACATTTTCACCCTATACATAAGTGAACCGTCAAAAATAGTCTTTTGAATGTCATTTTTACTTATCGATTTTAGGGTTTTTTCTGATGTAGTTTTACGTGCTGATTTCAACGGTACCATTGGATCGGGTGGATTTGATGTATTTTTCGATTCATCCAAATTTGATGAAAATAGCTGCTATTGGTCGAGAATGCACTTCCAGCACATACATAAGTGAGCCGTCAAAAATGGTCTTTTGAATGTCATTTTTACCTATCGATTTTATGGCTTTTTCTGGCGTAGTTTGACGTGCATATTGCAACATTACAATTGGATCGGGTGGATTTGATGTATTTTTCGATTCAGCCCAATTTGATAGAAATAGCCAATATTGACTGAAAATGCATTTTTACCGCGTACATAAGTGAGCCGTCACAAATGGTCACTTGAATGTCATTTTTACCTATCGATTTTATGGCTTTTTCTGGCGTAGTTTGACGTGCTGATTGCAACAGTACCATTGGATCGGGTGGATTTGATGTATTTTTCAATTCAGCCCAATTTGATGGAAATGGCCAATATTTACAAAAAATTCATTTTTACTGCATACATAAGTGAGCCCTCAAAAATGGTCTTTTGAATGTCATTTTTACCTATCGATTTTATGGCTTTCTCTGGCGTAGTTTGACGTGCTGATTGCAACGGTACCATTGGATCGGGTGGATTTGATGTATTTTTCGATTCAGCCCAATTTGATGGGAATAGCCAATATTGACCAAAAATGCATTTTTACGGCATACATAAGTGAACCGTCAAAAATGGTCTTTTGAATGTCATTTTTACCTATCGATTTTATGGCTTTTTCTGGCGTAGTTTGACGTGCTGATTGCAACGGTACCATTGGAGCGGGTGGATTTGATATATTTTTCAATTCAGCCCAATTTGATGGAAATAACCGCTATTGGTCGAGAAGGCACTTCCAGCACATACATAAGAGAGCTGTCAAAAATGGTCTTTTGAATGTCATTTTTACCTATCGATTTTATGGCTTTTTCTGGCATAGTTTGACGTGCTGATTGCAACGGTACCATTGGATCGGGTGGATTTGATGTATTTTTCAATTCAGCCCATTTTGATGGAAATAGCCAAGATTGACCGAAAATGCATTTTTACTGCATACATAAGTGAGCTGTCAAAAATGGTCTTTTGAATGTCATTTTTACCTATCGATTTTATGGCTTTTTCTGGCGTAGTTTGATGTGCTGATTGCAACGGTACCATTGGATCGGGTGAATTTTATGTATTTTTCGATTCAGCCCAATTTGATTAAAATAGCCGCTATTGGTCGATAAGGCACTTCCAGCACATACATAAGTGAGCTGTCAAAAATGGTCTTTTGAATGTCATTTTTACCTATCGATTTTATGGCTTTTTCTGGCGTAATTTGACGTGCTGATTGCAAGAGTACCATTGGATCAGGTGGATTTGATGTATTTTCCGATTCAGCCCAATTTGATAGAAATAGCCAATATTGACCAAAAATGCATTTTTATTGCATACATAAGTGAGCCGTCAAAAATGGTCTTTTGAATATCATTTTTACCTATCGATTTTTTGGCTTTTTCTGGCATAGTTTGACGTGCTGATTGTAACGGTACCATTGGATCGGGTGGATTTGATGTATTTTTCGATTCAGCCCAATTTGATGAAAATAGCCGCTATTGGTCGAGAAGGCACTTCCAGCACATACATAAGTGAGCCATCAAGAATGGTGTTTTGAATGTCATTTTCACCTATCGATTTTATGGCTTTTTCTGGCGTAGTTTGACGTGCTGATTGCAACGGTACCATTGGATAGGGTGGATTTGATGTATTTTTTATTCAGCCCAATTTGATGGAAATAGCCAATATTGATTAAAAATGCATTTTTACCGCATACATAAGTGAGCCGTCAAAAATGGTCTTTTGAATGTCATTTTTACCTATCGATTTTCTGGCTTTTTCTGGCGTAGTTTGACGTGCTGATTGCAAAGGTACCATTGGATCAGGTGGATTGATGTATTTTTCAATTAAGCCCAATTTGATGGAAATAGCCGCTATTGGTCGAGAAGGCACGCCCAGCACATACATAAGAGAGCTGTCAGAAATGGTCTTTTGAATATCATTTTTACCTATCGATTTTATGGTTTTTTCTGGGGTAGTTTGACGTACTGATTAAAACGGTACCATTGGATCGGGTGGATTTGATGTATTTTTGATTCAGCCCAATTTGATGGAAATAGCCAATATTGACCGAAAATTCATTTTTACTGCATACATAAGTGAGCTGTCAAAAATGGTCTTTTGAATGTCATTTTTACCTATCGATTTTATGGCTTTTTCTGGCGTAGTTTGACGTGCTGATTGCAACGGTACCATTGGATTGGGTCGATTTGATGTATTTTTCGATTCAGCCCAATTTGATGAAAATAGCTGCTATTGGTTTAGAAGGCACTTCCAGCACATACATAAGTGAGCCATCAAAAATGGTCTTTTGAATGTCATTTTTACCTATCGATTTTATGGCTTATTCTGGCGTAGTTTGACGTGCTGATTACAACGGTACCATTGGATCGGGTGGATTTGATGTATTTTTGATTCAGCCCAATTTGATGAAAATAACCAATATTGACCAAAAATGCATTTTTACCGCATACAAAAGTGAGCCGTCAAAAATGGTCTTTTGAATGTCATTTTTACCTATCGATTTTATGGCTTTTGCTGGCGTAGTTTGACGTGCATATTCCAACGGTACCATTGGATCGGGTGGATTTGATGTATTTCTTGATTCAGCCCAATTTGATAGAAATAGCCAATATTGACTGAAAATGCATTTTTACCGCATACATAAGTGAGCCGTCACAAATGGTCTTTTGAATGTCATTTTTACCTATCGATTTTATGGATTTTTCTGGCGTAGTTTGACGTGCTGATTGCAACAGTATCATTGGATCAGGTGGATTTGATGTATTTTTCGATTCAGCCCAATTTGATGAAAATAGCCGCTATTAGTCAAGAAGGCACTTCCAGCACATACATAAGTGAGCCGTCAAAAACGGTCTTTTGAATGTCATTTTTACCTATCGATTTTATGGCTTTTTCTGGCGTAGTTTGACGTGCATATTCCAACGGTACCATTGGATCGGGTGGATTTGATGTATTTTTCGATTCAGCCCAATTTGATGGAAATAGCCAATATTGACAAAAAATGCATTTTTACTGCATACATAAGT
This sequence comes from Thysanoteuthis rhombus, assembly GCA_963457665.1. Taxonomy (NCBI): domain Eukaryota; kingdom Metazoa; phylum Mollusca; class Cephalopoda; order Oegopsida; family Thysanoteuthidae; genus Thysanoteuthis; species Thysanoteuthis major. The sequence goes on along the minus strand of OY735237.1, from coordinate 41,911,767 downwards.
GAGCCGTCAAAAATGGTCTTTTGAATGTCATTTTTACCTATCGATTTTATGGCTCTTTCTGGCGTAGTTTGAGGTGCTGATTGCAACGGTACCATTGGATCGGGTGGATTTGATGTATTTTTCGATTCAGCCATATTTGATTGAAATAGCCAATATTGACCGAAAATACATTTTCACCCTATACATAAGTGAACCGTCAAAAATGGTCTTTTGAATGTCATTTTTACTTATCGATTTTAGGGTTTTTTCTGGCGTAGTTTTACGTGCTGATTTCAACGGTACCATTGGATCGGGTGGATTTGATGTATTTTTCGATTCATCCAAATTTGATGAAAATAGCTGCTATTGGTCGAGAATGCACTTCCAGCACATACATAAGTGAGCCGTCAAAAATGGTCTTTTGAATGTCATTTTTACCTATCGATTTTATGGCTTTTTCTGGCGTAGTTTGACGTGCATATTGCAACATTACAATTGGATCGGGTGGATTTGATATATTTTTCGATTCAGCCCAATTTGATAGAAATAGCCAATATTGACTGAAAATGCATTTTTACTGCGTACATAAGTGAGCCGTCACAAATGGTCACTTGAATGTCATTTTTAACCATCGATTTTATGGCTTTTTCTGGCGTAGTTTGACGTGCTTATTGCAACAGTACCATTGGATCGGGTGGATTTGATGTATTTTTCGATTCAGCCATATTTGATGAAAATTGCCGCTATTGGTCGAGGAGGCACTTCCAGCACATACATAAGTGAGCCGTCAAAAATGGTCTATTGAATGTCATTTTTACCTATCGATTTTATGGCTTTTTCTGGCGTAGTTTGACGTGCTGATTGCAACAGTACCATTGGATCGGGTGGATTTGATGTATTTTTCAATTCAGCCCAATTTGATGGGAATAACCGCTATTGGTCGAGAAGGCACTTCCAGCACATACATAAGAGAGCTGTCAAAAATGGTCTTTTGAATGTCATTTTTACCTATCGATTTTATGGCTTTTTCTGGCGTAGTTTGACGTGCTGATTGCAACGGTACCATTGGATCGGGTGGATTTGATGTATTTTTCAATTCAGCCCATTTTGATGGAAATAGCCAATATTGACCGAAAATGCATTTTTACTGCATACATAAGTGAGCTGTCAAAAATGGTCTTTTGAATGTCATTTTTACCTATCGATTTTATGGCTTTTTCTGGCGTAGTTTGATGTGCTGATTGCAACGGTACCATTGGATCGGGTGAATTTTATGTATTTTTCGATTCAGCCCAATTTGATTAAAATAGCCGCTATTGGTCGATAAGGCACTTCCAGCACATACATAAGTGAGCTGTCAAAAATGGTCTTTTGAATGTCATTTTTACCTATCGATTTTATGGCTTTTTCTGGCGTAGTTTGACGTGCTGATTGCAACAGTACCATTGGATCAGGTGGATTTGATGTATTTTCCAATTCAGCCCAATTTGATAGAAATAGCCAATATTGACCAAAAATGCATTTTTATTGCATACATAAGTGAGCCGTCAAAAATGGTTCATTTGAATATCATTTTTACCTATCGATTTTTTGGCTTTTTCTGGCGTAGTTTGACGTGCTGATTGTAACGGTACCATTGGATCGGGTGGATTTGATGTATTTTTCGATTCAGCCCAATTTGATGAAAATAGCCGCTATTGGTCGAGAAGGCACTTCCAGCACACACATAAGTGAGCCATCAAGAATGGTGTTTTGAATGTCATTTTCACCTATCGATTTTATGGCTTTTTCTGGCGTAGTTTGACGTGCTGATTGCAACGGTACCATTGGATAGGGTGGATTTGATGTATTTTTTATTCAGCCCAATTTGATGGAAATAGCCAATATTGATTAAAAATGCATTTTTACCGCATACATAAGTGAGCCGTCAAAAATGGTCTTTTGAATGTCATTTTTACCTATCAATTTTATGGCTTTTTCTGGCGTAGTTTGACGTGCTGATTGCAAAGGTACCATTGGATCAGGTGGATTGATGTATTTTTCAATTAAGCCCAATTTGATGGAAATAGCCGCTATTGGTCGAGAAGGCACTCCCAGCACATACATAAGAGAGCTGTCAAAAATGGTCTTTTGAATGTCATTTTTACCTATCGATTTTATGGCTTTTTCTGGGGTAGTTTGACGTACTGATTAAAACGGTACCATTGGATCGGGTGGATTTGATGTATTTTTGATTCAGCCCAATTTGATGGAAATAGCCAATATTGACCGAAAATTCATTTTTACTGCATACATAAGTGAGCTGTCAAAAATGGTCTTTTGAATGTCATTTTTACCTATCGATTTTATGGCTTTTTCTGGCGTAGTTTGACGTGCTGATTGCAACGGTACCATTGGATTGGGTCGATTTGATGTATTTTTCGATTCAGCCCAATTTGATGAAAATAGCCGCTATTGGTTTAGAAGGCACTTCCAGCACATACATAAGTGAGCCATCAAAAATGGTCTTTTGAATGTCATTTTTACCGATCGATTTTATGGCTTTTTCTGGCGTAGTTTGACGTGCTGATTACAACGGTACCATTGGATCGGGTGGATTTGATGTATTTTTGATTCAGCCCAATTTGATGAAAATAACCAATATTGACCAAAAATGCATTTTTACCGCATACAAAAGTGAGCCGTCAAAAATGGTCTTTTGAATGTCATTTTTACCTATCGATTTTATGGCTTTTTCTGGCGTAGTTTGACGTGCATATTCCAACGGTACCATTGGATCGGGTGGATTTGATGTATTTCTTCATTCAGCCCAATTTGATAGAAATAGCCAATATTGACTGAAAATGCATTTTTACCGCATACATAAGTGAGTCGTCACAAATGGTCTTTTGAATGTCATTTTTACCTATCGATTTTATGGCTTTCTCTGGCGTAGTTTGACGTGCTGATTGCAACAGTATCATTGGATCAGGTGGATTTGATGTATTTTTCGATTCAGCCCAATTTGATGAAAATAGCCGCTATTAGTCAAGAAGGCACTTCCAGCACATACATAAGTGAGCCGTCAAAAACGGTCTTTTGAATGTCATTTTTACCTATCGATTTTATGGCTTTTTCTGGCGTAGTTTGACGTGCATATTCCAACGGTACCATTGGATCGGGTGGATTTGATGTATTTTTTATTCAGCCATATTTGATGAAAATAACCAATATTGACAAAAAATGCATTTTTACTGCATACATAAGTGAGCCGTCAAAAATGGTCTTTTGAATGTCATTTTTACCTATCGATTTTATGGCTCTTTCTGGCGTAGTTTGAGGTGCTGATTGCAACGGTACCATTGGATCGGGTGGATTTGATGTATTTTTCGATTCAGCCATATTTGATTGAAATAGCCAATATTGACCGAAAATACATTTTCACCCTATACATAAGTGAACCGTCAAAAATGGTCTTTTGAATGTCATTTTTACTTATCGATTTTATGGCTTTTTCTGGCGTAGTTTTACGTGCTGATTTCAACGGTACCATTGGATCGGGTGGATTTGATGTATTTTTCGATTCATCCAAATTTGATGAAAATAGCTGCTATTGGTCGAGAATGCACTTCCAGCACATACATAAGTGAGCCGTCAAAAATGGTCTTTTGAATGTCATTTTTACCTATCGATTTTATGGCTTTTTCTGGCGTAGTTTGACGTGCATATTGCAACATTACAATTGGATCGGGTGGATTTGATGTATTTTTCGATTCAGCCCAATTTGATAGAAATAGCCAATATTGACTGAAAATGCATTTTTACCGCGTACATAAGTGAGCCGTCACAAATGGTCACTTGAATGTCATTTTTACCTATCGATTTTATGGCTTTTTCTGGCGTAGTTTGACGTGCTGATTGCAACAGTACCATTGGATCGGGTGGATTTGATGTGTTTTTCGATTCAGCCATATTTGATGAAAATTGCTGCTATTGGTCGAGAAGGCACTTCCAGCACATACATAAGTGAGCCGTCAAAAATGGTCTTTTGAATGTCATTTTTACCTATCGATTTTATGGCTTTTTCTGGCATAGTTTGACGTGCAGATTGCAACGGTACCATTGGATCTGGTGGATTTGATGTATTTTTTGATTCAGCCCAATTTGATGGAAATAGCCAATATTGACCGAAAATGCATTTTTACCGCATACATAAGTGAGCCGTCAAAAATGGTCTTTTGAACGTCATTTTTACCTATCGATTATAAGACTTTTTCTGGCAGAGTTTGACGTGCTGATTGCAACAGTACCATTGGATAGTGTGGATTTGATGTATTTTTTGATTCAGCCCAATTTGATGAAAATAGTCGCTATTGGTGGAGAAAGCACTTTCAGCACATACATAAGTGAGCCGTAACATAATGTCTTTTGAATGTCATTTTTACCTATCGATTTTATGGCTTTTTCTTGCGTAGTTTGACGCACTGTTTGCAACGGCACCATTGGATTGGGTGGATTTGATGTATTTTCCGATTCAGCCAAATTTGATGGAAATAGCCAATATTGACCGAAAATGCATTTTTACTGCATGCATAAGTGAGCCGTCACAAATGGTCTTTTGAATGTCATTTTTACCTATCGATTTTATGGCTTTTTCTGGCGTAGTTTGACGTGCATATTGCAACGGTACAATTGGATCGGGTGGATTTGATGTATTTTTCGATTCAGCCCAATTTGATGGAAATAGCCAATATTGACCGAAAAATGCATTTTTACCGCATACATAAGTGTGCCGTCAAAAATGGTCTTTTGAATGTCATTTTTACCTATCAATTTTATGGCTTTTTTTGTCGTAGTTTTACATGTTGATTGCAACGGTACCATTGGATCGGGTGGATTTAATGTATTTTTCGATTCAGCCTAATTTGATGGAAATAACCAATATTGACCAAAGATGCATTTTGACCGCATACATAAGTGAACCGTCAAAAATGGTCTTTTGAATGTCATTTTTACCTATCGATTTTATGGCTTTTTTGGCGTAGTTTGACGTGCTGACTGCAACGGTACCATTGGATCGGGTGGATTTGATGTATTTTTTGATTCAGCCCAATTTGATGAAAATAGCCGCAATTAGTCAAGAAGGCACTTCCAGCACATACATAAGTGAGCCGTCGAAAATGGTCTTTTGAATGTCATTGTTACCTATCGATTTTATGGCTTTTTCTGGTGTAGTTTGACGTGCATATTCCAACAGTACCATTGGATCAGGTGGATTTGATGTATTTTTCAATTCAGCCCAATTTGATGGAAATAGCCAATATTGACAAAAAATGCATTTTTACTGCATACATAAGTGAGCTGTCAAAAATGGTCTTTTGAATGTCATTTTTACCTATCGATTTTATGGCTCTTTCTGGCGTAGTTTGAGGTGCTGATTGCAACGGTACCATTGGATCGGGAGGATTTTATGTATTTTTCAATTCAGCCAAATTTGATTGAAATAGCCAATATTGACCGAAAATGCATTTTCACCGCATACATAAGTGAACCGTCAAAAATGGTCTTTTGAATGTCATTTTTACCTATCGATTTTAGGGTTTTTTCTGGCGTAGTTTGACGTGCTGATTGCAAAGGTACCATTGGATCGGGTGGATTTGATGTATTTTTCGATTCATCCAAATTTGATGAAATTGGTGCTATTGGTCGAAAAGGCACTTCCAGCACATACATAAGTTAGCCGTCAAAAATGGTCTTTTGAATGTCATTTTTACCTATCGATTTTATGGCTTTTTCTGGCGTAGTTTGACGTGCATATTGCAACAGTACATGGGATCAGGTGGATTTGATGTATTTTTCGATTCAGCCCAATTTGATAGAAATAGCCAATATTGACGGATAATGCATTTTTACTGCATACATAAGTGAGCCGTCAAAAATGGTCTTCTGAATGTCATTTTTACCTATCGATTTTATGGCTTTTTCTGGCGTAGTTTGACGTGCTGATTGCAACGGTACCATTGGATTGGGTGGATTTTATGTATTTTTCGATTCAGCCAAATTTGATAGAAATAGCCAATATTGACCGAAAAATGCATTCTTACCGCATACATAAGTGAGCCGTCAAAAATGGTCTTTTGAATGTCATTTTTACCTATCGATTTTATGGCTTTTTCTGGCGTAGTTTGACGTGCATATTGCAACAGTACAATTGGATCGGGTGGATTTGGTGTATTTTTTCGATTCAGCCCAATTTGATAGAAATAGCCAATATCGACGGAAAATGCATTTTTACCGCATACATAAGTGAGCCGTCAAAAATGGTCTTCTGAATGTCATTTTTACCTATCGATTTTATGGCTTTTTCTGGCGTAGTTTGACGTGCTGATTGCAACAGTACATTTGGATCGGGTGGATTTGATGTATTTATCGATTCAGCCCAATTTGATGGAAATAGCCAATATTGACCGAAAATGCATTTTTACTGCATACATAAGTGAGCCGTCAAAAATGGTCTTTTGAATGTCATTTTTACCTATCGATTTTATGGCTTATTCTGGCGTAGTTTGACGTGCAGATTGCAACGGTACCATTGGATTGGGTGGATTTGATGTATTTTTCAATTCAGCCCAATTTGATGGAAATAGCCAATATTGACAAAAAATGCATTTTCACCGCATACATAAGTGAGCCGTCAAAAATGGTCTTTAGAATGTCATTTTTACCTATCGATTTTAGGGTTTTTTTCTGGCGTAGTTTGACGTGCTGATTGCAAAGGTACCATTGGATCGGGTGGATTTGATGTATTATTCGATTCAGCCATATTTGATGAAAATTGCCGCTATTGGTCGAGAAGGCACTTCCAGCACATACATAAGTGAGCCGTCAAAAATAATCTTTTGAATGTCATTTTTACCTATCGATTTTATGGCTTTTTCTGGCGTAGTTTGATGTGCTGATTTCAACGGTACCATTGGATCGGGTGGATTTGATGTATTTTTTTGATTCGGCCCAATTTGATGGAAATAGCCAATATTGACCAAAAAAGCATTTTCACCGCATACATAAGTGAGCTGTCAAAAATGGTCTTTTGAATGTCATTTTTACCTATCGATTTTAATGCTTTTTCTGGCGTAGTTTGACGTGCTGATTGCAATGGTACCATTGGATTGGGTGGATTTGATGTATTTTTCGATTCAGCCCAATATGATGGAAATAGCCAATATTGACCAAAAATGCATTTTTTCTGCATACATAAGTGAGCCGTCAAAAATGGTCTTTTGAATGTCATTTTCACCTATTCGATTTTATGGCTTTTTCTGGCGTAGTTTCACGTGCTGATTGCAATGGTACCATTGGATCGGGTGGATTTGATGTATTTTTCGATTCAGCCCAATTTGATGGAAATAGCTGCTAGTGGTCGAGAAGGCACTTCCAGCACATACATAAGCGAGCTGTCAAAAATGGTCTTTTGAATGTCATTTTTACCTATCGATTTTATGGCTTTTCCTGGCGTAGTTTGACGTGCAGATTGCAACAGTACCATTGTATCGGGTTGATTTGATGTATTTTTCGATTCAGCCCAATTTGATGAAAATAGCCGCTATTGGTTGAGAAGGCACTTCCTGCACATACATAAGTGAGCCGTCAAGAATGGTCTTCTGAATGTCATTTTTACCTATCGATTTTATGGCTTTTTCTGGCGTAGTTTGACGTGCTGATTGCAACTGTACCATTGGATCGGGTGGATTTGACGTATTTTTCAATTCAGCCCAATTTGATGGAAATAGCCAATATTGACCAAAAATTCATTTTTACTGCATATATAAGTTAGCCGTCAAAAATGGTCTTTCGAATGTCATTTTTCCTATCGATTTTATGGCTTTTTTTGGCGTAGTTTGACGTGCTGATTGCAACGGTACCATTGGATCGGGTGGATTTGATGTATTTTTCGATTCAGCCCAATTTGATGAAAATATTTGCTATAGGTCGAGAAGGCACTTCCAGCACATACATAAGTGAGCTGTCAAAAATGATCTTTTGAATGTCATTTTTACCTATCGATTTTATGGCTTTTTTTGGCTTAGTTTGACGTGCTGATTGCAACGGTACCATTGGATCGGGTGGATTTGATGTATTTTTCGATTCAGCCCAATTTGATTAATATGGCATTAGTGGTCGAGAAAGCACTCCCAGCACATACATAGGCGAGCTGTCAAAAATGGTCTTTTGAATGTCATTTTTACCTATCGATTTGATGGCTTTTTCTGGCGTAGTTTGACGTGCTGATTGCAACGGTACCATTGGATCGGGTGGATTTGATGTATTTTTCGATTCATCCCAATTTGATGGAAATAGCCAATATTGGTCGAGAAGGCACTTCCAGCACATACGTAAGTGAGCCGTCAGGAATGGTCTTTTGAATAATATTTTTACCTCTCGATTTAATGGCTTTTTCTGGCGTAGTTTGACGTGCTGATTGCAATGGTACCATTGGATTGGGTGGATTTGATGTATTTTTCGATTCAGCCCAATATGATGGAAATAGCCAATATTGACCAAAAATGCATTTTTTCTGCATACATAAGTGAGCCGTCAAAAATGGTCTTTTGAATGTCATTTTTACCTATCGATTTTATGGCTTTTTCTGGCGTAGTTTGACGTGCTTATTGCAATGGTACCATTGGATAGGGTGGATTTGATGTATTTTTCGATTCAGCAAAATTTGATGAAAATAGCCGCTATTGGTTGAGAAGGCACTTCCTGCACATACATAAGTGAGCCGTCAAGAATGGTCTTCTGAATGTCATTTTTACCTATCGATTTTATGGCTTTTTCTGGCGTAGTTTGACGTGCTGATTGCAACGGTACCATTGGATCGGGTGGATTTGACGTATTTTTCAATTCAGCCCAATTTATGGAAATAGCCAATATTGACCAAAAATTCATTTTTACTGCATACATAAGTGAGCCGTCAAAAATGGTCTTTCGAATGTCATTTTTCCTATCGATTTTATGGCTTTTTTTGGCGTAGTTTGACGTGCTGATTGCAACGGTACCATTGGATCGGGTGGATTTGATGTATTTTTCGATTCAGCCCAATTTGATGAAAATATTTGCTATAGGTCGAGAAGGCACTTCCAGCACATACATAAGTGAGCTGTCAAAAATGATCTTTTGAATGTCATTTCTACCTATCGATTTTATGGCTTTTTTTTGCTTAGTTTGACGTGCTGATTGCAACGGTACCATTGGATCGGGTGGATTTGATGTATTTTTCGATTCAGCCCAATTTGATTAATATGGCATTAGTGGTCGACAAGGCACTCCCAGCACATACATAGGCGAGCTGTCAAAAATGGTCTTTTGAATGTCATTTTTACCTATCGATTTTATGGCTTTTTCTGGCGTAGTTTGACGTGCTGATTGCAACGGTACCATTGGATCGGGTGGATTTGATGTATTTTTCGATTCATCCCAATTTGATGGAAATAGCCAATATTGGTCGAAAAAGCACTTCCAGCACATACATAAGTGAGCCGTCAGGAATGGTCTTTTGAATAATATTTTTACCTATCGATTTAATGGCTTTTTCTGGCGTAGTTTGACGTGCTGATTGCAACGGTACCATTGGATTGAGTGGATTTGATGTATTTTTCGATTCAGCCCAATTTGATGGAAATAGCCAATATTGACCGAAAATGCATTTTTACCGCATACATAAGTGAGCCGTTGAAAATGGTCTTTTGAATGTCATTTTTACCTATCGATATTATGGCCTTTTCTGGCGTAGTTAGAAGTGCTGATTGCAACGGTACCATTGGATCGGGTGGATTTGATGTATTTTTCGATTCAGCCCAATTTGATGAAAATAACCGCTATTGGTCGAGAAGGCACTTCCAGCACATACATAAGTGAGCCATCAAAAATGATCTTTTGAATGTCATTTTTACCTATCGATTTTATGGCTTTTTCTGGCGTAGTTTGACGTGCTGATTGCAACGGTACCATTGGATCGGTGGATTTGATGTATTTTTCTATTCAGCCCAATTTGATGGAAATAGCCAATATTGACCGAAAATGCATTTTTACTGCATACATGAGTGAGCTGTCAAAAATGGTCTTTTGAATGTCATTTTCACCTATCAATTTTATGGCTTTTTCTGGCGTAGTTTAACGTGCTGATTGCAACGGTACCATTGGATCGGGTGGATTTGATGTATTTTTCGATTCAGCCCAATTTGATGGAAATAGCCAATATTGACCGAAAATGCATTTTTACTGCATACATGAGTGAGCCGTCAAAAATGGTCTTTTGAATGTCATTTTTACCTATTGATTTTATGGCCTTTTCTGGCGTAGTTTGACGTGCTGATTGCAACGGTACCATTGGATCGGGTGGATTTGATGTATTTTTCAATTCAGCCCAATTTGATGAAAATAACCGCTATTGGTCGCGAAGGCACTTCCAGCACATACATAAGTGAGCCATCAAAAATGGTCTTTTGAATGTCATTTTTACCTATCGATTTTATGGCTTTTTCTTGCGTAGTTTGACGTGCTGATTGCAACGGTACCATTGGATCGGGTGGATTTGATGTATTTTTCGATTCAGCCCAATTTGATCGAAATAGCCAATATTGACCAAAAATGCATTTTTACCGCGTACATAAGTGAGCTGTCAAAAATGGTCTTTTGAATGTCATTTTCACCTATCGATTTTATGGCTTTTTCTGGCGTAGTTTAACGTGCTGATTGCAACGGTACCATTGGATCGGGTGGATTTGATGTATTTTTCGATTCAGCCCTATTTGATGAAAATAGCCGCTATTAGTCAAGAAGGCACTTCCAGCACATACATAAGTGAGCTGTCAAAAATGGTCTTTTGAATGTCATTTTTACCTATCGATTTTATGGCTTTTTCTGGCGTAGTTTGATGTGCTGATTCCAACGGTACCATTGGATCGGGTGGATTTGATGTATTTTTCGATTCAGCCCAATTTGATGGAAATAGCCAATATTGACCGAAAATGCATTTTCACCGCATACATAAGTGAGCCGTCAAAAATGGTCTTTTGAATGTCATTTTTACCTATCGATTTTATGGCCTTTTCTGGCGTAGTTTGACGTGCTGATTGCAACGGTACCATTGGATCGGGTGGATTTGATGAATTTTTCGATTCAGCCCAATTTGATGAAAATAGCCGCTATTGGTCGAGAAGGCACTTCCAGCACATATGTAAGTGAGCTGTCAAAAATGGTCTTTTGAATGTCATTTTTACCTATCGATTTTCTGGCTTTTTCTGGCGTAGTTTGACGTGATGATTGCAACGGTACCATTGGATCGGGTGATTCGATGTATTTTTTGATTCAACCCAATATGATGGAGATAGCCAATATTGACCAAAAATGCATTTCTACTGCATACATAAGTGAGCCGTCAAAAATGGTCTTTTGAATGTCATTTTTACCTATCGATTTTATGGCTTTTTCTGGCGTAGTTTGACGTGCTGATTACAACGGTACCATTGGATAGGGTTGTTTTGATGTATTTTTTTATTCAGCCCAATTTGATGGAAATAGCCAATATTGACCGAAAATATATTTTTACTGCATACATAAGTGAGCCGTCACAAATGGTCTTTAGAAGGTCATTTTTACCTATCGATTTTATGGCTTTTTCTGGTGTAGTTTGACGTGCTGATTGCAACAGTACCATTGGATCGGGTGGATTTGATGTATTTTTCGATTCAGCCCAATTTGATGAAAATAGCCGCTATTGGTTGAGAAGGCACTTCCAGCACATACATAAGTGAGCCGTCAAAAATGGTCATTTGAATGTCATTTTTACTTATCGATTTTATGGCTTTTTCTGGCATAGTTTGACGTGCTGATTGCAACGGTACCATTGGATCGGGTAGATTTGATGTATTTTTCGATCCAGCCCAATTTGATGGAAAAAGCCAATATTGACCAAAAATGCATTTTTACCGCATACATAAGTGAGCCGTCTAAAATGGTCTTTTTAATGTCATTTTTACCTATCGATTTTATGGCTTTTTCTGGCGTAGTTTGACGTGCTGATTGCAACGGTACCTTTGGATCGGGTGGATTTGATGTATTTTTCGATTAAGCCCAATTTGATTAAAATAGCCACTATTGGTCGAGAAGGCACTTCCAGCACATACATAAGTGAGCAGTCAAAAATGGTCTTTTGAATGTCATTTTTACCTATCGATTTTATGGCTTTTTCTGGCGTAGTTTGACGTGCTGATTGCAACGGTACCATTGGATCGGGTGGATTTGATGTATTTTTCGATTCAGCCCAATTTGATGGAAATAGCCAATATTGACCAAAAATGCATTTTTACCGCATACATAAGTGAGCACTCAAAAATGGTCTTTTGAATGTCATTTTTACCTATCCATTTTATGGCTTTTCCTGGCGTAGTTTGACGTGCTGGTTGCAATGGTACCATAGGATTGTGTGGATTTGATGTATTTTTCGATTCAGCCCAATTTGATGGAAATAGCCAATATTGACCGAAAATGCATTTTTACCGCATACATAAGTGAGCAGTGAAAAATAGTCTTTTGAATGTCATTTTTACCTATCGATTTCATGGCTTTTTCTGGCGTAGTTTCACGTGCTAATTGCAACGGTACCATTGGATCGGTTGGATTTGATGTATTTTTTGATTCAGCCCAATTTGATGAAAATAGCCGCTATTGGTCGAGAAGGCATTTCCAGCACATACATAAGTGAGCAGTCAAAAATGGTCTTTTGAATGTAATTCTTACCTATCGATTTTATGGCTTTTTCTGTCGTAGTTTGACGTGCTGATTGCATCGGTACCATTGGATCGGGTGGATTTGATGTATTTTTCGATTCAGCCCAATTTGATGGGAATAGCCAATATTGACCAAAAATGCATTTTTACCGCATACATAAGTGAGCCGTCAAAAATGGTCTTTTGAATGTCATTTTTACCCATCGATTTTATGGCTTTTTCTGGCGTAGTTTGACGTGCTGATTGCAAAGGTAACATTGGATCAGGTGGATTTGATGTATTTTTCGATTCAGCCCAATTTGATGGAAATAGCCAATATTGACCGAAAATGCATTTTTACTGCATACATAAGTGAGCCGTCAAAAAAGATCTTTTGAATGTCATTTTTACCTATCGATTTTATGGCTTTTTCTGGCGTAGTTTGACGTGCTGATTTCAACGGTACCATTGGATCGGGTGGATTTGATGTATTTTTCGATTCAGCCCAATTTGATAGAAATAGCCTATATTGACCGAAAATGCATTTTTACCGCATACATAAGTGAGCCATCAAAAATGGTCTTTTGAATGTCATTTTTACCTATCGATTTTATGGCTTTTTCTGGCGTAGTTTGAACTGCTGATTGCAACGGTACCATTGGATCGGGTGGATTTGATGTATTTTTCGATTCAGCCCAATTTGATGAAAATAGCCGCTTTTGGTCGAGAAGGCACTTCCAGCACATACTTAAGTGAGCAGTCAAAAATGGTCTTTTGAATGTCATTCTTACCTATCGATTTAATAGCTTTTTCTGGCGTAGTTTGACGTGCTGATTGCAACGGTACCATTGGATCGGGTGGATTTGATGTATTTTTCGATTCAGCCCAATTTGATGAAAATAGCCGCTTTTGGTCAAGAAGGCACTTCCAGAACATACATAAGTGAGCAGTCAAAAATGGTCTTTTGAATGTCAATTTTACCTATCGATTTCATGGCTTTTTCTGGCGTAGTTTGACATGCAGATTGCAACGGTACCATTGGATCGGGTGGGTTTGATGTATTTTTCGATTCAGCCCAATTTGATGGAAATGGCCGCTATTGGTCGAGAAGGCACTTCCAACACATACATAATTTAGCTGTCAAAAATGGTCTTTTGAATGTCATTTTTACCTATCGATTTTATGGCTTTTTCTGGCGTAGTTTGACGTGCTGATTGCAACGGTACCATTGGATAGGGTGGTTTTGATGTATTTTTTTATTCAGCCCAATTTGATGGAAATAGCCAATATTGACTGAAAATATATTTTTACTGCATACATAAGTGAGACGTCACAAATGGTCTTTAAAAAGTCATTTTTACCTATCGATTTTATGGCTTTTTCTGGTGTAGTTTGACGTGCTGATTGCAACAGTACCATTGGATCGGGTGGATTTGATGTATTTTTCGATTCAACCCAATTTGATGAAAATAGCCGCTATTGGTTGAGAAGGCACTTCCAGCACATACATAAGTGAGCCGTCAAAAATGGTCATTTGAATGTCATTTTTACTTATCGATTTTATGGCTTTTTCTGGCATAGTTTGACGTGCCGATTGCAACGGTACCATTGGATCGGGTAGATTTGATGTATTTTTCGATCCAGCCCAATTTGATGGAAAAAGCCAATATTGACCAAAAATGCATTTTTACCGCATACATAAGTGAGCCGTCTAAAATGGTCTTTTTAATGTCATTTTTACCTATCGATTTTATGGCTTTTTCTGGCGTAGTTTGACGTGCTGATTGCAACGGTACCTTTGGATCGGGTGGATTTGATGTATTTTTCGATTAAGCCCAATTTGATTAAAATAGCCACTATTGGTCGAGAAGGCACTTCCAGCACATACATAAGTGAGCAGTCAAAAATGGTCTTTTGAATGTCATTTTTACCTATCGATTTTATGGCTTTTTCTGGCGTAGTTTGACGTGCTGATTGCAACGGTACCATTGGATCGGGTGGATTTGATGTATTTTTCGATTCAGCCCAATTTGATGGAAATAGCCAATATTGACCAAAAATGCATTTTTACCGCATACATGAGTGAGCACTCAAAAATGGTCTTTTGAATGTCATTTTTACCTATCGATTTTATGGCTTTTCCTGGCGTAGTTTGACGTGCTGATTGCAATGGTACCATAGGATTGTGTGGATTTGATGTATTTTTCGATTCAGCCCAATTTGATGGAAATAGCCAATATTGACCGAAAATGCATTTTTACCGCATACATAAGTGAGCAGTGAAAAATAGTCTTTTGAATGTCATTTTTACCTATCGATTTGATGGCTTTTTATGGCGTAGTTTCACGTGCTAATTGCAACGGTACCATTGGATCGGTTGGATTTGATGTATTTTTTGATTCAGCCCAATTTGATGAAAATAGCCGCTATTGGTCGAGAAGGCACTTCCAGCACATGCATAAGTGAGCAGTCAGAAATGGTCTTTTGAATGTCATTTTTACCTATCGATTTTATGGCTTTTTCTGTCGTAGTTTGACGTGCTGATTGCATCGGTAACATTGGATCAGGTGGATTTGATGTATTTTTCGATTCAGCCCAATTTGATGGAAATAGCCAATATTGACCGAAAATGCATTTTTACTGCATACATAAGTGAGCCGTCAAAAATGATCTTTTGAATGTCATTTTTACCTATCGATTTTATGGCTTTTTCTGGCGTAGTTTGACGTGCTGATTGCAACGGTACCATTGGATCAGGTGGATTTGATGTATTTTTCGATTCAGCCCAATTTGATAGAAATAGCCTATATTGACTGAAAATGCATTTTTACCGCATACATAAGTGAGCCGTCACAAATGGTCTTTTGAATGTCATTTTTACCTATCGATTTTATGGCTTTTCCTGGCGTAGTTTGACGTGCTGATTGCAATGGTACCATAGGATTGTGTGGATTTGATGTATTTTTCGATTCAGCCCAATTTGATGGAAATAGCCAATATTGACCGAAAATGCATTTTTACCGCATACATAAGTGAGCAGTGAAAAATAGTCTTTTGAATGTCATTTTTACCTATCGATTTGATGGCTTTTTATGGCGTAGTTTCACGTGCTAATTGCAACGGTACCATTGGATCGGTTGGATTTGATGTATTTTTTGATTCAGCCCAATTTGATGAAAATAGCCGCTTTTGGTCGAGAAGGCACTTCCAGCACATACTTAAGTGAGCAGTCAAAAATGGTCTTTTGAATGTCATTCTTACCTATCGATTTAATAGCTTTTTCTGGCGTAGTTTGACGTGCTGATTGCAACGGTACCATTGGATCGGGTGGATTTGATGTATTTTTCGATTCAGCCCAATTTGATGAAAATAACCGCTTTTGGTCAAGAAGGCACTTCCAGAACATACATAAGTGAGCAGTCAAAAATGGTCTTTTGAATGTCAATTTTACCTATCGATTTCATGGCTTTTTCTGGCGTAGTTTGACATGCAGATTGCAAAGGTACCATTGGATCGGGTGGGTTTGATGTATTTTTCGATTCAGCCCAATTTTATGGAAATGGCCGCTATTGGTCGAGAAGGCACTTCCAACACATACATAATTTAGCTGTCAAAAATGGTCTTTTGAATGTAATTCTTACCTATCGATTTTATGGCTTTTTCTGTCGTAGTTTGACGTGCTGATTGCAACGGTACTATTGGATCGGGTGGATTTGATGTATTTTTCGATTCAGCCCAATTTGATGAAAATAGCCAATATTGACAAAAAATGCATCTTTACTGCATACATGAGTGAGCCGTCAAAAATGGTCTTTTGAATGTCATTTTTACCTATCGATTTTATGGCTTTTTCTGGCTTAGGTTGACGTGCTGATTGCAACGGTACCATTGGATCAGGTTGATTTGATGTATTTTTCGATTCAGCCCAATTTGATTAAAATAGCCGCTATCGGTCAAGAAGGCACTTCCAGCACATACATAAGTGAGCCGTCAAGAATTGTCTTTTGAATGTCATTTTTACCTATCGATTTTATGGCTTTTTCTGTCGTAGTTTGACGTGCTGATTGCAACAATACCATTGGATCGGGTGGATTTGATGTATTTCTCGATTCAGCCCAATTTGATGGAAATAGTCAATATTGACAAAAAATGCA
This sequence comes from Thysanoteuthis rhombus, assembly GCA_963457665.1. NCBI lineage: Eukaryota > Metazoa > Mollusca > Cephalopoda > Oegopsida > Thysanoteuthidae > Thysanoteuthis > Thysanoteuthis major. Next base: position 41,894,885 of record OY735237.1, on the reverse strand, counting down.
TTCTTACTGCATATATAAGTGTGCCGTCAAAAATGGTATTTTGAATGTCATTTTTACCTATCGATTTTATGGCTTTTGCTGGCGTAGTTTGACGTGCTGATTGCAACAGTACCATTGGATCGGGTGGATTTGATGTATTTCTCGATTCAGCCCAATTTGATGGAAATAGCCAATATTGACCGAAAATGCATTTTTACTGCATATATAAGTGAGCCGTCAGAAATGGTCTTTTGAATGTCATTTTTACCTATCAATTTTATGGCTTTTTCTGGCGTAGTTTGACGTGCTGATTGCAACGGTACCATTTGATTGGGTGGATTTGATGTATTTTTCGATTCAGCCCAATTTGATGAAAATAGCCGCTATTGGTCGGGGAAGCACTCCCAGCACATACATAAGTGAGCCGTCACAAATGGTCTTTTGAATGTCATTTTTACCTATCGATTTTATGGCTTTTTCTGGCGTAGTTTGACGTGCTGATTGCATCGGTACTATTGGATCGGGTGGATTTGATGTATTTTTCGATTCAGCCCAATTTGATGAAAATAGCCAATATTGACAAAAAATGCATCTTTACTGCATACATGAGTGAGCCGTCAAAAATGGTCTTTTGAATGTCATTTTCACCTATCGATTTTATGGCTTTTTCTGGCGTAGTTTGACGTGCTGATTGCAACGGTACCATTGGATCAGGTTGATTTGATGTATTTTTCGATTCAGCCCAATTTGATGAAAATAGCCGCTATCGGTCAAGAAGGCACTTCCAGCACATACATAAGTGAGCCGTCAAGAATTGTCTTTTGAATGTCATTTTTACCTATCGATTTTATGGCTTTTTCTGTCGTAGTTTGACGTGCTGATTGCAACAATACCATTGGATCGGGTGGATTTGATGTATTTCTCGATTCAGCCCAATTTGATGGAAATAGTCAATATTGACAAAAAATGCATTCTTACTGCATATATAAGTGTGCCGTCAAAAATGGTATTTTGAATGTCATTTTTACCTATCGATTTTATGGCTTTTGCTGGCGTAGTTTGACGTGCTGATTGCAACAGTACCATTGGATCAGGTGGATTTGATGTATTTCTCGATTCAGCCCAATTTGATGGAAATAGCCAATATTGACCGAAAATGCATTTTTACTGCATATATAAGTGAGCCGTCAGAAATGGTCTTTTGAATGTCATTTTTACCTATCAATTTTATGGCTTTTTCTGGCGTAGTTTGACGTGCTGATTGCAACGGTACCATTTGATTGGGTGGATTTGATGTATTTTTCGATTCAGCCCAATTTGATGAAAATAGCCGCTATTGGTCGGGGAAGCACTCCCAGCACATACATAAGTGAGCCGTCACAAATGGTCTTTTGAATGTCATTTTTACCTATCGATTTTATGGCTTTTTCTGGCGTAGTTTGACGTGCTGATTGCATCGGTACTATTGGATCGGGTGGATTTGATGTATTTTTCGATTCAGCCCAATTTGATGAAAATAGCCAATATTGACAAAAAATGCATCTTTACTGCATACATGAGTGAGCCGTCAAAAATGGTCTTTTGAATGTCATTTTCACCTATCGATTTTATGGCTTTTTCTGGCGTAGTTTGACGTGCTGATTGCAACGGTACCATTGGATCAGGTTGATTTGATGTATTTTTCGATTCAGCCCAATTTGATGAAAATAGCCGCTATCGGTCAAGAAGGCACTTCCAGCACATACATAAGTGAGCCGTCAAGAATTGTCTTTTGAATGTCATTTTTACCTATCGATTTTATGGCTTTTTCTGTCGTAGTTTGACGTGCTGATTGCAACGGTACTATTGGATCGGGTGGATTTGATGTATTTTTCGATCCAGCCCAATTTGATCGAAATAGTCAATATTGACAAAAAATGCATTCTTACTGCATATATAAGTGTGCCGTCAAAAATGGTATTTTGAATGTCATTTTTACCTATCGATTTTATGGCTTTTGCTGGCGTAGTTTGACGTGCTGATTGCAACAGTACCATTGGATCGGGTGGATTTGATGTATTTCTCGATTCAGCCCAATTTGATGGAAATAGCCAATATTGACCGAAAATGCATTTTTACTGCATATATAAGTGAGCCGTCAGAAATGGTCTTTTTAATGTCATTTTTACCTATCGATTTTATGGCTTTTTCTGGCGTAGTTTGACGTGCTGATTGCAACGGTACCATTTGATTGGGTGGATTTGATGTATTTTTCGATTCAGCCCAATTTGATGAAAATAGCCGCTATTGGTCGGGGAAGCACTCCCAGCACATACATAAGTGAGCCGTCACAAATGGTCTTTTGAATGTCATTTTTACCTATCGATTTTATGGCTTTTTCTGGCGTAGTTTGACGTGCTGATTGCAACGGTACCATTGGACCAATTGGATTTGATGTATTTTTCGATTCAGCCCAATTTGATGAAAATAGCCGCTATTGGTCGAGAAGGCACTTCCAGCACATACATAAGTGAGCCGTCAAAAATGGTCTTTTGAATGTCATTTTTACCTATCGATTTTATGGCTTTTTCTGGCGTAGTTTGACGTGCTGATTGCAACGGTACCATTGGATCGGGTGGATTCGATATGATTTTTGATTCAGCCCAATTTGATAAAAATAGCCGCTTTTGGTCGAGAAGGCACTTCCAGCACATACTTAAGTGAGCAGTCAAAAATGGTCTTTTGAATGTCATTCTTACCTATCGATTTAATAGCTTTTTCTGGCGTAGTTTGACGTGCTGATTGCAACGGTACCATTTGATCGGGTGGATTTGATGTATTTTTCGATTCAGCCCAATTTGATGGAAATAGCCACTTTTGGTCGAGAAGGCACTTCCAGCACATACTTAAGTGAGCAGTCTAAAATGGTCTTTTGAATGTCATTCTCATCTATCGATTTAATGGCTTTTTCTGGCGTAGTTTGACGTGCTGATTGCAACGGTACCATTGGATCGGATGGATTTGATGTATTTTTCGATTCAGCCCAATTTGATGAAAATAGCCGCTTTTGGTCAAGAAGGCACTTCCAACACATACATAAGTTAGCTGTCAAAAATGGTCTTTTGAATGTCATTTTTACCTATCGATTTTATGGCTTTTTCTGGCGTAGTTTGACGTGCTGATTGCAACGGTACTATTGGATCGGGTGGATTTGATGTATTTTTCAATTCAGCCCAATTTGATGGAAACAGCCAATATTGACAAAAAATGCCTTTTTACTGCATACATGAGTGAGCCGTCAAAAATGGTCTTTTGAATGTCATTTTTACCTATCGATTTTATGGCTTTTTCTGGCGTAGTTTGACGTGCTGATTGTAACGGTACCATTGGATCGGGTGGATTTGATGTATTTTTCGATCCAGCCAAATTTGATTGAAATAGCCAATATTGACAAAAAATGCATTCTTACTGCATATATAAGTGTGCGGTCAAAAATGGTGTTTTGAATGTCATTTTTACCTATCGATTTTATGGCTTTTGCTGGCGTAGTTTGACGTGCTGATTGCAACAGTACCATTGGATCGGATGGATTTGATGTATTTCTCGATTAAGCCCAATTTGATGGAAATAGCCAATATTGACCGAAAATGCATTTTTACTGCATACATAAGTGAGCCGTCAGAAATGGTCTTTTGAATGTCATTTTTACCTATCGATTTTATGGCTTTTTCTGGCGTAGTTTTACGTGCTGATTGCAACGGTACCATTTGATTGGGTGGATTTGATGTATTTTTCGATTCAGCCCAATTTGATGAAAATAGCCGCTATTGGTCGGGGAAGCACTCCCAGCACATACATAAGTGATCCGTCACAAATGGTCTTTTGAATGTCATTCTTACCTATCGATTTTATGGCTTTTTCTGGCGTAGTTTGACGTGCTGATTGCAACGGTACCATTGGATCAGTTGGATTTGATGTATTTTTCGATTCAGCCTAATTTGATGAAAATAGCCGCTATTGGTCGAGAAGGCACTTCCAGCACATACATAAGTGAGCCGTCACAAATGGTCTTTTGAATGTCATTTTTACCTATCGATTTTATGGCTTTTTCTGGCGTAGTTTGACGTGCTGATTGCAACGGTACCATTGGATCGGGTGGATTTGATATGATTTTTGATTCAGCCCAATTTGATGAAAATAGCCGGTATTGGTCGAGAAAGCACTTCCAGCACATACATAAGTGAGCTGTCAAAAATGGTCTTTTGAATGTCATTTTTACCTATCGATTTTATGGCTTTTTCTGGCGTAGTTTGACGTGCTGATTGCAACGGTACCATTGGATTGGGTGGATTTGATGTATTTTTCGATTCAGCCCAATTTGATGGAAATAACCAATTTTGACCAAAAATGCATTTTTACCGCATACATAAGTGAGCTGTCAAAAATGGTCTTCTGGATGTCATTTTTACCTATCGATTTTATGGCTTTTGCTGGCGTAGTTTGACGTGCTGATTGCAACAGTACCATTGGATCGGGTGGATTTGATGTATTTTCCGATACAGACCAATTTGATGAAAATAGCCATTCTTGGTCGAGAAGGCATTTCCAGCACATACATAAGTGAGCCGTCAAAAATGGTCTTTTTAATGTCATTCTTACCTATCGATTTTATGGCTTTTTCTGGCGTAGTTTGACGTGCTGATTGCAACGGTACCATTGGATCGGGTGGATTTGATGTATTTTTGATTCAGCCCAATTTGATGGAAATAGCCAATATTGACCGAAAATGCATTTTTACCGCATACATAAGTGAGCCGTCAGAAATTGTCTTTTGAATGTCATTTTTACCTATCGATTTTATGGCTTTTTCTGGCGTAGTTTGACGTGCTGATTGCAACGGTACCATTGGATTGGGTGGATTTGATGTATTTTTCGATTAAGCCCAATTTGATGGAAATAGCCGCTATTGGTCGAGAAGGCACTTCCAGCACACACATAAGTGAGCCATCAAAAATGGTCTTTTGAATGTCATTTTTACCTATTGATTTTATGGCTTTTTCTGGCGTAGTTTGACGTGCTGATTGCAACGGTACCATTGGATCGGGTGGATTTGATGTATTTTCGATTCAGCCCAATTTGATGGAAATAGCCAATATTGACCGAAAATGCATTTTTACCGCATACATAAGTGAGCCGTTAAAAATAGTCTTTTGAATGTCATTTTTACCTATCGATTTAATGGCTTTTTCTGGCGTAGTTTGACGTGCTGATTGCAACGGTACCATTGGATCGGGTGGATTTGATGTATTTTTCGATTAAGCCCAATTTGATGGAAATAGCCGCTATTGGTTGAGAAGGCACTTCCAGCAAACACATAAGTGAGCCATCAAAAATGGTCGTTTGAATGTCATTTTTACCTATCGATTTTATGGCTTTTTCTGGCGTAGTTTGATGTGCTGATTGCAACGGTACCGTTGGATCAGGTGGATTTGATATATTTTTCGATTCAGCCCAATTTGATGGAAATAGCCAATATTAACCAAAAATGCATTTTTACCGCATACATAAGTGAGCCGTCAAAAATGGTCTTTTGAATGACTTTCTTACCTATCGATTTTATGGCTTTTTCTGGCGTAGTTTGACGTGCTGATTGCAACGGTACCATTGGATTGGGTGGATTTGATGTATTTTTCGATTCAGCCCAATTTGATGGAAATAGCCAATATTGACCGAAAATGCATTTTTACCGCATCCACAAGTGAGCCGTCAAAAATGGTCTTTTGAATGTCATTTTTACCTATCGATTTTTTGGCTTTTTCTGGCGCAGTTTTACGTGCTGATTGCAACGGTACCATTGGATCGGGTGGATTTGATGTATTTTTTGATCCAGCCCAATTTGATTCAACTAGCAAATATTAACAGAAAATGCATTTTTACCGCATACATAAGTGAGCTGTCAAAAGTGGTCTTTTGAATGTCATTTTTACCTATCGATTTTATGGCTTTTTCTGGCGTAGTTTGACGTGCTGATTGCAACAGTACCATTGGATCGGGTGGATTTGATGTATTTTTCGATTCAGCCCAATTTGATGGAAATAGCCAATATTAACTGAAAATACATTTTTACTGCATACATAAGTGAGCAGTCAATAATGGTCTTATAATGTCATTTTTACCAATCGATTTTATGGCTTTTTACGGCGTAGTTTGACGTGCTGATTGCAACAGTACCATTGGATCGGGTGGATTTGATGAATTTTTTGATTCAGCCCAATTTGAGGGAAATAGCCAATATTGACCGAAAATGCATTTTTACCGCATCTTGAGCCGTCACAAATGGTCTTTTGAATGTCATTCTTACCTATCGATTTTATGGCTTTTTCTGGCGTAGTTTGACATGCTGATTGCAACGGTACCATTGGATCGGGTGGATTCGATGTATTTTTCGATTCAGCCCAATTTGATGAAAATAGCTGCTTTTGGTCGAGAAGGCACTTCCAGCACATACTTAAGTGAGCAGTCAAAAATGGTCTTTTGAATGTCATTTTTACCTATCGATTTAATGGCTTTTTCTGGCGTAGTTTGACGTGCTGATTGCAACGGTACCATTGGATCGGATGGATTTGATGTATTTTTCGATTCAACCCAATTTGATGAAAATAGCCGCTTTTGGTCAAGAAGGCACTTCCAGCACACACATAAGTGAGCTGTCACAAATGGTCTTTTGAATGTCATTTTTACCTATCGATTTTATGACCTTTTCTGGCGTAGTTCGACGTGCTGATTGGAACGGTACCATTGGATCGGGTGGATTTGATGTATTTTTCAATTCAGCCAAATTTGATGAAAATTGCCGCTATTGGTCGAGAAGGCACTTCCAGCACATACATAAGTGAGCCGTCAAAAATGGTCTTTTGAATGTCATTTTTACCTATCGATTTTATGGCTTTTTCTGGCGTAGTTTGACGTGCTTATTGCAACGGTACCATTGGATTGGGGGCATTTGATGTATTTTTCAATTCAGCCAAATTTGATGGAAATAGCCAATATTGACCAAAAATGCATTTTTACCGCATACATAAGTGAGCCGTCAAAAATGGTCTTTTGAATGTCATTTTTACCTATCGATTTTATGGCTTTTTCTGGCGTAGTTTGACGTGCTGATTGCAACGGTACCATTGGATTGGTTGGATTTGATGTATTTTTCGATTCAGCCCAATTTGATGAAAATAGCCGCTATTGGTCGGGAAGGCACTTCCAGCACATACATAAGTAGGCCGTCACAAATGGTCTTTTGAATGTCATTTTTACCTATCGATTTTATGGCTTTTTATGGCGTAGTTTGACGTGCTGATTGCAACGGTACCATTGGATCGGGTGGATTTGATGTATTTTTCGATTCAGCCCAATTTGATGGAAATAGCCAATATTGACCGAAAATGCATTTTTACTGCATTATTAAGTGAGCCGTCACAAATGGTCTTTTGAATGTCATTTTTACCTATCGATTTTGTGGCTTTTTCTGGCGTAGTTTGACGTGCTGATTGCAACGGTACCATTGGATCGGTTGGATTCGATGTATTTTTCGATTCAGCCCAATTTGATGGAAATAGCCAATATTGACCAAAAATGCATTTTTACCGCATACATAAGTGAGCTGTCAAAAATGGTCTTTTGAATGTCATTTTTACCTATCGATTTTGTGGCTTTTTCTGGCGTAGTTTGACGTGCTGATTGCAACGGTACCATTGGATCGGGTGGATCTGATGTATTTTTCGATTCAGCCCAATTTGATGAAAATAGCCAATATTGGCCGAGAAGGCACTTCCAGCACATACATAAGTGAGCCGTCAAAAATGGTCTTTTGAATGTCATTTTTACCTATCGATTTTATGGCTTTTTCTGGCGCAGTGAGATGTGCTGATTGCAACGGTACCATTGGATCGGGTGGATTTGATGTATTTTTTGATTCAGCCCAATTTGATGGAAATAGCCAATATTGACCAAAAATGCATTTTTACCGCATACATAATTGAGCCGTCAAAAATGGTCTTCTGAATGTCATTTTTACCTATCGATTTCATAGCTTTTTCTGGCGCAGTGAGACGTGCTGATTGCAACGGTACCATTGGATCGGGTGGATTTGATGTATTTTTCGATTCAGCTCAATTTGATGGAAATAGCCAATATTGACAAAAAATGCATTTTTACCGCATACATAAGTGAGCCGTCTGAAATGGTCTTTTTAATGTCATTTTTACCTATCGATTTTATGTCTTTTTCTGGCGTAGTTTGACGTGCTGATTGCAACAGTATTTTTGGATCGGGTGGATTTGATGTATTTTTCGATTCAGCCCAATTTGATGAAAATAGCCGCTATTGGTCGAGAAGGCACTTCCAGCACATACATAAGTAGGCCGTCAAAAATGGTCTTTTGAATGTCATTTTTACCAATCGATTTTATGGCTTTTTCTGGCGTAGTTTGACGTGCTGATTGCAACGGTACTATTGGATCGGGTGGATTTGATGTATTTTTCAATTCAGCCCACTTTGATGGAAAAAGCCAATATTGACCGAAAATGCATTTTTACCGCATACCTAACTGAGCTGTCAAAAATGGTCTTTTGAATGTCATTTTTACCTATCGATTTTATGGCTTTTTCTGGCGTAGTTTGACGTGCTGATTGCAACGGTACCATTGGATCGGGTGGATCTGATGTATTTTTCGATTCAGCCCAATTTGATGAAAATAGCCAATATTGGCCGAGAAGGCACTTCCAGCAAATACTTAAGTGAGCCGTCAAAAATGGTCTTTTGAATGTCATTTTTACCTATCGATTTCATGGCTTTTTTTGGCGTAGTTTGACGTGCAGATTGCAACGGTACCATTGGATTGGGTGGATTTGATGTATTTTTCGATTTAGCCCAATTCGATGAAAATAGCCGCTATTGGTCGAGAAGGCACTTCCAGCACATACATAAGTAGGCCGTCAAAAATGGTCTTTTGAATGTCATTTTCACCCATCGATTTTATGGCTTTTTCTGGCGTAGTTTGACGTGCTTATTGCAACGGTACCATTGGATCGGGTGGATTTGATGTATTAAGATCTACTTAATGCATATACACGTTCTTTGTATTTGTTATTATTATTCTTGTGTGTATATATATATATATATATATATATATATATATATAGAGAGAGAGAGAGAGAGAGAGAGAGATAGATATAGATATATATATATATCATATCCCACGTCGTATAGCACTCATGATCATACACAAATAGAAATGAAATGTATATAAATATGAGTTGTTGGTGGCATTCAAAACACATATGCGTCACGTAAGCATGACAACAGAATATTTTCATGGTGAAGACAATCATATATGTGTGTGTGTATGTGTGTGTGTGGGACTCTATCTGTTCATATATGTATGTTTATATTTATCACTTCTCTCTTTCTCTCCAAGTAATATATATATATATATATGTATATATACATATATATATATATATATATATATATATATATATATATATATATATATATATATATATATATATATATATCAAATTTATCTCCAGTCTGCTCATTATCAATCTATCTTCAGTCTGTGCGTGTCTGTCTTTCTATTCAGTATTCATGTATTTATCTCTCTGTCTTTACATGCTTATGACTTCACTTTGTTCCCTTTACATCAATTTCTCTTCCTTTTCTCCCTTCCCTCCCCATTTTTATTTTTCTCTCTATCTAAAAAAATATCTCTAAATGGATGAATAATAAGAACCATGACGATGATAATGATTATCACAGAAACATTTGATAAAAGAATTCTCTGAAATTCACTCAAAGTTTTTCCTTTTTTTTTTCTCTTGTTGAACACCAATTAAAGTCTGGAGTTGACTTTGTTCGTTTTTACTAAAACAGGACAAAAACAATCCCATCAAATTTAAGCAAGTAAAAACGAACGTACCTATACGATATGAATCTTGCACTTACTGATTGGTAGGCTGATCTGAATCGACATATCTACGACATATATCAAACAGATATGCATGACCTCCTATCATTCTAATAAATAAATACAGTTATACTAAAAAAATATAATTATAATTTTTCATTTATACAATACAAAATTTACAACAATAATCTCCAGTCGTAACAATAATTGGAGTTGACTTGTACCCTGCAGGACTCAGGTATTTTTTCACTTTAGTTTATCTTGTTTGCTCATTTCTAGGTTCACACGAATAGTGTGACTTACATTAGGGATCAAGTGATAGTAAGTATATCAATATCCAGCAATTGCATCAGTTATTATAAGAAATTGTCAACCAAAACTGTCAACATAGGCTTTTAAAAGATTTAAAAAGTATCTCGCTATGTACGTGAGTAACAAGCGAATAGGCAAGATCAAGGAAACCAGATAGCTGAAAGTTTTAATTTCCACGCATAATTATGTGTAAAGAAGTATTCGTTTCTTAAACCCCGCCATGTAAACCATGTAAATCATGCTAAATTGGTCCCTTAGTTTATATTAGGCCACACTTATGCTTTTTTTCTTAAATTTGTGACACTATGGTAATGAAAGGTTTATTTGAAAAATCAGAGAGTGGAAAGAAAATAACTTTGTACCTCGGAAAACCGAATCATTGGGAAATATAGGTTATCTTGGAAAGTACATTAAATATAGGAAAACCAATGATTTCATCGCATTCGGCGAATAAAACTACATCAGAAACGACCAAACAATTGAAATGTAAAAATGACTTTCAAAAACCTGGTTTTTGGCAATTATATGCCATTTTATGAAACTAGATTATACAAAAATATAGGTTATCCAAAAAAGTATATTGAACATAGGAAAACCAATGGTCTCATTGATTTCAGTACATCAAACTACATTAGAAACAACCATGAAATTGAAATGTAAAAATGACTTTCAAAAACCTGGTTTTTGGCAATTATAGGTAATGTCATAAAACTAGATTATAGGGAAATATAGATGATCACAGAAAGTCAATTGAATATAGGAAAACCAATGGTTTCACTGATTTTAGTGCATCAAACTACATCAGAAAGGAACATGATATTGAATTGTAAAAATGACTTTCAAATACCTCATTTTTGGCAATTATAGGCTTTCTTGTATAATTGGATTATAGGGAAATGTAGGTTATCTCGAAAAGTACATTGAATATGGGAAAAACGATGGTTTCATTGATTTCAGCGTATCAAACTACATCAGAAACGACCATGTGTAAAATGACTCTCGAAAACCTTATTTTCGGCAATTTATTGGTTATGTCGTAAAACTTGATCATAGGTAAATACAGGTGATTTCAAAAAGTATATTGAAGAAAGGAAAACCAAAGTTTTTATTGATTACAGTGCATAAAATACAGAAATGACCATAAAATTGAAATGTAAAAATGACTTTCTAAAACCTAATTTTTTGATATCATCGAATATGTCATGAAAAAAACTTATGTCTAAAAGTACATTGGATGTAGGATAACCAAAGATTTCATTGAATTCGGCACATCAAACTACATCAGAAATGACCATAAAATTGAAATGTAAAAATGACTTTCAAAACCCTCATATTTTGCAATTATGGGATATCTCATAAAACTAAAGTAAAAGGAAATATAGGTGATCTTGAGAAGTACAATTATTATACGAAAACCTATGAATTCATTCAATTAAGGGCATCAAACTACATCGAAGATGATTATAAAATCAAAATGTAAAATTGACTTTCAAAAAACTCATTTTTGGCAATTTTGTAAAACTGGCTCTTAGGGAAATATAGGTTATCTCGAAAAAATACATTGAATGAAGGAGAAACGATGGTTTTATTGAGTTCTGTGCATCAAACTACATCAGAAACAACCATGAAATTGACCGGTAAAAATGAATATCAAAAACCAGATTTTTGGCAATTATAGGCTATATCGTACAACTGAATTATAGGGACATATAGGTGATCTCAAAAAAGACAATAATTATATGAGAACCAATGATTTCAATTTAGGGAATCAAACTACATAAAAAATTACTATAAAATCAAAATGTAAAAATGACTATCAAAAACCCTCATTTTTGGCAATTATAGGCTATCACGTAAAACTGGATTATAGGGAAATATATGTCATCTCAAAAATACATTGTATGTAAGAAAACCAATGGTTTCATTGAATTCAGCACATCAAACTACATCAGAAACGACCATAAAATTGAAATGTAAAAAGGAATATTGAATTTTTTTTCTTGGCAATTATAGGCCATCTCATACGACTACATTATAGAGAAATATAGGTGATCTAGAAAGCTATATGGAATATAGAAAAACAAATGGTTTCATTGATTTCACTGAATCAAAATATATCAGAAAAGATGATAAAATTGTAATGTGAAAAGGACATTAAAAACCCTCATTTTTGGCATTTATAGGCTATCTTGTAAAACTGGATTTTAGGGAAATATAGGTTATTTAAAAAAGATATATTGAATGTTGGAAAACCAATGGTTTCATCGAATTTAACACATCAAACTAAGTCAGAAACGACCATAAAATGAATATGTAAAGATTACTTTCAAAAACCTCATTTTTAGCAGTTATATGCATTTTTGTAAAACTGGCTTATTGGTATATATAAGTTATCTCGAAAAGTTCATTGAATATAAAAATACTGATGGTTTCAATGAAATCAGCGGATCAAACTACATCAGAAACGACTTTCAAACCAATAATGTAAAAATGATTATCAAAACCTTATTTTTGGCAATTATAGGCTATTTTGTAAAACTAGATTACAGCGAAATATAGGATATCTCAAAAAGTATATTGAATATAGTAAAACCAATGCTTTCTTCGATTTCAGTGCATCAAACTACATCAGAAACAACTATAAAAGCATGAAATTTGATTATAGGAAAGTATAAGTTATCTCTATAAGTCAATTGAATATAGGAAAACCGATAGTTACATCGAATTCAGTGCATCAAACTACTTCAGAAACAACCATAAATTCGAAATATAAAGATGACTTTCAAAAATTACATCAAAAACTACAATAACATCAATACGTAAAAATGACTTTGAAAATTTCATTTTGGGCCAATATACGCTATCTTGTAAAAATACTTTATAGGAAATAAAAATATCTCAAGAAGTATATTGAATATAGGAAAACCAATAATTTCATTGATTTCAGTGCATCAAACTACATCAAAAAGGAACATAAAATCGAAATGTAAAAATGACATCCAGGGCCATATTTTTGAGAAATATTACGTTATCACATAATACTGAAAAATAGGTGAAATAGGTTATCTGCAGAAGTATATTGAATATAGGAAAATCTATGATTTGATCGAATTCAGTGCATCAAATGGCATCAGAAAAGACCTAAAATTGAAAGGTAAAAATGACATTAGAAACCTCATTTTCGGCAAATATACGCTATCTCGTAAAAGTGGATCATAGGAAATATAAGTTATCTAAAAAAGTATATTGAATTCAGTGCATCAAACTTCATCAGGAAGAAACATAAAATCGAAATGTAACAATAACATTCAAAACCTCATTTTCGTCCAATATGCGCTATCTGGTAAAATTGGAATATAAGTAAATATAGGTTATCTGAAAACGTATATTGAATATAAGAAAACCAATGATTTCATTGAATTCGGTGCATCAAACTGCACAAGAAAAGACCATAAAATCGAAATGTAAAAGTGGCATTCAAAACCTCATTATTGGCAAATATACGCTTGTGAAACAGGAATATAGGTAAATATAGGTTATCTGCAAAAGTATATTGAATATAGGAAGACCAATGATTTCATTGAATTAATGCATCAAACTACATCACAAAAGAGCACACAATCGAAATGTGAAAATGACATCAAAACTCATTTTTGGTAAATAATACGTAAAATCAGGATATAGGTAAATATAAGTTATCTGCAAAAATATATTCAATATAGGATCACCGATGATTTCATTGAATTCTGAGCAATGATTTTATGGTCTTTTCTGGTGCAATTTTATGTGATGAATTGTATGAAATCATTGGTTTTCCGATATTCAATATACTTTTGCAGAAAACCTATATTTACCTATATTCCAGTTTTAGGAGATAGTGTATATTTGTCAAAAACGAGGTTTTGAATGTGATTTTTACATTTCGATTTTATGATCTTTTTTGATTTATTTTGATGTCCCTATCATTGGTTTTCCTATATTGAAAATACTTTTGTGGATAATCTATATTTAACAATATTCTGGCGATACGAGATAGCGTATATGTGCCAAAAATGAGGTTTTGAATGTCATTTTCACATATCGATTTTATAGTTTTTTCTGATGTAGTTTGATGCACTGAATTCATTGAAATCATTGGGGTTTTTTTATATTCAATATACTTTTTCAGATAACGTATCTTTACCAATATTCTGGTTTTACAGGATAGCGTATATTTCCCAAAAAATGGGTTTTGAATGTCACTTTTCGTGCCAATATTTGACGAAAAAAAATGCAATTCTACGAGATAACCTATTTTGCCATAATCGCTGTTCTACGATATAGCCTATATTTGCCAAAATTGTGGTTTTGAATGTCATTTATATATCTATCGATTTTTTGGTCGTTTCTGATATAATTCGGTGAACTGATTCTCAATATATCATTGGTTTTCCTATATTCAATATATTCTTCAAGATAGCCTATATTTCACAAAAACTGCAATTCTACAAGATAGCCTTTTTATGCCATAATTGCAGTCTCACAAAATAGCTTTTATTTGTCAATTTTACGAAATAACCTATTTTTTGCAAAAAACATTGTTGTACGAGGGTGCCTATTTTTGCAAGAATTGCCATTCTACAAGTCTAAAAATGTGCTTTTGAATTTCACTTTTACATATTGATATCATGGTTATTTCTGATATAGTTTGATGCACTGATTCCAATGATATCATTGGTTTTCTTATATTCAATATATTTTTTAAGATAGCCAATATTACCCAAAAGTGCAATTCTACGAAATAGCCACTGTTTTCCAAAAAAGTGGTTTGGGATTTGATTTTTACAAATAGATTTTATGGTAGTTTATGATGTAGTTTGACGCACAAATTCCAATGATATCATTGGTTTTCCTATATTCAATGTATTTTTGAGATAACCTATATTACCCAAAAAGATGATCCTGCAAAATAGCCTATATTTGCCAAAAATCTGGTTTTGAATGTCATTTTCACATATCGATTTTATAGTCGTTTCTGATGTAGTTTGATACGCTGATTCCAATTATGTACTTTGTTTCCCTTTATTCAATGTATTTTCTTAGAAAGACTATATTCGCCAAAAATGGTTTTGAATATTATTTTAACATATCGGTTTCATGGTTGTTTTTTTCTTTAGTTTAATGTGCTGACTTTAATGATGTCATTGGTTTTCCTGTGTTCAATGTATCTTTCGAGATATTTGCCAAAAATGCCGTTCTCTGAGATAGCGGACATTTGCAAAAATGTAGTTTTCAATGTCTTTTTTTCGTTTATTCGATGTATTTTTTGAGATAAGCTATATTCCACGAAAATGCCACCCAACAAAATTATCTCTATTTGCCAAAAATGTGGTTTTGGATATCATTTTTACGTATCGATTTTATTGATGTTTCTGAGGTAGTTTGATGCACTGACTCCAAAGATGACATTGTTTTGTTTTTTTAAATTCAATACATTTTTCGAGATAGCCTATATTTTCTGAAAATGCAATTCTACAAGATTGCCTATTGTTGCCAAAATTTGGGTTTTTTATGTCACTTTTACATATCGATTTTATGGTTGTTTCTGTTGTAGTTTGATGCATTGATTCTAATGATATCATTGGTTATTCTATGTTCAATGAATTTTTGAGATAGCCTATATTTCCTGAAAAGCTGATACTACGAAATTATCTATATTTGCTAAAAATGGTCGTTTCTGATGTAGTTTGATACGCTGATTCCAATGATCTTATTGGTTTCCCTATATTCAATGTATTTTCTGAGATTTATATTCCACGAAAATGCAATTCTGCAAAGTAGCCTATATTTGCCAAAAATGTGGCTTTGAATATCATTTTCACATACCGATTTTATGGTCGTTTCTGGCATAGTTTGATTCGCTGAATTCAATGAAATTATTTGTTTTCCTTTTTTCGATCAATTTGCTGAGATAGCCTAAATCATTTGCAATGGAAATTTCGAGAGTCATTTTTCCCTTTTGAGTCCAAGGTCGTTTCAGACATAGTTTGAACTGCAGAATCTAATGAAATCATTTGTTTCCCTGTATTTGATTTATTTGTTCAGATAGATTATATTGGCCAGAAATGGGGCATTTAAAAGTAATTTTTACATTTTGAGTTCAAGGTTGTTTCTGATATAGTTTGCATGGCAGTATTCAATGAAATCATTTGTTTTCTCATATTTTATGTATTTGTTGAGATAGCTTATATCGGCCAGAAATGAGGTTTTAAGAGTCATTTTTACATTTTGAGTTTAAAGTCGTTTCTAACATAGTTTGATAAAATCACTTGTTTTCCTGTACTTTAATTATTTACTGAGATACCTTACATAGGCTAGAAATTGGGGATTTAAAAGTAATTTCTAAATTTTGAATTTAATGTCGTTTCTGACATAGTTTGATGCGCTGAATTCGATGAAATCATTTATTTTGCAATATTTCATATATTTGCTGCATGAACATAATATGGCATGGTGTTGGTTTTAGAAGTCATTTTTGAATTTTGAAATTTTGCTTGTTTCTGACTTAATCAAATTTGTTGAATACAATAAAATCATTCATTTTGCTGTATCTTATGTATTTCCGCAAAACACGACATGGACTGATGTTGGGATTAAAGTCACTGTTGTATTTTGATTTATTGTGTCTTTCTGACATAATTAGATGTATTAAATTCAATGAAATCATTTGTTTTCCTGTATTTTATGTATCAATTGGAGGTCGTGTAGGTTCTCTGCAAAATGGGAAATGTTTGCTGCAAATCTGAGGTTGCTCAGATACTCACCGTCTATTCTAATTCCCTTACTCTCCCAGTCTAGTCTTCTGAAGATCATCTCGTGGCAGGCTGTGGAGAGTTAGGGTGAGCTGGTGTCACTTTGTCTTACTCCGTCTGGAGCTGAAAGGGGTCCGAGTCTTTATGTAGCCTGATAAAGGAGCTGCTGTGATTGTATATATGTTTCAGCACTTTGACATATACTGGATCGACACCTTGTCGAGTGATGGTCTCCATGACCTTAGGGATTTCTACTGAGTTGAACGCCTTTTTGAAGTCGATAAATGCTACGGTGAGTAGTAGTTTATATTCTGTTGCTTTTTCTTTCAGCTGATTTATCGAATGCAGGTTGTCCATGGTCGAGTAGCATCTTCAAAAGCCAGCTTGCTCCCGTGGTTGTTTTCCATCGAGTGTTTTTATGATTCAGTTGGTGAGATTTTTGTGAAAAGTTTGTATATGCTGCTGAGTAGGTTTATAGTCCTCTTGTTGTTGAGGACTTTCGGGTTTCCTTTTTTATATAAAAGTATTGTGATAGCAGTGTTCCAATCGTCTGGGACTTTATTGTATTTTAGACACAAGTTGAAAAGGACGGCCAGCTTCCTAGTAATGATTTTACCCGCTTTTCGGAGTAGGTCGATGGTGATGTTGTCTGGTCCAGGGGCCGTTCCTTTCTTTGTCTGTTTAGTGGCTTGTTCCACTTCCCATGGGGTTACTTTTGGGAAGTCCTCAAGTTGATTGCATATCCTGCTCATGGTTTTGTAGTCCTTTTTTGGACGAATAAAGTTTTTGGCTGAATTCTTTGGCACGTTCAATAATCCTGTCTCTGTCTGTTGTTAGGTTTCCATTTTCCTGTATCTTTTCGAGTATGCTGGTTATTTACTTTCGTCCTGAGTTTATAGCTTTGTTTATAGCTTTGAAGCCCCGACCTCTTTCAAGAGTCGATTCAATAACCACCGTCGTGTATTTATTTCTGTCTTCCCTTCGTTTTTTCTTGATTCATCTATTAAATTCAGTCTCTTCAATTTTACCTCTTGTTGCTGTCGATGGTTTCAGGTTTCTGCGCTTTTCGATGATTTTTTTGGTTTCATCTGAGATTTTGCTAATGGGTTGTGTGCTCATTGGTTTGAAAATAGTGGTGACTTCATTTACAGATGCTGTCCTTTTGTTGCCTAGTTCGTTGATGTTGGTGTCGTCTTGTTCTGTAAGAATTCTGAATCTGTTTTTCAGTTCGAGCTTGAAAGATCGAGCGAGCTCTTTTGGTATGTTTAGAGGCAACAGTTTTGTGTGGAACATTTTTCTGCGTTCTTTGTTGGTGTTTACTTGCATTTTACATCGTACCATTCTGTGGTCGCTGCCTACATTGACTTGATTTAGGACTTGGATGTCTTTGACGATATTGTTTAAATGAAGAGAGCAAGAAAGTCGGCCTACATATGAACTTCTGCAAGACGAAGATCATGTGCAACGACAACATCGGAGATAAAAACTCTAATATCCAAATTGAGGACACAGAACTGGAGAAAGTAGATCACTACATCTACCTAAGACAACAAATCTCCATGAGACCCTCAAAAGAAGAAGAAATCAAGCGAAGAATCACACAAGAATGGCAAGCCTTTGGCGGAGCAAACTCAACTTTCAAAAATAAAAATATATCATTAATCCTAAAAAAAGGGTGTATAACCAATGCATCCTCCAAATAGTCACTTATGGGGCTAAAACCTGGAACCTAACCTTGAGACAGATTCGTAAATTGAGAACCATGCAACGTTCACATGAAAGAATTATGCTGGGCCTCACATTGGGGGATCACAAGACAGCATAGTACATCTGGGAGAAGTCAAAAGTCAGGGACATCATAGAATCCATTAAAAATCTCAAATGGCAGTGGGCTGGCCAAGTTGCAAGAATGGCAGACAACCAATCGACATCATGACTCAGTACATGGATTCCCTGAGATCATATGCACAATCGAGGTCAGCAGAATATTAGATGGAGAGACGAGCTAGACAAATTCAGAAAGTACTGGCTCCACGACACCAATGATAGAGAAGTGTGGCGAATCCTTGAGAAGGTCTATGTCCAACGACGGAAGTTAAAAAACTGATGATGATGATGATGATGATAATTTTCTGTATTTGTCGCAAAAGCGTGGCATGACCGGATTGGGATTTGAAAAGTCATGCTTGTATTTTGAGTTTATTTTAGCTTCTGACATAATTTGTTGTGCTGAATTCAATGAAATCATTTGCCTTCCTGTATTAAGGTAATTTTTGCATTTCGGGTAAATAAATTTGACGGCACAAAGATGTTTGATACTCTACAGATTTCAGTAATAAAGTTTTGTTTTCCGGAACATTTTTAACCATAAAGTATAGAGAAGCCCTGTTACAAGAAATAGCTAACCATACCTGACAACACTGAGACAACCATTAAGATCTCCTTTTTCTCTTAGCAAAACTTGTATTTATGTTAAAAGCAATGAATTCAAAAAACTGGAGAACTTGATATTTGTCACTTTTTTCTATCTTAGAGTGAAAATGTTTTTTTCAATGATGATAAATCTTTCATCCAGTCGGTGATTAGAAATAAATGGATTCAGTATGTCTTATAATATAGCTGCTCCAACTGATCCTGCGCTAAGAAGTTGGAGGACAGATGACAAGTGGTTCGGATGCTCCTGTCTATAGTTTCATCAATAACGGAAGAGAAGATTATTCATGTAGCACTCTGAGGAGAAACTTTTGTTGATTACGCTGGGATAAACCAGAAGAAAATCCCAATGCTATAAACATCTATGAAACAATCTGTGAAATGTTAGAGATAACAACCGTACTTTTTCAGTTTGGTTGACAATTGGTTCAGTTATCGGGATAGCAATCTGCCGAGTGCTCGACTTGCTCTACGGCATCGATTTCCTTGTCAAAGGAACTATCTGTGAAGATGATACCACCGAGGTATTTGAATTCCTCTACGGTCCAATTATGTTTCCTCAATGGGAATGGAGAGGCAAGGGATTACAGGTAGCTGGGCAGGTTAGAACAGGACCTGTTTTGCTTAAACTAATGTTGAGGTCAAAGAGACTGTCTTCTTCAGCAAATTTGTCGACAATCAGCTGGTGGAGGGGAACGGACTCCTTGTGTGCCATCAAATTGCCTCTTGGATAATTTTCAACACAGTCTTTGTTTTGGCACTGTCTCCTTCATTGTTGTTTTGAACTGGTGCCACTGTTGTGTCGTGCTTACAGTCAGGGGTCTGGATTTCAGCTTGTGAAGGATGGTCTGACGGGCTTGGACGCCTTCTACATGCTGGGGACTATATGCAGCATCAGGATCGACCTTACCACCTTTACTCTTTTTTCCATTTTTTAATTGATCACCCCCAGACGACATGCTGCTAAAAGACGTTGGTTGTGAGACATTTTCTATACCTTTCGATTGTATTTTTCAGAAATTGCATTTATGTTGACCGGATTAGGAAAAAAAGAGACATTATGCACGCAGTAGTGCACTAGAAAAACGGCAGGCATTGATTTTTTTCATTTTATTCAATTTGATCTTTTAGTGTTGACGGCTGTTGACAAGCCACAATTGGCCTGACAACCATTTTTTTCATCCCTTCCTGTTCTGTGATTCTGTAAGGGTGTCGCTAAACCTCATGCCTGATTTCTCACCTCCTCTGTGGTGTGCATCGTAGATGAAGCCTGTTGGAGCCGATCCCTCTTGAGGATTTCATTTATGCACACACACACACACACACACATAATATATATATATATATATATATATATATATATATATATATATATATATATATATATATATATAATATGAACTGTAGAGAGTGAGACATAATCGGGAGTAAAGTGTATGGAAGTAAGGTTTATTCATCTGTAAATGGTTCTGTTAATGGTCTGGACATGTTTTAATTCTTTGGGAGAAAAAATTTGTTTTTGCTATGGACCTAGCTAGTAAATATCCCATCCTTTATGGCTTATTAAACATCAGATTTCCATAATTAATAAACTCATCTAATATATGGAAAGTTTTGATTTAGACTCCCCTTGTCATCCTCTCTAATGCAGTTGTCATGCCTAACTTTTCTACTCTAGCCTTATTAATTAAATCTCTCATGCCGCGTATCACTGTGTATTGCATTAGGTGTTCACTATATACCCGTAAATCAATTTTAATTTTTTCCCCAGGCTAAGCTTTCGTTACCTAAATCCTATCTTTAAGTTTTCATTCTGTTTTTACGCCAGTTTGATTTACGCCAGCTGACTATAACATGTTTTTTTTTTTATTCAATTCTGCTCTAGCATTCTTCACATAATTCTCTCCTCTGGCTTAGTTTTCATAAATTGAAGACAGAGTTAGCTATTCTTTCTGTTTTTATGCCAGTTTGATTTATGCCTGCTGACATTTGTTGGTCCTGCAGGCATTAACTCTAGTTAATCTGGCAAATTCTATAGTCTGGCAACCCTAAGATTATAGTGAACTGCTACTACGATTCACTATTTTGGCTTCAGCCACTGATTGGAATTGAATGAAATGTATCCGAATCACTGCTTGCATTTCCTGATGTTCAATACGTCATTCCCATACTGTATCATTCCTGCTATACTCATGATTAAAAGGAGAATTGAAAGCTTTTATTTTAGTTAAAAGAAACCAAACAGGTCTGGTTGGTCACTCAGCAGGAACTTATGACCAACTTCTTTTGGCAGCATGCCACGTTGGGGGTGATCAATTGGAAAAAGGGATGATCAATGAATAAGACTCTTCATTCACTTTTTTGGGGTGGTGAAGCACAGAAGCTGCCGGACACAACCAAAGGGACCAATTTAGCGTAAGGTTAATTAGAAAATTGACCCCCCCTCCACTAAAGTTCTATTTAGGAGAAGGATTTTTTCTAAAAACAGAAGAAACAAAGATCCATTCCTGAATTGTCTGTCCTGTCACATTAAACTGAAACACTGTATAAAATTAACATTCCCTACCATGATTTGAAATTATGACCAAGTGATCAGCAGGCAGCTCTCTTACAGACTGAGCCAAATTTACAAGTCCTACATATTTACGATAATTTATGTTACAAATATGCAAGGGGCTTAGTTCATTCTAATGAATAAATACATTGTTACTAAAAAAAATCTATTTTTCAAATGATTCTTTTTTTCATCATACATACAATATGAAAGTTGCTGTAATTATCTTCAAATGCAGTGGGAGTGGAGTTGCTAAGCTGTTTTTTCTTTTGTTTCTGAAGTATTTGCTAAAACAGTTTCATATTGGGTGACTGTAGAACTAATACTTACCAGTATAATCACTATGACTTCTGTTTATCTTTCATCTTGATTTTTTAGTTGTTTTTAAAAAAAATCTCAACTTGATTCTGGCTGTCACTCTACAGCAATGTGCAAACAGCGGAGATTCAAAATAAAGAGTAAACTTCCAGTGAGGTCTGAACTCCCATCCCTCTTGCCAGAGGGAAGCCTTGTTTATGCCCAGCTATGACCACTCAGCCGTGGAAGTCTTATGATCAGCAGAAGTCAAATCCCCCCTTTTTGAAACTATCTCCTTCTCTGTCTGTGCCATATTTGTTGTTTTCCAAGTATTTGTATCATTAAAGTAATCGTTTTTTCTATTATTAGATCAAGTATTGTAACCTATTGTATTATTTTTAAGCTCAGATGAGTTGTGATGAAAACAACTTGAAAATGAATCCAATGCATTACAATACTTCATCTAATAATCTATTCCAATAATGAACAGAGTGATTTTCTTGATTTGCTGGTCATAACATTCAGGATGGGTGGATAAAACTTTACTGAAAAAAAAATATTTTCTGCTCACCATTTTAAACTATGCACTCTTCTCAGTTAATGAAGTCAGGATTTTTTCCTCAAAACATCTCAATCCAAATATATCCATGAATTCTTTTCTCCCTGAGATTAATGAGTAGATCATACATAAGGAAAGAGAAAAACAGGGACAGACATCATATAACAATGTTCAGCAATCTAATCTTATTGATTATTGGATTTGATCCTTATTAGATTTCCTGCTATAGATAGTCTGATACCATTTCATGATAAGTTATTATACTTATATCATGAATAGAAGATTTTTTTTCTTGGGATGGGGGATGTTGCTGTCTGTAACATTTGACTCTCCCACTTAGAGGTAAAATTTTGCTGATAAAAGTACCTTCTTCCCAGCTTTTGAAACTATTAACTCTTCCACACAAACAAATTTGCAATCGGTTTCTAGGTCGTCTCTCCATCTAATATTTTGTCTGCCTCAGTTGCGCATGTGATCTCGGGGGATCCATGTCGTGAGTCCATCGGTTGTCTGCCATTCTTGCAACATGGCCAGCCCACGGCCATTTGAGATTTTTAATGGATTATATGACATCCCTGACTTTTCTTTTACAATGCTGTCTTGTGGTCTCTCCATCGCCCAGCATAACTTTTTCATGTGCACGTTGCATGGTTCTCAATTTGCAGATCTGTCTCTTGGTTAGGTTCCATGTTTCAGCTCGATAAGTGACTATTGGGAGGATGCATTGGTTATACACCCTTCTTTTTAGGATTAATGGGATTTTCTTATTTTTGAAGGTTAAGCTCGCTCTGGCAAAGGCTTGCCATCCTAGTGTGATTCTTCACTTGGAAGGTTAAGCTCGCTCTGGCAAAGGCTTGCCATCCTAGTGTGATTCTTCACTTGATTTCTTCTTCTTTTGAGGGTCTCATGGAGATTCGTTGTCCTAGGTAGATGTAGTGGTCTACTTTCTAAAGTTCTGTGTCCTCGATTTTGATCTTAGTGTTTTTATCTCCAATGTGGTTGTTGCACATGATCTTCGTCTTGCTGAAGTTCATGTGTAGGCCAACTTTCTTGCTCTCAACTCTCTCGTTATTAATTATGAGTGATTTAAAACTTTTTAATTCAATAGATATTCATGACAATCCCTAATTTGACCATTTTCTGCTTAGTTTTTATTAATCATCTACTTGAAAAAAAAAATACAGAAAAAGACTTAATGATGGTTACATCACAATAACAAGAATTTGTTTTCAAGAGAGGTAAGTTAAATCTATTTCTGGTTTTAAAACTCAATTCAAAAAATGGAATGTGTCTATGAAGTCACTGTTCCTTCAAATTATGAACTTCAGTAAAATAAAGGTCATGTGCAATAATTACGTTGAAATTAAGAACAAAACGATCGGAATTGAAGATGCAGAACAGGGAAAAGTAGACCACTACATCTACCTAGGACAATGAATCTCCATGAAACTCTCAAAAGAAGAAATCAAGCAAAGAATCACTCTAGGATAGCAAGCCTTTGGCAGAGCAAGTTCAACCTTCAAAAACAAGAGGATCCCATAAGTTCCAAAGAGGAGAGTATACAACCAATGCATCTTCCTGATAGTCACCTATGGAACTGAAACATGGAACCTAACCAGGAGACAGATCTGCAAACTAAGAAGCATGCAGAGAGAATCATGCTCAGCCTCACATGGAGAGATCACAAAACAGCACGGTGTATCAGGGAGAAAATAGCAGTCCACAACATCATAGAATCCATTAGAAAACTCAAATGGCAATAAGTTTCCATTAGAAAACTCAAATGGTCATGTTGCAAGAATGGCAGACAACAGATGAACATCACAACTCACAATATGGATCACCAGAGATCACATGCGCAACCGAAGGTGGCTGAATACTAGTTGGAGAGATGAACTAGACAAATTCAGAAAGTATTGGATCTACAACACCCATGATAGAGAGGTGTGGCAGATCCTGGGGAAGGTCTATATCCAACGACTGACATTAAAAGACTGATGATTATGAGTTCTATATAACAGATCATTTACTTTCTGAAAGAAACAAATGATAAGGGAAGTCATTTTTCCCTATGGCAAAATGTAGTTGAATTTTATCTCAACTAATGGAATTTCTTCTTTCATTGTTTACATCGATAACTTTTTTTTTAGTAAGATTCATGTTGAGTATAATCATTATTTATAAAATGATCATTAAAAGAAAGTCGCAGTTGAATTGGCTCAAAATTCACAGATTTCTAATAAAATCATTTCTGACATTAATTAATTTTCTTTAAAATTTAACTACTACTAAAAAAATGCTGTTGATGTTTTGGTGTGATATTCCAAATTAATGCTCCTAAAAATGTATTGGTGTTAAGCCCTGTTCCTGTTTTCATGCTACAAAAACTAAATGAGGTTCACACCAGGTTTAAACCAAACTTAATCCAGGTTAGATTTTTGTAGCATAAATGCAAACTAACGTAAATTCACCCCAGGTTAAGTCAACTACATGGGTTGACTACATTCTTTTTCTGTGAAAAAAAATTTATTGTATTTGAAAGACCTGTTACCCTCACTGATAGAGTGTTTGAACTCTGCTTTTTATAAAGAGAGGGAAGTGCATTTCGATTGATGATTTTCGAGGCAAACTGACTTTTCCGATCCCACTTGGAAGATCAAATCACTTGAAGTACCAAGTAGGTCAAAACATAAATTTCTGTAATTACGTTCTTACCCAACACCATATTCTAATCACACGTTTTCTAAGATTAACAATGTTTTAGGCAGCCAAAAATCAAAGAATAATACTACCATACTTCTTTGCTATTTTTTGCTTAAGAAAAACTGTTTACCTGGCCTCATATTCTAATCACACATTTTTATAGCTTAACATCAAAAAATTAAACACTCTTACCACCACAACGAATGTTTTAATAAATAAAAAAATAGAATATAATGCAACATTAGGTAATGCTGTTCAAAGGATTTCCATCCAGAATTATAGCTTATATACGAATGGCTGTTGCCAGAATAGTGAATTGTAGTAGCGGTTCATTATATCCATTTTTCTTAACAGGAGTTAAGTAGTGAAAACCAAGTTGAAGGAGAAAAAAAAAATTATTGTCAGTAAACATAAATCGAACCAGCGTAAAAACAGAACAAAAATTTGAAGACAGGATTTAAGTAATGAAAGCTAAGCTGGAGGAGAAAATTATGTAAAGAAAGTTGTATGGCGGAAAGAAAAAAATTGGATATATAGCAAACTGTTGACACAATTTACAATAAAACTTGTTGAGCTATTTGTTCTTACATGTTCTTGAGCTTGATTACTCTTTTCTCCTTTTAATGTTCTACTGCATAGAGTGGATAAAAAAAGGTAAGTTGTCAATTGCTGTCGGCTGGAACTAAAGCATAGAATCTTAGAGCAATAGAATTTAAATTCTCTCATCTTTCATCCTATCTCTTCTCCTTTCCAACCATCAAAGTAATGAGGGTAAGAATGGAAGAGGGTGCTTATATTTGAATGGGAGCAAAAGGGACCCAACCTTCACAATGAGTTTTATTGGTGGGAGAAGACATTGGATCAGTAACTACACTGAAAAAAGTGTTGCGTAGTAAAACCTGAAAAAGATTACTCTAATTTGTGAACACATAAATTTATTAGTTCATCTCAAAGAAATATTTATTAGATTTAGTCATAAATTTACTTCAACATTAAGTGATGAATTAAGGTTAAGAAATTTTTCAAGTTGGTCCAAAGAAACCCTTTTCTCAGTATAATTATGATCAGAAAAATTACAGGTTATACATAGAAACAATAAGAATAATGAAGAGGGTTACAAAAGAAACTTTTTTTTATTTTAAAGGTTTATTAGGAATAAAAATATATAAAATAGAACGAAAAACAACAGATGATTTTTTGCTTTTGTTATTAGATCACAGGAGACAAAGGTAAATCAGGATAGAAAAGACAAGACCAAAATGAAAAAAAGTCATTATATAGAAAGACTGAAGAACTAGAAGGCTCAGTAATTGGAGGAATATACAAAAACAATTTTACGTTATATTTTAGTTTCAGAAATAAATTTATAAAGCTGGAAATAAACACTTTTTACATTGAGCGTGAGGAAGAGAGATTTTATAAGATTAATACAATTATTTTCTCATTAAACAACCATTGCCATCAAAGGTGGCAAAGGGTTCTATCCCTTTTTATCTGTATGTTTTCCCGTGCTCCTGGCCATACTGTTCTGTCTATAGACATGAAAATTGACATTCCACTAGACTTTTTCCAGAAATGTTTTTTTTATCATTGGAAAAAAACTTTTGACCTTTTGAAGATCTTATTCTGACAGGTTTATTAATAACATCTAGATTCTCCTAGATCTTTTTTTTTAAAACTCTATTTTAGATGTTTTCGAGTGAAAAACACCAATGATGTCATAAATGATATTTATTCTAACATTGATTCTTTGATGAAATTTTTTCCCATGACTCCAAGTTTCAATGCTACAGTTGTTCAATTATTGACTGTGATGGTGCATTATTTTAGTTTTTCTAAAAATCATTAAATTAAATTATGTAACCAATTCCAGTAATTTTGACAACTATTTACCTCCATCTGAATCGTTTTATTTGTTTTTATCACAATTCAACTTGGAGTGTCATTCTATGGCAGCAAGCGAAAAACATGGATCAGAAATATTCTTTTTCTTCATTTTCGGTTTGTGTTTTTTGCTTGCTGCGGTGGAGTGACAGCCATAGTTGATTCAAATTAATAAATGCCACAAATTCTGATTAATCTTTGTATTAATTTTACTATTTACCTTCATCTGAATTTTTAGTTGTCTTTATCACAGCTTAACTTGGGTGTCACTCTACACATAAAGAATAAGCTTTCTCACTGCCATAGAGTTGGGATCGAAACAAGTAAAAATTTGAGATGAACGTAACTAGTAGTCAAAATTAATACAACGATTAATACATTCTGAGATCTTGAACAGCTACATTCATTCTTCATCTTGCTTTTGTTGTTACCACAATGATTTGACCAATACATTCTACAGATTGCCTCAAGAGCACAATTCACAGGAAAAAAGAGTGTTTTCAGAAAATGGTGCTGAAAGTTAGAAAAATAATAGTTACAAATATATCAATTGGTTCAGTTCATTCCCAGCAATGTGAGCAACAGTGTCAGTAAAATGTATCAACCAAGATGTCTTAATAACAAAAGCAACATGAAAGATAGTCTGAACAACTTGTGGAATGATAAAAATCAAAATTATAGAAGATCACTGGATTTCACCTTGTGTAATCTGCTACCACAGATAATCTGCACCCCCCCCCAATTGAGTATGAATTGTGAATGTAAAATGCAATATCCCGTGTGTACAATTATACATACAAAAGGTATAACAATTATGTTTCCATAGAAAATACACACTTGGATAATACACGGTGAAATACAGTAGTACAAATTTTCTTCTGCTTCAGATTATAAGACATTAAATAATTATGTATGCCAGTATATAAAATCGAAATTTAATTGAAAAAAGATTTATGCAGATATAATACTGTGTCCAATGTGCTGGTATTATGACTAGAGTGCCATCTACCGGAGCTCTGTATGGACAGGGGCTTGGATGAGTTGCAGTGAGCGGCAGTCCTCAAAATACCCTTGTGAACCATTTGCCTTATAGCCCAGCATATATTGTATACCCAGTATTTATTTCCAGCATTTTATAAAGTAAAATTAGAAAATTATTTCATCTATAAATCAAATATCAATACAAATACAAAGTCAAAATATGGATTGTTACAAAATAACACAATAATATTCAAGAAACAAAATTCTTATCATAAAAGAACAGACATTATAAACATAAATATTTGAAAAAAATGGTGACAATTTCCTGGGGTGGAGAGAAACACTTTACAAAATAAACAGCAGTTATTTCTAACAGTATTGAGCTTATTCAAATTTTGGAATGTTAATATGAACGTTTAGTCCTTCACTGTGTAAGATCCTTACATCAACTCTCAGATCCATAATAGGGAATCTAAATCTTAAATCAAGGTTAGTAACTTCTGATTAAAGTTACCCCCTCTCAAATACTTCTTAGTGATAGAAAATTTTTTTCTCCAATTTAATTCTCAGCAATTCTGTTGAGAATTAAATTCTGTTCAGTTAAGAGTTCCATAGTGGTTACAAGTGGTTCATGAATATAAGAGTTAAGTTTGAAATAAGGGAAGAGTAGAAGATACAAAAGCTGGATTGCAGTTTAATACATTGAGTTATACCAAATTTGCTACACAGGGCTAACCTTTGTTGCTCCACGTAGATCTATTTTTCCTTCTGAACTAGATAGAGAGTACATATATCAATGTATATTATAATCATATATTCAACTTTATAGTTTGGATTTAGTCTGGATCATACACAGTGAAATTGAAAACAAACTTGTCTTTTCACCAACAATTTTTCTGAGATGACGGACTGCTATCAAACAACTGAAATTATCCCTTTGTACAGAAGAGTAACAGTATTGCAATACCCACAGGAGGCCCTATATATATATATATATATATATATATATATATATATATATATATATATATACATATATATACATATATATACATATATACATATATATATATATATATATATATATATATATATATATATATATATATATATATATATATATATATAGTGTTTGGATATGAATTATCCGACAAGATGGTATTCAAAAAACAGTGTGGAAAGCAAATTGCTGTTAAACACTGCAATGACTGAGATAAGGCATGTTGACTGGATCTTCTATACACCCATAAAACTATCCTGGGTGATTAAGATTAATGACCTCCCCAAGTGATAGTATGATGGATTCTCCAGTGAGAACTACACAGACTTGTATTTCCCCACATTCTGATGGAGTGAGTTGATGATGAAACATCTTAGCATAATAAATTGTTTCATTTTTTTACAACAATCTCTTTTCCACACTGTCTTTTAAATACCACATTGAAATCAAATAAGAAAATGATATGTTAGAGACAAACATATGAAAATGAGACAAAATATTTTTTGAACACAGGTTAAAAGAATAGTTCATTAAAATCTTTTTTGAACAATATGAAACTTGCAAGTAATTCAACATTGTGTGTAATAAAATAGCTTCTGTAAGTATTTCTTCAAATCAGTGGTTTCAAAGCTGTGGTCTGCAGACACCTTGATTAGGTGAGGCTGGGTCTGCAGTTGAAAATTCAAAATACTACCATGAATTAGTTAACAAGATAATCTGACCCTGACAATAAACCCAACTATTGAAAAACAATTATTGAACACAGATTTGTACCAGAAACAACTAAGATTTGAATGAATGTAATCAATTTCAAATAAAAAAACGATTTTTGAATTCATACAAAGAAAACAGAATGTCGATTTCAATTCAATTCACTAAAGAGTTCCACTATCTTATTCTATTCATTGAAGAGTTCCACTTTCACTAACAAACGATTTATGAATTCAGGACTTGAAGGTCAAAAATTGCTTTTAATTTGTAGTTCATTAAATACAGTTTGAAAATTGAATGCTAAAGATAAAATATTTCCTTTATAAAAGGGGTCCTCAAGTTTTCCAAGTTTCAAAACCACTGCTTTAAATGAATTATTCTCAATTGTAACCTTTTCAATGGTGGTATAGTCTTTAAATGAGTTATTGTGTTTGATTTTTCTCTCCATCAATTGACAATGAATATAAACAAAAAACAGGCCTGGGTTAGTCACTCAATAGAAACCATCATGTGACCAACATCCTTGGGCAGCATGCTGTATTGGATGTGATCAATTAAACAATTGGAAAAAGAGAATAATGAATAAGTTACTCTTCTCACCTTTTGTTGGGTGGTGATCACTAAAAAAGTCTGCATTAAAAGAAAATGGCATTAACACAGCCAGACACAAAATAAGGGACCAATTCAGCATAAACTTGCATTGCAAATTAAACCTCCACAAAGAGCCTATTTCGGGGAAATCTAAAAAAAAAAAAGAACGTTTTTTCTAGACATAATGAATAAATGTTTGACTTTTCAGTCCTCTAGCTCTATTGATGGGGCTGTACACGTGATTCATATTAAGATAGCAAACCAACCAGAACCAGTTGAAAACTAAAGAAATGTATACATACATTTTTAGTGTATGTGTGTGGGGGGGGGCAAGTTGATCTATGTCTCAGGACCCTACAGAGCTTATTCCAGCCCCGAGTATAGGATAAATTAATCTATTTTACTTGTTCCATTCCTTATTCCATTACTGTTGGCAGACAACATAAAGAGATTTATTCACATCCTCTAGAGGGCAATTATGACAATGAGTCAGGTTTATTGTATGATTTCACTCATGTACGTGTAGGTGGAGGCAAAAATTGTCCAGTCCCTGGGACCAGTGACATGAAGGTATCAGGTCTGCCCATCCCCCCAATCAATGGGTAGGTGCTGCCACAGGGTGGGAATCCTCAGGACCAGGTTCACCTTGTGTATTCTGCGTTCCTCCCCAAAATAAGAAAATGACTGAGGATCAGATACTTGACTCTGATCCCAGCCACAAGGCTGAGAAAGGAGTAAGGTTACATAAGGATTGATTTAAAAGGATGTTTTTAACAAAGAGAAAGAATGCAGAAGAAATAGCTGTCTTGAAATGCCCCTGGATACAATGAGATGATCAAAATGATACATTTATGCAATTGATATTCAATTACTAATGAAACATTGCTTGTTTTCAGTGATATCTTTGTCTTGATTGTTTTAGTCAGAACATTTTTATCAGCTCTCACTCTGATTGAAGTAAATAGTTATTTTAGGCAACAATCTCTCTCTCTCTCTCTCTATCTCGAACGTGTCTTTAAAGATATTGGATCAAAATTTTCTAATAATGACAATTTTTTGATGACAGCAGAAAAAAATTCCTAAAACGCAGTGGTTGGATTTGGTCTGCAAAGGAATTTTGACTGGTCTGCGAGCAAATATTGGGATTCAATGTAACTTGGTGTATTTAAATGGATAATTTCCATATTTCAAGCTTTTTATAGCATTTATTTAATCAACTGTCCACTTGATACTTGATTTGGCTGATCATGGCAGTAAAAGGCTGCCCGAATCCAACGAAAAATTCCTCTGCCATTTAAGCCACAAACTTTGGAGAGATATTTGAAATTACAAGAAAATACCAGCTTTAAAAATTCCTGCTCTACTACAGTGAAGGATTTGGACTAGGTGGATGCTGGCACAAGCATATGATCCAGGAGTGCTCATTGAAGATAAAATCTACTGTTTTTAGATATCTGCATATTTCACTATTCTACAATGATGAAATTGGAAATCACTTTTTAGATGTGTTAGCATCTACAGCAGCAATTGCTGTCACTGACCAACTGACTGACAAATTGACATAACAAACAACGAACACCATCTCCATGAAGCATTCCCCCCAACTTGTTCAATGAAACTGTTGCTATAGTGACATTTTATTATTACGTGATCGGAACTTGGAATTCTATTTTACAACATCAAAAGATAAAACAGGCATCCTTTGAATGAATGAAATTCTCTTTTACTATGTTGTTAAAATGTATTAAATGAAGGTGCTTTCAGAAGAAAGGGCTTTTAAAGGTGGGAGCTTAGAGAGAGCTTAGCTACTGAAGTGACTAGAGACCAAACTAGTACATCAGGCGTGTTTAATTTTCCACTCATATTAGTTCCCCATTTTGTACTGACCAGTTGACGTATTTCTTAACTAGGGTTGCAAATCAAGGGACCATATTAAAAAAAAACCCTAAATAATCAATTAACAGTGGCTGAGCAAGCAGGTAATATCATGAAGAATGATATTGAAACAATGGACTTTAATTCCATGCAGGACTAAATGGTAGGGAAATCTATTTATCTACTGTCCCACCACAGTAATATTTGACACAAGATCGGACTTAACGTGGGAAGAATAGGTATCCCTTTCCAAAAATGGCTCCAGCCAACGCGGCTACGGTTGTCGAGCGACCATAGAAACTACAGCAACCTCCGCCACGGAAGCGTCCACCAGGGGACCTGCTCCTTTAAGTGCAATGGAGCAGTGCTGCTCCGGGGAAACTGACTCCCCGCAGCGGGGCCGAGTAATAATAGGAGAGCCGAAGGATGAGTCCAAAAGCTCCCCAATGCGCGTAGCATTGCGTAGCCTCAGTAAAACCTCATTGGCTAATGCACTGCACCGGAGCACTCGGTCTTGATACTATCCACAACCCAATCTCCGGCCAATTTAACGGGCAAGTGTCAGTAGCTGTACCTCGGGCTGTGGCGTGGAACAAATACTACACTTTTATTCCAAAGAAAAGGCCAGAAAAAGGGGGTGGGATGGGTAGGGAATCATAATACAGGTAAAAGTTGGTAAGTTTTGTGGCAAGAAGGGCATTCAGTTGTGAGAATAAGCTCCATTAAGTCTCAAGGCTGTCCATTGTAATGTTTCAGCCCAAAGAAAACACAGAAAACAATGAACAGTGTGATTTTTCTGTTTCTCTGTCTGTAGCAATGGATTCTTCCACTTGAAAGGAACAATGTTACTGATAAAAATATCTCCTACCCACCATTTATTATAATGTACTCTTCCATTAAAATGATTAAAGAAATTTTTTTTCAAAAAAAGTCTCATGGAAATTTAAACACATCAGTGTATCTTTTCATGGGTATTAAAAGTATACATAAATATGTATATGTATTTGAGTGTATGGAACTCTGATCCTAGGTAAAAGTGCCGGGAGTAACACTGAATATTGAAAAAATACTTGAAGTTTTTGTAATTCTAAAATTGCGATGATGTTGGTTAATTCCATATCAACAAGAAATACATTATCTCCCTTGGATAGATTTGACATTCATAAAATCTCTATGTAGTAGTAAGTAGTAGGTGTTATTCATAAAACCTCTCTCATAAATGTTTTACGACCAAATCACATTGCGCCTGTGCAGTTACTGAAGTTGAGCAATGTCTAGCCTGGTGAGTACCTAAATGGGTGACCGCTTGGAATACCAAGCACTGTAAGTGAGTGTGGTGAAGTGAGTGATGACACTTCAGGTGCTTGTTGTCTCTATGTCTATTTTACATACTGAAAGCAGAAACGAGAGGAATTCTTTGCCAGCATATGGGAACTATCTATCTCTTAGTACGTAAGTTATACAAGAAATCTTTTGGCAGAGAGTCTGCTTTTGAAGATCTTTTTTAAGGAAGGAGAAACATGACGATTGCTGTTTTGAAAGATCTAAATCAATTTCCCCCGAGTACAAAAGATTGGAAGCTATTTTGAATGACTTTGGTAATTCATAAAACTAATTACCAAATCAATTAAAAAAAAAGCCCTAAGGCACTTGGAGCAATCAAGTAAAAAACTATGAAGCAACAATTCAGTCATGTTTTTCTTTCTTTAACAAAATATGACCAATAGAAGAAAAGGTGGGTTTGCTGAAAAAATGTAAAGATAAAAACAATTAAGACAAAAATCTGAATAAGTCAACTCTTACATTCATATAAAAAAAATTGAATGTTATTATAAAGAGGAATAGTTAGTGCTTAATATTGCTTCCCTTT
This sequence comes from Thysanoteuthis rhombus, assembly GCA_963457665.1. Lineage (NCBI taxonomy): Eukaryota > Metazoa > Mollusca > Cephalopoda > Oegopsida > Thysanoteuthidae > Thysanoteuthis > Thysanoteuthis major. The sequence continues at coordinate 41,860,402 of OY735237.1, read as the reverse complement.
TAACTTTATGTAAATTTGAAAAAATTTCTATTAATAGAAGAGTTCCATTATTTTCTATTTTATTCACAGAAGAGTTCCACTGTCAATTAGGTGTGGTTCATAAAAGTAAGAGTTAATCAGTAACGATAATACCTTTTCTCGCAAATATTCAATTTTAATTCTTGTTTTGTTATTCTGGAGATGCAGAGTGGCAGAATGGTTACCTGCACGGAAAACAGAATCAGTGAACTAAGTTTGAGTTTTGCTTAAATCTGCTTGTGTTAATTCTGCACTAATGCCCTCGGGAAAAGCATAATTTCATTTCTCCCTCACCTATGGATAAATAGTAGGGAAGCTTGAGCTCTTTTGTTGGGCATCGGGCTTGCACTCAAGCCCTGTAAAAACCTAGAAATGCAACAGAAACAATGAATAAAAATTTCTGATGTAGATGCTGTCATGGATTGTTCAAATGGGGACAAAACCATTGTCTTGTTGCACCCATCATCATCATTATTATCATCATCATCATCAAATCTCCTGAAGAGACCAATCTGAACCAAGTAAAACATTCCATCTGATCTAGTTGATTTATACCTAGATTTATTCATATTATTTTAGAGTGAAATTTCTCCCATTCCAAAAGACAATCCCAAATTATCAACTGTACGCATGATAATAATCACACACTATATGAAAGTTGATTAGAATCGTTTAGTAAGTTGCCAAAAACACCAACAATTTATGTTTTTTCTGCCTTTGTTCATATGATTTTTGCACATCAGATTTTTTCATAACTCATTCTCTTCCAATACCTCAAACTTATTTATAGACTATTCTTTATGACTTCTCTTTACCATCAACTTAATTTTGTAGTTGTTTTTTATCACAACTCAACTAAGCCAGATCAAAAATAAAGAGTAAGCTTCTGATGAGATTCAAACACACATCCCTCTTGCCAGAGGGAAGCCTGATTTATGTCCAGCTGCAAAAACCCTTCAGCCATGAAAGCATCATGTCCAGCAAAAGTGAAAAGTTACCTTTTAACAATCGATAGAATATTGAGTTACAAGATGTCATCCCAAAACAAAAATAGACAATAAAACTCTTTGTTCCTCTCAAAGGTGAGATCTCATTGTTTTTATTACTTAGACTTTTGGATTTATTTCTTGTGTTACTGTCAATATTTATTTTAGACAACCAGGTTTAGCCAATCAAAACCATATATATACGCATTTATATATAATACCTCCACCATTATGGACTATGAAATCCTGGGGAAGAAAAAACATTACTCTCATGTATAACCTGACCTTTTAGAATTTGCAGCAGCTGAATTTAACCTTTGCTCAACATTTTATCCAGTTCATATTGACTAAAAATATGATTTTAAATAATTTACATTATGTTTGGGAATGCAAAATTTACACTGTATTCAGAGCTCTAAACATTTCGTTACATGTCATCAGTTAACAATGATATAACTCACTTGCAGTCATGCCATCTCAGATAAAGCCACGCATTTGACTGGGAAAAAATGAGTAGGATTTAGTTCTTGTGAATATGGTGTACCCCTAAGTTTTGGGTTTAGAAATCTAGGAAAAAAATGTATATTATTCACAAAAATAAACTGTATTCAAAATTCATGATTATCACAGACTTGACACTATATAGTGGGAACATTTGAATTGGATTATACTTCTCCTCTGAATTCATAGAAATTGTGATATTTTTGTCAGAATTTCCAAGATTTCCTTGGACTACTGTCCTCTTCTTGGTAGTCACAACATTTTGGCCGTTGTACCTTCTGGTAAGGAGATGTCTGAAGGGAATAGCATCCATGGCAAATACTAGAATATCAGCTCAAGTATACAAGTCAAGTTCATTGATTCTTTAATTAACAAATTATGGCACTAAATGAAAATTACAACTACACCTTCCTTACTTATGTTGACGCAAATCAGTTTATGACGAACTCAAAGTCAGTTTTTTTCTCAGTTTAATTTCTCATCTCCCAACAAGGTATTTGTTCTGAATGATTTATATCAGTGGTTCTACAATCTGGCCTTCCTAGTGCTTCTTGCTTGTGATTATCAAAGATCTTATCTTCAGGTATGGGTAACGAGAATAGCTTGTCTAACTTTTATAGAAATTGCTCAATGGCAAGTAGCACTCAGGGTATGAGCAATACCTACCACACCCTAGATATGCCACAGCCCTCTAGTCTTATTCAGGTATTGTAGATGGCAACCTGGGAAAGGGTTAGGTTCAGTTTGAAATTCCCAGAAAATTACAGGCTACATCAGAGTACAAAAAGAATAATAATAGGTTTCTCTAAACTGGCTTGAAGGATAGAATTTTTGATATAATGTTAACAATTTTCATATTCAACAAGCAGAGGCTTACTTAGAGACCTGAGGGCCTGGGGAAGGGGGTTTAGCTACCTGAGAGGCCCCTCAAACATTTAGGAAGATCTGTCAGTAGAAATGCAGTAGATGAACCACTATTTATAAAGCTTTTCAGCCCCCCTCCATTTAGGGCCAGCATTTCCAAATATTCCCCCACCCCAAGCCATGCCTCTGTCTATAAGTAAGAAATATTAATAAGTACAGCCATTCTTATTAAGACAATCTTATGTTTATGTAGACCTGTATCCAAGGGGAGATAACCCACCGTTATAGTCATGAAAAATTGAGTTGTTTGATAGCTGATTGTCCTGTTTCCACACACAAAACATGCAGTGCTGTGTTAACCATGAGGTACAAGCCCCAAGACCCAAAGGACAGATTTAGGGGCCCCCAAGTAGGCAATGGTCTAAAAAAATTCTTTTACTTTAACAAGTAACCATCAATTTAATTCTTTTTTTATCCTTTAGGGCAGATTAGCATCAAGTTGACCTGATCTTAATTTGACCCTGGATGCATGGTATATTATAACATACAGCTTAAAGAAATGGGAAAACTATGTTCATGTAGGCTGAAATTGCTGCATTAATTCATACCAAGTTTAAAAGGCATTTTTTTGTCTACAAATAAAGCAGTTGGAGCAAAAAGTTATTTGAATAATTATCTTTTGGTACGGGTAACATTTAGTGTATCCCCAAAGAAGCCAAGGATAAACAAATTTCAATCTTCAGGGAAGGTAATCCAAATGAAAGTATCACAACTGCAGCTGTAGTGAGAAAATTTATGTATAATTTTACATACTTATGATACAGTTAGCTGAAGAGTCAATGATTAATATATTCAATAAATGTTACAAAAGAAAACAGTTTTTTCTTTACTTAAGAGTTTACTGTTGAGATGACATGGTTTCTAAATTGAAGATTCATCATCAAAAACAATTCTGAGAGGAGTAAATTACATCTGGTAATAATATTAATGAATTTAGGACCACATTTGATACTTTTTAAAATTAATTTGAAAGTATGAAATTTTGTTCACCAAAGAAAAAAAAAATTGCAGGCAACTCTGATCACTGAAAAAATAGTTGAAATATCCATATTGATTGCAAATAAAGGGGAGCAACCGCCCCTTACTTAAGAGTAACGGATGTTACCAGACAACAGCCTGAGGTTAATAATGGAAGTTATCTTTTGATTATAGGGTAGCCTTACCCACAACATATGTGTCTTCATTAATTCCTTTTCAATTGATATGAATCATTCACAAAACCACTCGTGCTTTGATCAATACACAAACAATCCCATAATTACCAGAACATTAAAATGGTGTTTGAATTTTGTGGTCGTTCAGTCATGTCAATCTCAGTCATACATGAACAGACATACAAGTTACAGGCTTTCAAAGTTACTACGTACACAAAATCTAGGTATCCTTGAAAATGAATGCACTGTGGGTTAAGAGAACTGAAGTTATTTGATATATGATAAATTAATTTTCAGATGTCCTTTATAGATTAGGAATGAAAAAGAATGCATGTTGTAGGTAATAGTAAGCAGTTTCATAACAATGAATAACTTTTTGGGTTGAGAAAATGTTACATTTAAGGGAAGATTATTTCTTACATTTGAGGGAGCATTATTTATGAATTTCTCTTCTTTGTTCTTGTGGTCACAAGTATATTTGCACTCATTTTATATCTAAGTTAGTCTTGGTAATTTGTTTGAACCAAAGTTATGATTATTTGATCTATCTGCATTTCGTCATAATAAAAAAAAAACGAATGACATCAAACTTTGCCAGCAAATAAGACTTTTGGATGTATTTTATAAAGCTGGTGAAATAAAGCAGCAGTTCTCAATATGAGATCTGAAGATTTCAAAGCAAAAAATGAATTAGTACTATATCCTGTAATAGTTGTTACCTTTTGTAGGAATTTTTTACAGGGAAATGTAACACTTATTATGGGACATAGGGAATATTAATTTTTGACCAGAATTTTCTTCCATCTTGAATTTTAAAGTTGCTTTTCATTACAACTCTACTAAGTCCGTCAGTCTATGGCAGTGAGTAAACAGAGCTGATTGGAAATAAAGAATGAAGAACAAGCTCCAGGTGAGACTTGAACTTGCATCCCTTTCATCTTGGAAAGCTGCAAATGTGGTACTGTTCTTACCAACTGAGCCACTAGAGCTCTTATGGCTGGTAGAAGATTAACCTATAAACTTACCCTTTATACTTTCTCAATCATTCAATATCATAATTGTTTTTGTTTCTACATAAACTACTTGTAGAAGTAGTAATATAATTCAGTTTTTTTTCCAATCAGATGAAACATTGTCAAGTATTAATTTTTGACTAGTATATAAATAATAAATAAGTAAATATTAATAAGAAACTTAAACCGCTCTTTTTTCTAGTTTCAATAAAAATTCAGCAACTACTGAACATACCAAGTCCTTTTACATCACAAGTAGAGTAATTGTAACGTAATACTTACATTACATAAAAACACAAGTGTTTGTGTGATGATGAACAAGGAAGAGAAAATTGTCATGTGACTGAAGAAATGATTGCCAAAACTAATGATATCTAATCTTTAATAAACCCAAACCTGAATTAACACCTCAGAATTTTAAGGCTCAACATATGCAGTGATGTACATTTTCTATTCAGTTCATAGATAGTATGACATTGCATAATTTAGAGATACTATTAAAGAAATTTTTATGAGTGTGAAAAAGTTCCAAGTTCTCTTTTTTAGAAAATGATGGTGAAAATAACTTCAATGAATTCATTCAAGAAATTATGAACATTATTATCTCAAGTTGCTTACTTTTATTGATTTCATCATTTATTATAACAAGTTTGTACATCCATACATTCAAAAGGTGATTTTCCTCTGAGTCTTTAAGCATGATTCATTGATGATATAATTTTCATGAAAATAGCTTGAAGAAGCTTGGCTGTGCTATGGCCAAACCCCCTTGCTTCATTAAAATCTAAAAGGTAAATAAAATAGAATTCATTTCTCCATACAATATTATTACAAATCTATGTGTTAACTCCATTAGTAGTTTCTAAATGGGATTTGCAAACTTTAGTTAAACAAGTCGACCTGAGTTGAGCTTCAAAGTGGGAATGAATTTGTCATCAGTTTTTGTGTATGTCACTGTGATGTCATTGGTTTTTGATTTGGTCATTGTCATCCGTTGTAATCCATGAAAATAAAGTCAAAACTCAACAGTAGGAGTTGGACAATAATTCCGTTCATTTGCAAATATTTAAATGTTTCCCAAGTGGCTTTGTATTTCAAAAGGAAATTTTTTTTATTTATGTCAAAGTGTTGATTACCACACATCCAGAATTACTACTAATAGCATCCTTTAATTTTGAAATGTCATACAATCTATGAACTGAATAAATACTGTAAATGCCAGCATTCAAGTTGACCCTTCAAATTCTGAGGTGTTCATTCAGGTTTAGGTTGGATAAGACACCCTTCTCTCAAAATAGGCTATCATCATCAGACAGTCAGAGGGTCTAAATGGACTGATATGACCCTTCATTTTTGCTTTCTTATGTTTAAAAAAATCAACTTATATGTTGACATATAAAGTATGTCTCTCAGAAATATCCAACTGTTTGAATTTTGAGGAAAACAATTCTTTACATACAAAATTATTCTGTTTGATCTCTTTAAAAGCAATTCTTTTGACTTTAAAATCTATAATGAACATTGTCACAATTTCTGTATGTTTTTCTGTCCTTAACAATAGACTTAAAAGTAACAATTGTCACTGATAAAAATATCTCCTATCCACCATTTGAAACAATGAACCGTTCTGCTTTAATGAGTTCAGTAGTTTCCTTTCTAAAAAAAAATGTCATCTGATAGAAATTCAGATATATCAACAGGGGTTAACTAATGTAAAAATAATTTTGAAGATGATAGAATTTTTTTCTTTAACAGCCAGTTGAAAGTCATCCAAAAATCATTGCTTTCCAGTTTTGCTAGATTTGGCCATAAGGGGAGATGATCCAACCTTTATCTCAGAGACATACCCAACACAGGCATTAGAATTGGGAAATTGAGCAAGTAGGGAGAGGTTGCGGGTCCACCTGGAGAGGCTGGTATTGAATCTCCGCCCCCTGAGTTGGGTAAGTCTCTGAGATAAAGCTTGGATTATCTCCTCGTCTGTCCAAATCTGGCCACCCTGTCACTCACTGCCATCATGGCTATTCTGGAGCAGATTCAAGTGCATCAAAATGATAACCACTTAAACGCAGCAATGTATAGTTGCAGATATCTATGGGGTCTGCGAGTCAGAACCTCTCAAAGCCATTGCTTCCTAAAGACTCAGAATTGATATGACAATCCCATAATAAAATCACAGACAAAATAAGCAGACCGACCACTACACCACCAAGTGAGGCACCAACACCATCGACCCCTTGGTACTTATCCAATTCAGCTTGTCGCCATAGTAAGTAGGCAGAATCTTCACACTGGGATTTGGCAAATTTCTTGTTAGCAGGAGCATCGGCTGAAAAGAAATGGAAAAAGTATTCAGAAATTTTGCCAAGATGATCCGCTCGGTATTGTGCTCAATTAACACAAAGAAATAATGATAAATATCTGTACCTTGCATGAATGAATCACCATAGCCTGCACATATACTAAAACTAATTATTTAAAAAAAGGACTTGGATCTAAAATTATCTAATAAAAATACCCAAACAAGATTTGGGCATTGTTGGCCCAAAATAACCATAGAGACCCAAAAATGTACTTTTTTAGCAAAACGAAAAAAATAAAACTGTTTTTAGGTGGTGCCTAGTGGTGTACTAATGCAAATTTTCAAGGCGGCTGCCACAAAAAGAGCACAGACACTCAAAAGAGAGAAGAATCTGTAGCCCATTCATGGGGCTACGGTTATTCAATATATTACAAATTATTAGTTTGTCCATGTTGAATTTGCAACTCAGTTCAAAAGACTTTCTCATCAGGAAAATATAATCTCTTTGACGAAGTATGAGATGAATCGTGGTTTAAATGTAAAAATCCGTTACAAATTCAAAGTAAGTAATAAATGTCAAGGATTCATTTAAATATCGACCCATTGATTGCGGATGACAGGAATTTCTGTTAGTGCAGTTTCATTGAATAGTGATGGCTATTTAGTTCAATTTGTGAGTCAGGGCTTTTTTCTCGCAATGGACAGGGGCTTCTCTCTTGCAAGGGATAACTATTACACTTGCTACCTTATGCAGTTAATGGGTTAATCATTATTTCCATCACTCAAAAGATAAAATATTTTGCTTGTGTACAGCTGAAGAAATCATCAGTTGACAGGAATAGATCATAGTCATTGAGTCAGGGCTTTCATCTTGCAATGGATAACTATTACATGAGGAGAATCATAGACGGTTACTTACCAACAACAGTGAGGACAAATTTAAGTGGTGGGGTGTGGTTGCAGGAGATCTGAGAGGCAATGTAAAAAGTGCCCGGGGTGTTGAATGTGTGTTGGATATTATTCTTGTTGCTGTGGGTGAGTAATGTGTGACCAATCTGTTGTTCTCCTTGGAAGTTACAAGACTGGAAATGTTCCTGTTGCAGGGTAAAAGCAGAGGAAAAGGACATATAGATCAGGAGGACAGGTGCATGGGTAAGGAAATCATTAGTCACAGGAACAAGAACAGTTGGTAGAAGGGGAAATTTAAGCACAAAGGAAGGTTCAACATGGTGTAAATAAAACTACAGAAGTAATTTATTGCATTGAATAGCAGTCATATTTATATCTGTGATAAGGTTTCAATACCTTTCCATAACACACAAATCTAACAATTGCTAATGAAAATACATCCTCAATTCATTTAAAAGAATTGTTTTAATTAGGTATGAATGTATAGTAGGAATAAAATGAGGATAGGTAAAAAACTTCTCTCTTTACAATTATCTTATATAAAAGCCAATGTTACTTTTTTTTTTGTATCTGTCATGCAAAACCTAAAAAAAAGCTTGTGCCTGTGTGTTTTTACACCAAAGCCAACCTGTGTCTCTGTAAGTTCACATTTACATCACCACTGCTGCTGCTATCTTCATAGTAAGACAGAAAACAAATATAGGCATTTCAGATTTTTTACAAAGAAAAGTGATCTTCTCATATCAATATAAAAATTCATTTTTACACAATGAGCAGAGATTAGCCAATGTTCAGGATCAAACCATTGGAGACAATCCTTACAGGATGATATTAGATAAATGCTTATTGTTTTAAGATTATCAAAAAAACAGAAAATATGAAAGATTGTAAAAAATTTATGGTAAAATAAATTTTGTTCAAGGTAGATATCTTTTTATACTAAAATATATATTTGCATGATTTATCCATACGTAAATTACCCTGTCATTTTTGATGGGTAATATATTAGTTATCAAATAACTGACATTTATATACTTGCTTTGATCAGTCAGTACTTAATAGTAGTTTTATTTGTTTTAGTGGAAGGGCCATCAATGTTTTTTTAATTTAGAAATATTTTCTCTGGTTCTTGGCTTTAATATCAATTGTCGATTTTAGTTGAATGCCATTTTAACTTTTGGAAAATTAGCCATTCTCAACAGGGACCATTTGTCCCTATTGAGCGAGGGTCCTCTTGCACTTGAAAAAGGCCAGAGTCTGAAATAATGATGAATGAATTTCTGTCTGTTTATTTGTGTTGTAATCCTATTTGACAGGGTGGGGTCTGAACCCTAAGAAGAACAATCATAACTCACCTTGTCTTGTAATAAGGCTACTTTATCATCTCCTCTGTACGAGAAATAAAGAATGTCACCAGCCACAATAGAAAAATTCTTAATGGCTGTGTTGTTAGCCTCCCAACCAACCTCTCCACCAACTTTGATGAACTGGAAAAAAAAAAATATTTATATAAGTACATTAGTGATACTAGTCTGACTTACTAACAGTATTCGTTATCATTTACCTTTGCCCACAAAGTTCGAAGAGGTATATGTATTCACTCATGTTTTTTTCTGTCTATACACACAATATGTCCAAAAGTTCTCAATAATTTCAATAACATTTTTATAGAGAGTGGGCCACGGGCAGTGGTTAAATTTTGGGGCAGATCCAGAAATTTGTTCACACGTACCTCCCCTGCATCATTACTATAAGTCAACACTATATCTTCTCAATGAAGTCCAATGAAAATTCTGGAAATGTAGGCTATGGGGTAAGGAAGAATTGGTTACACTTCAGGGTAAGTTCAGGAACTTTGCATCAGTTGAGAGTTATATTTTCACCCCCCACCTTTCCCATTTATATATTCACTCATGTTTGTCTACACAATATCTCCAAATGTTCTCAATAAATTTCAATGACATTTTGTGGAAGGGTGGAGAATTGATTAAATTTCTGCATGGTTATAAAATATTACAAGAAATTTGTTTTGAAGAATGAAGACATTTACCTCTGGTTTGCTGCAAACAGTTCTTCTCAATTTTGGAATGTCACCCGTGATGCCAGTGTCTTTAAAGAGAGTTGTCTTTATTTTGATTTTCAAGGTACCTTTGGTTAGATAATCTAACATCTCAGGTGGATGAGTTGGGACAAAACCCTAAATGAAGAATCACAACAAATAATTCATCAAATATTAAAAAGAAAATTAAGACAGTTAAAAAAGTTGATGCTATAAAAAAACACAATACCAAGAAACCACACATCAAATAGAAATCATGTCATTAATTTTTGACAAGAATTTTCTTTAATTTTAATTTTTTTATTTGCTTTTTATTGCAGTTTGTCTGTTAACCCACTGCCATGGACTGACAGCAATCATAAACAATAAAGTCAAAAATTGATAATAATGATATTCCAGTGAACAGTTGTAAAATTTATGAATGGAGAATAAAAAGGAATTTGTATATTTCAAGAATACAGAAAAATAATATTGTTGCAATTAGTGGATGTATAATAAAATATAAAAGAGGAAGAGAAAAAGTTTTAAACTTGCTTTTTAAAAAAAAATCCTTATAAGCTTGTTTTGTCTGACTATCATCAGTGGATGACTCATCAGATAATAATACGCTTTAAAGCAATTCAAGAATTATTTGTTCTGATTTGATTGTAGCTATTTGAATGAAATTTGCCAGGCATTCCTTAAACAAATATAATAAATATCATTGAACTAGAAGGTAAAATTTAATCGTCCTATATCTTGCCTAAAATTTCAATTTAATGCCTCTGATTATTATGCCATGAAAAACTTCACAAAAATCAAATTGATTTTGGAGATATTGTACAATAGGGGGGGTCAATTTCCACTAACATTTTTATTTAAATAATCTTCATGGAAATTAATCATCATCCAATATTTTTCTATCAATGAGTTGAAAAATACTTCAAAAATGTGTTAGGGATAAAACCCCAGTTGATGTTGGGTGAGGTTTTGTGTCATTTTTACCATATCACCTGTCTTGACATAAATCACCCTGAACAGATAATCAATGATGAATCCTGAGGTCAATAAGTGTTTCTGGTCTTTCAACATTAAAAGGCATCAAACTAATACAAGCTGTTTACTTTGAAAGCAGAGAAAAGATTGTCTTCTTCTCTAAGGAAATTTTATGATAAGCAGTGTGTAAGTCCCCCCCCCCACTGAACACTTTGTACAGGGGATATCAATCTAATAGATCTGAAGAACCTTTTATTTCTTATGTGATAGGATATTTTTGTCTCTACTAAAAAAGTAGCAATTTTTAAAGTCAGTTTTAACATATGATTTAATAAATTTCCCACAATTAGAGGAAAAGTGACCAGGGCTCTTCAGAGATTTTGTAGTTATTGGCAGACATTAAATAGAAAAATGGTATTCATTGATTTAATAAATTCATGATAATCTTGTGAAGAATCATAGAAAATGTTTTACCTTTATGTGGAATGTGCCATCTTCATGTCTTGCAGAATGGGCAGTGCCTCCAACAGTGAGCAGAGATTGGCCATTGTTCAGGATAAAAACATCCAGGACTTTTTCCATTGTAGACAATCCTTGTAAGCTGATACTAAATAAAAGATTCAAGAAAATTTTCAGGACATCAGCAGAACTCACAATTGAACTCATTTTTTTGTTCTTCTCATGACATTTTGATCAAGCCATTCCATGGCCTTCTTCAAAAAACAAAGGAAAAGACTATTTTCATCAATCATTTATGGAAGCATATGACTTTGTCACCTGGCACTCCTGGTCACATTTTTTTGGCAGCAACCTTGAAAATTTTTACGAGTACATCACTAGGCACCATTAGAAACATTTCTTTTGTTTTTCAAAAGAAGTGCTTTTTTGGGGTCTCTATATTCATTTGGGACAAACAATGCCCAAATCTAGTGCTGGTATTTTTTAGATAATTTTAGATGAAAGATCTATTTTTTAAGATAATCTTAGATAATTACTTTTTGTACACATGCAGGCTATGGTGATTCATTTATGAGAGGTATGGATATCATCTACTATAATTCACCAAATGTCTGTCTATGTGTGACACATTCATTCAGAAACCACACTGTATATCCCCATGAAATCTTCTGTGTGTACTAATGGGACCCCCATGCATGTTTTCAGTAATTTAGTTTTCAAAATCCTCCTCCCCCATCAAAAAGAGATAATATGGGGTCTGTAATTATTCTCACAACAATAATAATTATCTTATTTCCATCTATATATCTATCTTACTATAATTCTCATATCTTTTGTAAAATCTCTTCAGATATTTAAATTACTAGTGATCTAAGAGTTCATGAGAGTGATTATTTTCAAATAAGATATGATTCAATGAATACATAGTTCAAAACAAAGATCTCTGCCACATTCCATAGGAACTAGCAGAACAATTGCCCATAGGGCAAGTTTTCAGCTAGTAAGTAAAATGTATTGTTTGTTTGGAGGCCAAAATCCCTTTGGTATCAGTATCATAGTAGATAGCTTGCCTGTCATAAAATATGGAGGTACTTCAGTCGGGTACGAAACCTACACTTACACTAATTCCAAGATTATTGATGAGGAAGAGAGTTGAATATTGAATTGTAATCAACTGGTTGCTCACCTGTAATAAAATACATTTGCCCGATTAAGGACGAAAGCAGCTAATCCTGAAGGACTCAAATCATTGAATTGATGAAAGCTTTCTAACACTGTGTGTTGCAAGACTGTGACAGGGCCTGAAGAAGAAAATATAATAATGATAAAGGCATGAGAGCAATTATGATAGGTCTGGTTTGTCACACAATAGAAAATGACAGGAGACCAATGTCCTTTGGCATCATGCCATGTTGGGAGTAATCAATTAAAAAATTGGAAAAAGAGGTGATCAATGATTTCACTTCTCTCATCTTCTCTTGGGCTGTGATCATTAAAAAAAGCCAAATTTTCAAAAACAGATATGAATGTTGCCAGACACATGTTAGGGGAAAAATTTAGCATCAACTAACATTGCAAATTTAACCCTCCACAAACACCTATTTAGAGGGAGAATTTCCAAAAAATAATTAAAAATCTTTTTCTTTTAGTCATGATAAAGATGAAATGTTAGAATTTTCAGCCCTCTAGCACCATTGATGCAGCCAGTATGTGTGATACATACATAGCCAACCAGTCAACCAGACCAACTTAAAAACTGAAGAAACCTATGTTGGCAGTTTTTGATGAAGATTTTTAGTAAAGGCAGAAGGGCAATTAGAATAACTATGATAATAGTGGGAGACAAATAGATGGCATAACAGTCTGAAGAAAAAAATCAAAAATGTCTGAAAGTAGAAGTATCAAATTATCTTGCAGGATATTCTTCAAATTGAAAGACATTTAATGTATTTCATAAGTAAACCAAATTCATAACTTACAAAATCCATAAGTTTCTGACTTGCAATACCAATCTCCAGGTCTGGAAATCTGAAAAAGTTAAATAACGAAATTATTCAATTAGCATTCAGAGCAAATATGACATCAATCAACTAATATAATGTTTGGTGTGATTTACTTCTATTCTCTGTTTGTGATGACTTGAAGGTAACAATTCTGTTGATAGAAATATCTCCTACCCATCATTTGAAAAATAGACTCTTCCACTGAAACAAGTTCAGTAGTTCCTTTTTCTAAAATATCCTCACATAGAAATTCAAATATATCTGTAAATTAACAGATATTAACTAGTAAGTTTTATAAACGTTTTGTCTTTTCTTATTATTTAGTGAAAGAGATTTTCTCCAGTTGATTTAAGAGATTCAACATTTACCATTCCCTCAATCTCTCTCTCTTTGTTCCGGCTTTTCTTAGTTGCCTAGGCCAATTTCAATCAGACACAACAAATGCTTTATGCACAGGCCACGAAGAAAAAGAAATTTGAATCATAAATCTGGATTTATTTGATACTTTTAGGAAAGTAAAAAAAATCTTGAAAAAATTCTCCATTTGGGGAAACTTGAACAATAAATAAATTATTATCATAGTACCCAATAAAAATAACAGGACCTGCACTGCTTATCTCCAAGTTAGACTTTGAACTGTGGCAGTTTCACTTCACTGTCACCGAATTATTGGTTTGCTTTCGAGTGACAGAAAATAGACATACACACAAACAAACAAAAAAGTTACATGAAACCACAAAATATGACTGAACTCAGTTGCAGCATTCGAGAAGAGAAGCATGGAAAATAATGCACGTTCTCAGTTTGAATTATAGGGGTGGAATGTTTGCTACTATATGTACACACCCACACAATGCATACAGATAAGTATAAAACATAAGGAAGAATAAAAGAATGAAATGAATGAAGTTGAAATTGAATAAAACTATATCCTTTACCTCTCCCTTGTACTTGTGATGATTGACACCCATTCCAGCAATCTCCAGGCAAACATATAGATTACCCAGCCACAAATTCATAAAGAATTCACTATCCAAATCCTGTAAAAATACATCAGTATTTCAGAGTATCCATAAACAATCATGTATTTCTCTTATACTAAAAATGAATTCATCCTGAAGTTTCAAGTAAAGACTTAATGAAATATTTAAAAGATACTTTTTTGTCTTTTGTCTTCCGCTTGGGTATTTTTAGATTTGAATATCACTATTAAATATGTTCATCATAAAAGTTCATCATCCTTGCCAAAACTATGAAAATAAATGAACCATTCCACTCGTTCTGCATTTGAGACACTTTATAAAAATACTCTAAGCAAAATATAAACCACATCACTTTATTGAAAAAGAGAAAAGATTCAATGTCATTTTATTCCTCATTCATTAAAAAAAATAGATAAAATAAAAACACTCTACATAACAAATTCCAGCTAGGTCCATTCTAAAGCTGAATCTACTGATCTTACTCTTGGAATGTCTTTATCATCATGGCAATTAGATATAAAAGATTATTCACCTCTTGTCTATTCACAATCATTTCAAAAAGAACACAAGTACCAACATTTCTGCCATAAATTATGATAAGATTGAAAGCTTAGATATTGTTAAATGTATTTTTGCAAGAGGACAAGAAACAAATTAATCCTAGATGAAATCTGATAAGCACAGCAAATACAACAAAAAATATTCCAAACTAAAGAAAAGACTTACAGAAATAGCGAGCACACCAAAAATAGTGGAGTCAGAGTGATGTTTGATATACTTTTTCAAGTCGAGTACTTCAGTGTCTGGTTCATATTGGTGAGAAGCTGAAAAAATCTTCACTTTTTTCACTGGTGGACTGTTCTTTTTGATCTGTAAAATCACGAGAAGCAGTAAGTCAGCATCATAGTTCTATCTAAGTTGTGCACATGTGTATGTGCACACAAAAATATACATGGATGCACATTGCATTTTATATACATGGATATGTATTTATATACCCGACCCTACACATATATATATAAAGAGAGGAAGGAAAAATGAGAAAGAGAGTAAAAGAGAAATTTGAAACTTACAATTAACATGCCTTGCCATTCTCCATCTTGTGTAAATTGGAATACAGACTGACCCATAAGTCGCATATCAGGTCCACGAATGTCAGACTAAATTTTTTAAAAAGAAAACAAACCAAAAACCAAAATTGAACTTTTAGATAGACATTTTCTTTCTTAAATGATATTATTTGAATGTGTCATATTTCGATTAAACATTTATTGTTTCTTGTTGTTTATATCATCCTTCATCTTACGATTCAAAAACCAACATTTAATACATAATAACTTAATAGAACATTAGCAATAGAAATTCTGTGATAAATCCAGATATAGTTGAATACCAAAACAAGTTTGAGAGATTATCTTCAAATCTGTAGGATTAAAGAAACTGACCCCACCCCTCTGCCAAAATCAAAAAAACCAACAACATACCAACATTCCCTCTTCAAGATCTCCTTCCATTTCTGGCTGAGTATCACTCAAGGTTGTATAGACAGCCACTTTCTTCAAAAATTGAACTGGAAAACAAATAATAATTTGATAATTCATCTTATTCAATGAAATAAGATAATAAGATAATGATTTATTTCATTAATAAACTTGACAAATCGATTATACAACTTTTCATCATTTTCTGTACACCATAGCTGGAAAGGGTAAAAATTAGGCTTATTGACTCACAATTAGTACCAGCCTTTGTGGATTCTTATGAGCAGTATCATGTATTACATACACATGTTTCCAGATTAATGAAGTCAACATTTATAGAGTAGACAGCAAATGCATATATGACATTCACAGAACAGAAAATAAAATCAAATCAAAAAATTGTCAAAATTGATGTATTTTTGCTTATTTAAAATGTAACAATAATGCTCGTTTTCCAAACATATTGTGACAGGCAATGAAAAGCTGATATTTTATGACAATATGGAATTTCTCGGGCCACCCAGTATGTTCATAATGTATCATCTCTTGTTAAACCATAAATAATCAGATTTAAAATCTATTCTAAAGAAAACAGTTGATTACATTATAATCTTGGGTAATGATGCCTTGAAGATTTATTTGATTAAAGATGATGTCACTTAAGACACAAATTACTTTATAAAAAAAAGTCAATGAAGACATACGTTAGGATTACAGAGTGGAGAAAGAGAAAAATCAAGATCAAATAACCTGTATTGAGAAATGGGATCTGGTCACTTGCATCTATGGACATAGTGAAAGAGTCATCATCAGTTTGGTTTAAAACATTCACAACAAGATCAGGAGCACCTGAATGAGAAAATAATGAAAAATCCAATTAGTAAACAAAAGTGTTTTAAATATTCAGTTTTATACAAAATTTATTCAAAGGATGCAAGAATAATGTAACTAAATTGTTGAATGTTTGCATGTATGGAAGAAATCATTATGATATAATGATGAAGATAACATTAGAAGGCAAAATTTACCTGAAGCAGAACCTCATCCCCAATATCACTAACTATGTAGCTACAACAAATATTCCTTATGCAAGCAGAACAGATTGAAAGGGTTTGTTAATGTTACAATATCAGAGTGCTTTTCACTTGTAAAAGTACTTTTTGCAACCTCCTTACTCGAGTTAAGATCTGACAAAAGATTGCATTTATAACATCCCATGCAAATGTGGAAAAGTGATGTGAGGAGAAAACCAGCAGTCCTCTTGAAGTCAGACTTGAACAACAAAAGAAAGCCATAGCCAAAGGGGAGATGGGAAAATCTGGTATGGCAGACCACATATGGAGTGAGAAGGGCACACATTACCCTATCTGGGATGAGGTACACATTATTGACACTGGAGAGTGAGACAGCAGGATGAGGGGGGCATATATCAGCTTACCACCCAGGTATATGTCAGGCTAGTATGGATTTCAATACCATGTGGATTTCTTAGCAAAGATGCTGTTTGGAACTCTCCAGTGAACGGTTTAGAATTCATCTAGGCACCTAGTGCTGCTGTAATAGATTGATCCAATTGGTATATTAATGACCATATTTTTCCGTAGCCATTTTTTGAAGACTAAAGATTTTTCCTCTTCTCTTATGCATTGTACACCTGGCATTGTTTAGAATGGTAAAAAAACAAATTGTCGAATCACTTTATATTTCCAATGATTTTACAAGTATAATTTGGTACTTGGTTAATCATAATAGTAAGCAGAAAGAATAAAGCAATGCTTCAATAGCAACTGAAGCAGTGTAAGAGAAAGATAAGAATAAGTAAGTAAAAATATGTTCTGTATATGCCTGACTATAAGACTAATGGTTTACAGGGGTATTTGATAGACAACAGCTTATTGCAACTCATCAAAGACCCCATAACAGTCCGTACTGATTTTTGGTAGATGGCACCTAGTCATTATACCAGCAGATTGGATGCAATGTAATACTTGTGTAGTGCCCCCTATACTTTAGTTAGGAATTGGGTACGAAGCTCTTCTTTTAGCTAGATATACAAACGTCACTTCCAACGACGACCCCTATAAAACCCCTGAACGCACATGGT
Organism: Thysanoteuthis rhombus; assembly: GCA_963457665.1. NCBI lineage: Eukaryota > Metazoa > Mollusca > Cephalopoda > Oegopsida > Thysanoteuthidae > Thysanoteuthis > Thysanoteuthis major. The sequence continues at coordinate 41,842,531 of OY735237.1, read as the reverse complement.
CCAATGCTCACTAGCTCCAGCAACCCTGGCTGGTTACGCTTCTAGCCCTGGCCTCTGCAGGCGGTCATTGTCACTCTTTCCTTCTCTCTAAGATTGTTATCATGTCGCCAATCAACTGGCTGATCCGATCTTAACTACCATCCTCACGCATGGATAAAACGCCATGTTCTATGTCTTTCATAGTCTGTTCGTCGAGAGTCTAACAGCGTCTGAGAATAGTCTCCAAGTTAACTCACTTACTTGGCAGTAAGGCTCGCACACTGAACCCAGTTTCCACATATCTGGGAGCTATCCAACCATACGGAATCCATGTATTCAGATAACTCCCACGCCAGCACTATCAAGACAAGAAAGCTCCCACCTTTCGCCATCTCTTTTCTACCTCTTCTCCTAATGTTACTTCTCATAATCGATCCTATCAATGTTATCTTTACATGTACCTCATCTTTATTCTTGTATTAAACGTATGCCTCTTGTCTGGCCATAATTCTTGTATGTCTTCATTCCTCTTTATTTCAATCCGCATCCAACTTCATACTTGGCACGCATTCCATTCCCTTCTCTTCGAACAGCTTTCTTTCCTTCCACAGCTACAAGGCCGGCACACTACACAGTCAACCCACGAGGATCCCAAATCCTTGTCTCTCAACAATCCATCGCTGTTTTGATTCAACAATAGACCCTACATGCTAAAAATGGTGTAGATTCAAACACAAAAAGACTCTACATCCTATACTTGCATATTTAAAAAAAAATGAAATGACCATCTTATATACCAGAATATACAGTATACAGTGGTGTAGTACTGTGGGACCATGTGGGAATGACATTCCCTCACTTGGTTTGGGAGGGGAAACAACATTCCCTCACTATCTATAAACTTCTGAAATTAACAAGTAGCAAATCACACAGCCAACCATGTAAATGAATAAAGAAAATGAGCACAGTACAATCTATTGATAGATATATTCAGTTTATAAGTATATTGAACCAATGCCACCCCCTCTAACCACCCAACTGTAAAGGCTTGCTTCACTCACTAGATCACAGCCCTTCTTTTTTTAGCGCTAAACCAATAATGGTATATAGATGCACAAAGGTATATGCATTTGTATATGGATTATTATTACAGGTTCTTTAATGCAAGATACTATTACAGGTAAAATAATATAATTGATATCAAAGAATTAGGAAATAAGTGACATTCAGTTACCTCCAAGATCAGGTCCAATGAATCTAACTTCCTTGACGTCACTAGAAAGGCTGAGGAAGGTTCCAGAAACAATCACACGGCTCTCCATAAAAGTTAAACCAATGACACCATGCGGAAGACTTGAGTTATGGCTATTTTCTCCAACAGAATGAAGCCGGGACTGGAACCAGAATTATGCAGAATTAGAACATATCTAATTTACAAAAAGGGAAAAAAACAGTTTGATATATGAACAGAAAGAAAATCAAAAAATCAAAAATACATCTATATTGTGAGATATCACAAAGTTATTATACTTCATATATATATAGGTATGATGGTAATTATACTGTAAATGTTTTACTTACAATGTAATACCGTGCAGGGTAAGTGCAGGTGCCAAAACTCCATGAAATGGCTGAATATGTAGCATTCGGTCCAATAAATTCAGGTCCTGCAAGCCAACCATCAGTTGAGTAAAGTGCTGAGTGTTGCCGATAGATCCCAGATTCATAACGCTAAAATGAGATGAAATGAAATAATATCAATCTCATTTAGCATAATTGTTTTTGATTTTCCAATCTTTCAGTGAAATATTAGTTTCAAGTATTTCATCTGAATTTTGAAGTTACATGTTTAGTTCATAACAACTAGAGGATGGGTGAAAAGAAACTTTCTACTGCAAATTTGTAATAACTTTATTATTTAATGGTTGATTGTTGTCAAACTACCTTTACTTTGGACCATACAATGGTAGAATTCGTCTTGTGTTGAAATTCAGTTTAGGCACCTATTTCTGTAAGCATTTTGGTATAGCCCCCGATATAGACCTTTGCAGAAAGTCTGATGGTATGTTGGTTTTGACATGTCAAATGTGCTTCTCCAGTTGATTCAGAGTTTGTGGTTTGTATATCCCCTAGAAAAAGGGCACAAGTTCAAGGCTTCATGCAGGCCATTCATTTCTAATAGGTTGTTCATTCTCACCCACCCTATACAATTGCTCTTACAACTGACCAATTTCTTAGGGTAATTCTGAAGAATCAGAAGACAAAAAAGTAAAAATGTAGCAAGATACGATTGAATGGTAACAGGATTTGCTGGAGTAAGTTATGAATGTATAATCTAAATAACATTTACAAAAAATAGCAGATACTCACTGACTTGGTAAAATTTATGACAGGATAATATTCTTTTTGATCCACTGTCACCAAATGAAGATGAAGCTGACCAGACTTGAAAGAAAATGCAAATTAAAAAATGCGCATAAAAAAGGGGAAAAAAGAATTATAAATCATGTCAGTCAACTTGTTTTTATTATGAAATTTTGATGAAAAAAACAACTGAGTTACTGTGGAATATCATAAATGTTTCAAAAACATTAACCTACAAAGTTTTTTAAATGTTCTGCTTTGCTAAGAATCAGAACTTGAACTTTTGGATTAAATCCAAGAAAAATAAAAGTATGGGATGAAAAAGAATCATTACTATATCAGAAGGTAGTACATTTTTGTATTATAGCATAATACAGCCAATAGGTATAAATGAAAAATAATAGAACCTTTTTTGTAAATAGAAAAGAAAAAAAAATGAAAAAAATTCACTTTAAGGTCAAATGAATGTAACTTTAATTGGTAGTTATTTCCCTTAATATTGAATTTCAAGATTTTTATTTGAATTTAAGAGTAAAAAATATTGTTACATACCTTAAGTAAATCTAAATCTGCTTGTGTGATATTTGTTCCATAATTATAAGTTGCAACGATCTCTGAACTATTAGACTGGGTTATGGGAACTTGAAAAATCATTGAATGTTGATTCGAGGTATTATTCACTTCATTACAGATGCCTAATACTTCTATGGTCCTGTAATAAAGAGTGAAAAAACAAAAGCAATTAAAATATGACAAATAATACTGACAACTGTTCCAAGGTATTGAGTATTATTTTCTAATTGATTTTGTCTAAAAATTATGTAAAACATCAATTATTCCCTTCAAACTTAGTTTCTGTGAACAGGAACGTGATAATTTGAACAACGGGAAAATTCACACATTTTTGATCACATTAAGTAAGAAAAACAACTACTTGTGAATATCACTATCCTGATCAAAAAAACAAAGTTTGGAGGGAAAAATAACCATTTTTTATATTTTTTACACATAAGCAATCAGGAAATAACACTCACTACCCAGGAATAAAAATCCCATTGCATGGCGTAATTATGCAGTTGAGTATTCTGTTTTGTATTCAAATATTTTTGATGTACGATTTTCTTTATGAAAACTAAAGACGGCCAATATGAAAACTCTTGATTTCCAAAAATATCATGATAACACAAGTCGATCACTTGTTGCTTCACTGACAGTTATGAGTACACAATCAGGCTCAGTTGATGGTAGCTACTGACACTATAAGTGTGACAGACACAGAAAGAGGAGAAAAGTAGGTTAGCTAGTTCAATATGAGGGGCAGAGAAGTGTTTGGTAATTTAATGGGCGGGTGGGAAGGGAGAGGGGCAGACGCTACTGATACTATAAGTGTGACAGACATGGTTAAAAACTGAAATAAATTAAAAATTAAGAAACAAAAGAACTTTAAATGTACAAATATTGAATTACCCCCCCCCTTGAAATTTAAGGTTACCTTCTCCCCTGTAGAATGATAAAAATATCTCTCAATCAGTAAAAAATACCTGGATCCGCCCCAAAATGTAATTACTTCTCCTACAGCACATAACCCACTTCTTCCACAAAATATCATTAAAGTTCATTGAGTACTCTTGGAGATATCATGTGTATAAACAGATGAAAAGATACACATGAGGGCGTATACCTCTTGCAACTTAGTTGGCAGAAGTGAATAAAGGAACCTTACAGATTGTTAAAAGAAATGATCTTACCCTTTAGATAATGCTGCTGATTGGAAATGAAATGTTTGCTGAGTAACATCATGTCGGATAGTGATAGGGTCTAGGTCCTCAACATTTGCCTGAAATATCAAGGTTCAACTCTTAAACTCATAGACTGCTTGTAACCAACAATGAAAGACTTCATTGAATAGAATGAAAAATAATAGAACTCTTCTGAGCATTGAAAAAAAATCATCTAATAGTCAAAGAGAGATCATTTTTTTGACATTTTCCATCATTGGAAAGGAATAATTAAACATTTATTATATTGTTTATGTGGTAAACTCAGTAAACACCAATCACTGGGATTTGAACCCAGTTGACCACATCAATTCTTAACTGCTCTGTGAGCCAGAATATGACATAATACAGTAGTTCTCTTTAATAATGCAGGTGTCCAAGAAAGATAAGTGCGTTATAACTGAATGGAGGATAATCAATAGTTATGAGTGCCTAACAAGTTCACCAATGAACAAAGGTGCTGTTTTCATCCCAAATCAAAGAAGTTATGAGTAAGAAACTTTGTAATTAAAAGTTAATTCATTGCAAATTGAAGAAATTCAATAATCTGGTCATTAAGTAAGTCTTTTGATCTAATTCTCTCTTTATCAAAAGTTTTCTGGCTGGGTGGACGATAATATAAGCAAAAATCTTAGGGTCTACTCCAAAAAAGTTTGATATCAATTGATTGAAGATTTCTAATCAATCTAACATGCAACAATCAGACAATGGAACAACACTGAAATCATTTCTCCAGGGTGTGAGCCAGGGCAGAGTATATGGAGATTCTGAGATGTCCAGTTGACATGATCCCCCTCTTGGCCTTGATGAAGTAGTCTGCAGAGCACGATACGTTAGAACATCATCTTGGCTGCAGGAATTGCGAGAAGGATGTCAAAGTTGACATTAAACCACCTCGAAGGGCTCAACTCTTTAGTTTGGAATCCCAAAGCTTGGTTGCCTTCCCAAAGCAAGAGAGCCCAGTTGGCCCTGCTAGGTTACCCATAAATGGGGGGAATGTTTTTCTTTACTTCATGCCAATGCTTTTCCCAAGGGCATTAGTGCAAAGTGAAGGTAAACATTCCAATGTTCATGCAAATAATCACGATGCCACTTGCACCTCCTTGGACATCATAGTTGATAAAAAATCCTTTTATATTTGGGGTTACAAACTTTCTTTTTGTTCTTACCTGATAAGTTTCAACAGGTGCATACGGCCATTTGCCATACAGATTATTAGCATACCGCTCACAGCTGGACAGGTTCCTGATGCCAGGTTCTGTTGCTCTAGAGAGAAAAAAATATAGGCACTCAAAAAGATGACCTGAAAAGATGACTTTCAGTTCATTGAATAAATATGCAACATACTGATTGCCTTTGATAATAGTTCCATAAGAACAATTCCAGCATAAAGAAATATTAGATTGCTATGTATGAAATGTCTTTTGCATAGGAAGATGAAGGATTGTATAATCAATAAAAGAATAGTGAATATTTGATCAAAATATGATCCATTTGAAGCAACAGCCTTTTCCCAATGATCCTCTGATGGTTACGAATTCTTTAAAAGCATGAATTATGGCTTCCCTACCATTGAACTTTTCATTATATGTATGAAGTTCAAAATGTAGATGATAATCTGTTAAAGAAATGTTGGGTGAATATGGAGAATGCTGCAAAACTTCATACATGTTAATTCTCTAAGCTTAGACATATTCAGCTGAGAGGAGAGGGTTCTGCACTGTCATGCAGCATTCCATTCAATTTATGAGGGTCAAATTTTTCCAACTTTTTATCTTTTTTTTATTGCCTTGAGATGACACTGTTGATATATCTAGAACATCACAAATATCTAATACTTTTATTTTCAAAACATACATGTTCGCAGAATACTCTTCGGTTACACATAACAGCTTGTCCTAATACCTTCTGTGCCTTTTAATGCAAGCATCTGTTGTTTACCAAGGTGAGCCACTTGCTTGAAACTTAAACCTTTGTTGATAGCTTCTTCTATTTTCTTCATATTTTTCTTCCTTTTTTTTTCTTTTATTCTTTTGTTCATCAGTTTGTCTATCTCTGCTCTTTCAATTTCATCTTTTTTAGTTTTTATTTCTACCTTTCTTCTCTTCTTCATTAGTTTATTTTCAGAGCCTGCTGGTTGGCGTTGTACTCTTTGGTTATCCTTATGATCTTCATTGTGTCTTTTAATGCAAGCATCTGCTGTTCATCTCGGATTGAGCTTGTTTCGAACTCATCTCATTCCTGTTAGCTTCTTCTTTTTAGCTCTGCTCTTTTAATTTTCCACATCAGCTGATAATATCCAATAAATGGCATAAGAGTTGGTGGTGGACTGTAACATTTAAGAGAGAGAGATATAAAAATAAAGACTTACTTTATTCGCACATTGGCTACACTGCAGTAGGCTGTACACAGATCATCATCTAGACTGCATGTATCTCCTACAGAAAAAACAAAATGGTTCTATCATAAGAAGGACAAAAAACTCCTTTGTGAAACTAGAATAAGCATTTATATCAGTAATATTGAGTTGTTTCCTTTAGACCCCGTTAGAAACTGTCGACTAAAACAGACAACATGGATTTCTTCAGTTTTCAAGTTGGTCTGGCTGGCTGGTTATGTATGTATCAGGTCTACAGGCTGCACAAATGGAACTACAGGGCTGAAAACACAAGCATTTATTCCATATTATGTCTACAAAAACATTAGTTTTTTGCCCCCCCCTTCATTTCTAATGGGGTGCCTAATTCGCAGTGTAATGCCAAATTGATCCCTTTGCCTTTGTTCAGCTACATCAATGGTTGTTGTCTGAAAATTTAGTGATCACTGCCCAATAAAAGTGAAGGAAGTAAGTTATTCATTGATCACCTTAGTTTCCAATTTTTTAATCGATCACCCCAACATGGCCTGTTGCCAAAAGATGTTTGTCAATATAGCAGATTTTATTGAGTGACTCACCTGACCTGTTTTTATACAAATTGAAATATTGGAGGTAATGCTTGCTTTATCTCTAATACAAAGAATGAATGAATGCTTACTAACCTGTAGCTGTATCTGTATTGACAAAAGTAACCTGAAGGTAGCAGTTGTTGCAGTCAATGTCAGGGATCTTGACAGTTATGTAGTAAGTGCTTCCACGGCACTCTCCAATGATCCCACCATCTGTCTACAAACAAGAAATACTAATTAATATCCGTACCTCAAATAAATGAATCACTGTAGCCCATGTACCAGAACTAGTTATATCTAAAAAATAATCTGAAATTATCTAAAACAAACAAAAAATTTCCATTTTAAAAAATAGATATTCCATCTGAAATTATCCCCAAAATACCAGCTCAAGATTTGGACATTGTTGGTCCATTTTGGTCCCTAAAAAGCACTTTTTTGAGAAAAAAAGAAAAAAAGGTCTCTAGATGGTACCCAGTAGTGTACACATGCAAATTTTTAGAGTTGTAGCCCCCAAAATGCAACCAGGAGCACCCAAAGACACACACACTTGGATAGATAGGCAGACACTCAAAGAGTAAAATCTGAACTTCACTTGGATGGTTGGTCTGGCGGGTCATTTGTAAGGCTACAGTGTTTGGATTGTCACACATTTTGGAAAAGTGAAAAAAAAATTAAAATCCTAAAAATGGTTATTATACTTATACACAAAAATAAATGAACAGAGAGAGAAAATCTCCAGTGTAGAATTTTCAAACAAGAATGAATAGAGAGAATAGAGAGGAAGCCATTTATTATAATCTCAGATAATGTAATCAAATGGTAATTGTTATCAAAACCAGTAGGTCCCAAATATTTTATTTAAAATGGATTAAGAATTTTAAAAAGCAAGAAAATAAATTTAATATTTATATTTTTTTAAGGTTATTTTTAACAATGAATTTAATGACATACATTGAACTCATTTCATTTGTGTCTTTCTGTCTGTTCATACAATATCTCCAAAAGTGCTCAATGAATTTTAATGAAACTGTGTGGAAGGTTGGGCAATAAGGTAAGGAGAATTTTCTGAGAGATTTCAATGAAGTTTTTATGAAGGGTGGGTTATGGGCTATAGAAGAACTAGATGAATTTTGGACCAAATCCAGACACAATTACCGCCCCTACGTCGTAGTTACATGTCAACACAACACAATTTCACCAAAATTCTGCCCACTCAATATCTCCAAAAATTCTGAATGAATCTCCACGTAATTTTAAGGAAGTGTGGACTATGGTCTATGTAAGAACTGATTAAGTTGGGGGGGGGCAGATCCATGCACAGTTACTCCCCTAGCTCATAGTTATATGTCTAAACCACATATCATCGCCGAAATTTAATTTCTGGCAATACAATATCTCCACAAGCACTCAATGACTTTCAATGATATATTGTGGAAGAGTGGACAATAGGTTACAAAAGAACTGATTAAATTGAATGGGTCAGCTCCATACACAATTACTTCCCCTGAAAATGGATGTTGGCACTGAGTGCCCTTTAGTTATTTTAGTTATTTATCTTTTCAAAATTACAATCAATCTGTAAGAGAATGGTGAGTACTTACTTTGCAGTAAGTCCCTATGGTGGAAGCTTCATTGTTGTGAGGAATTTGGTCAAGTAAAATACAGTAGGTGCTATTGTTGCCATATTGGTGTAAGGAAATGCGGAATGGTGAGTCTGCAATGGAATAAGGAAAAGGAAATTAGTGATTCTCAATGTGGGGTGCAGGCACTACAAGGGGGCCATTTGGAATTAGGATGTGAAGAACAAAAAGCATTTTAAGGCACAATACTGAGTTGTGTTAAGGCATACAATGGGGAAATTACAAAAATTTCAATAAGTGCCCTGAAGTTCAGTTCTTTAGATGTGTCCATATATCTCTATTAGATGCTATTTTGTTGGTCTGCTGCTCTAACTAATGTTCAACAACAGAAACAGGAAGGTAGGAAAAGGTGTAATGAATGAGGTGAAAATCTATTCCAATCAATTTTTTAACCAGCTGCTGATGTCATAATAGCCAAGAATGTCCATTTACAATTTTTATTGAAAATAATACTTGCAGAATATTTCATACCACAATATGTTACAAGAATGAGAACTGCTACTACTACCTCTGATGGTGGACGCATTGTTGAACTTATTGTTCTTATTTCTTTACAAAGAATTTGTCACATGATATATGATTAAATCACATTTTTTTAATATCAAGGGGGGAGGGATCAAATTTTATGCGAGGTAGGGCACAGAGCAAAAAAGCATTTGAAAAATGATAAATAGGAATTACAGAAGATGTTATATTGAAAGCTAAAACAATAACGGAGACAATAAAGAGGTAAAAAGACTTACTTTTATGGTATTCTGTTTCTTCAAATCTAATTGTGTAAGGTCCAGGATTTAACATGGTATAAGGTTCTCGTCCAGGGGGGCTTGGTTTCACATCACATTGTCGATCACTTGTAAATCCAGGGGGCTAAAGGAGATCAGAATAAAATTCAAACATTTTAAAACATTGAACTATAACAGGATGCAAATACAAATCTATAACAGATTTTACAAGCATAAGAGCAGGGTGGGGTTAAAATGGAAAATATTTATTTTTACAAATAAATGCGTGAAAAAGAAAACACATTTTAAACATTAAAAACAAGAAAGTTGTATGTGATCTGGAATCTTTTTTTACATACATTTGAGTCGTAACTTTTAAGGACTAGAATTGACAAAAGGTAAAGAAATAAGTTTAATTTGAGAAATCTACATCTCAAGACATCTAACTTATATGGGCGAAGAGAGAAATTTATTTTTAAGGTGAGAACTTGTGACTATTTGGGTTTTTATTTATAAAGTTTCCTCATCTAGATATTTGAAAATTAAAAGTTCTGCTTTGCCCAAGCAAGTGAGGTGGGATGTAGTACCCAGAACCCTCCCCATCCATACCAGATAAAATTTAGTATTAGGTAGAATGTTTTTGCATCAAAGTACAAATACTTCTGAATTTGACATCAGGGCATCCTAGATCAAATCTGTCTAAAGTCTTGAGAACGGTCATTATCACTCAAAGTGTTTTTCAGACAATTGAACTCTTTCTTGTTGTTTGTGTTGTTAGCACTATATTTTGGATGATCAATTTCAAAGAAAGATCTCTATTGGAGAAACTGGCAGACCTCTTAAAGTTCAACTCAATGAATGCAAAAAAGCCATAGTCAAAGGGGGAATAGAAAGATCTGGGATGGCTGATCATATCTGGAGAGAGAAAGGTGAACGCCATCCTCTCAGTGCAAAAGTTTGGATTATAGACAGAGAACGCAGTTGAAAAACTGAAGAAAATCAACATGTTGGCAGTGTATGTCAGACAAATGCAGAGTTCAACAGGATGTGACTTTCTCTACTCAACAGAGACAAGGTATGAAAATCCTGGCTTGACAAGGAAAGAAAGAGATATCATGCAAATCCAATATTATAGCATTGACATCATTGGATAAATTCTATTTACCACCATCACATTTAGATAGTACACTTGAAGAAGGCCTTAGAATGGAACAGCTGAAATGTTGTGAAAACAACACAAACAAGAGTTCAATCGTCCAAAAAACTCTTTGAATCAAATTTGTTTTGTGAACTCAAATCCTACTGACAGTAAATGTTTATTTTTCAATTTATTTATTTTTTACTTTACTTCTCCAATGAATTTGTTGAAAAAATAAAACTTGAAAGTGAAAATAAAAAGCGAATTTACATTAACTTGAGGAAAAACTTAGAATGATCGAAAAAAATAGGATAGATTGATAAAATTTTCAGATTCAGGATCATAGTGGGTTCGAATCCAGCTACTGGTTGTATTGTTTGCGTTTTTCTAAAATGATAAATCATTTTAAAAATTCGGTAACGGTAAATAACTTACCGCCCCAGTTTGTTGTGTCAACACTTGATGAAGATCATTGTTGATACAGTAAAACTCTTGTTGTAACGGCACTATTTGATGACACACGCGCTCTAATGGAATGTGTGTTTTTACATTGTTGGAGATAAGTTTGCAGCATTTCAGGGTATTATTTTAAAAACTAAAATTAATTGCAAATATGCCACCTTTTTTGTCTATACGTCCCGGATTCTCATTTAATACACTTCTTATAAAATCCACCTGTTTTAATGGCACTCTAAAATCCCCAAGAATGCCGTGATAACGGGAGTCCATTGAAATCGCAATGATTCTCAACGTGTTTACTGTTTAAGAAAAAGTCTGTATTATTGAAAACATTAAAACAATAATGAATTAAATTTTATTTGTGTTTCCGAAAAATGAAAGTGAAAGAGAGTGCTACTAAGGTTTGAAAAAATATTTAACTACATTTTGAAGTAAATCTAATTCAATTCTACAAAGAATGAATAAAAAAAAACTAATGATTTTAAAATTGATGAGCTTTAAGCTTATAGAAATAAATAAAAACACTGAGACTTATTCTAAGGATAACAAGTTGATTTTTCTCTTGTCTTCAGCACTGTTTACGATAACTATGATCACGTGATTATTAAGCGCATCTCGTTTTCTTGTGTTGCGGGTCAAATTTCTTCGTAATTGAATTCAAAATAGATCGTATAATTGTTTTTCCCTCAAAAATCTTTCTTTTAGAAATTTAATCATTTTTTTTCTTAATTAATTACTCTTCTCCGACATCGAAGAAGAAATTACAAAGTTATGATTGGTATTATTTCTTAATTTTTGATTATTGTTCACCTTGATCTCAATTTTTCAGATGCTTTTTAAGGGAAAATAATAGCAGTCAATAATGATAATAATGATTTGATAAAAAATAAAATAATTTCTTCGCTGTGTTTGTTATTTAAAAAAAAATGACGATAGCAATCTGATGAATGAATAATATTGATTAGTACAAAATACACTGAGAAAATTTACAATTTATTAAATATAATGTATAATGGTTATTATTGAACTTAAAAAATAATTGAAGCGAATTGAAATTTAATTCAACTTGAAGGGTGAATGAAACAATGATTTTTTTCTTTTCCTTTTTTTCTCAAAATATTATCTATTGAATCATATTCAAATTATATTATATTTAAATTATTAGTTATTAGAGCAATAAAATAGGAATAGATGAACGTTTAAGGAGAACAAAATCAACTCTTAACATTTAATTATTGATAATTTTTTTTCAAATTGTTATTGTTTTAAGAAAAAAAAATACGCTCCATTCATTTTGCGTCAAGTGTAAAGTAAATAAATGAAAAAAAGATATTGAAGGTGGATTACCTGACTATAGAGTGAGGAAGCTGGACTTTTAGGCTTAGGGCACACCATACGTACATGGGTGGCTACCTGGGTTATTAAATAAAAGCCTACGGCCACCCATAATAACAGCGGTGGCATCTGCATGACTTTTTCAGGGTCTGTTGCCAACAACAATGTCGGCTGATCGAGTGGTGCAGTGGTCCTTGATATTGTTGGTGATGATGATGTCGGATGGATGATTTGTTGTTGTTGATGATGATGATATCAAGCCGGAAGTGAAAAGCAAAACAATAACGCGCATGCTCACCGAGGAGTCGTGAGCAGTCGACGTCTATTTGTGGCATCAACATTTCTCTTTTTAAAAACGATGATAATTAAAACAAAAATAGAATGAATAGATATAATTTGATTATCATTTGAATAATATCTGCAAAAATTGAAGAACTGAACATTTTTTCCATCTCAATTTTCGATAAAAAATCGAAAACTAATTACATCCTTAAATATGTAAACAAGTTAGGAGAGGTATAAGTATTAACTCGTGTCTGTCTGTCCACACGATATCCCCCGAAGTTCTCGGTGAATTTCAATTAAATTTACTGGAGAGCTGGGCACTAGTCTAAAGAAGAAGTGATTGAATTTCAGGGCGTATCCATGCACAGTTACCTCCCCTCAAAACTATATGCCCACACTACACAATATCCCCAAGAGTTCTCAATTGAATTTTGTGAAAGTGTGGGCAATTGGATACAGAAAAGGTGATTAAATTTTGGATCAATTTGATGATTTTATTTCTATCACCCCCCCCCTGCATCATAGCTATACATTCACACAATATTACAAAAAGTTCAATTAAATTTTCCATTTTTCATTTTAAAAATATATCCTCTCATGTTTATCCATACAATATCTCCAAAAGTTCTCAATAAATTCCAATGACATTTTGTTGAAAGGTAGGTATGAGCTGAAGAAAAATTGATGAAATTTTAGGTCAGATCCAGAAATTTTTACATTGTAACTATTTGAGAACTAATTTTTATTTAGTTTTAGTAACAATGGGCTTGGCAAAGGTATGTACTCTCTGAATGCTTTTTAGTTTCAAATGTAAAAAAAAGCTTGTTGTAAAAATAAATTTTAAGATACCTCTTTGTGAGAAATTACATGAAAATTGATTCTAAGACAGAGATCAGCCAACTTTTTGGGGGTGGGTTGAATAAGAAATGATTTTTTTTGGCCAAGGCGAATGAAAAATGAAACTAGCATTCCCAGAGAAATTATGAATAATCGCCATCCATTTATGCTGCTTTTTACCTTCTAGATTGAGCAGTAGTGAAAGTAGAATTAAGTTACATTGATGAAAATAATACCGCTATGGTTTGAGTCATAAGTTTATGATTTGGCATAAAATTTCATCGTAAATTGAACTTTCCCAATAAAAACTTTTTGGGAGGGGGGATATCTAGAAAAAAACTGAAAAATCATTTTCCCTACTCATTGAGAGGAGTGAGTGTGTGTGCAAAATTTCAAGTTTCAACCATGAATAGTTGGGGCCATGGAAACAGCTTATATTTTAATAAGTTCATTGTTTTTCATTATAGGAGGATAAACCTACATAAACTTGAATGTACTATCAATAAATGTGAACTAGGAATTTTTTTTTTTTGATGTGTGTGTGTGTGTGCAAAATATTGTAAAATTGTTCAAATTTTGTGGTTCCTGTAATCAAAATTGTCTGCAAGTGGTGATCTCTTGATATTTTTTTCAACTGTAAAACATTGATTGATTTGAGGCCACTTCAAAAGCAAGACTTTTATTCTATCTTTCAATTCTGAATTTTATTGTTTGCTAATCAAAGGCAGATAAAGGAAATGAAGAATTTTTGTATGCAATTTCATATATTCAACAAAGTTGGCAGGGCGGATAAAATCTAAGATTTAACAGGTTTGCTAATATAACAGGAAGATATGGAACATTCAAGGCAATACTGTATTACTTATAATATTGTAATCAAATTTTTCATTCTAAATTAATTTCTAAAATTAGTTTTTATAGTTTTAATGACTGTACTAAATTGATAGTGGTGAAATGCAGGAAGCAATGGGAATCAAAGAGAATGTTATTTAAAAAACTTTCACAGGGGTTTGCGGGAATTAATATAGAAATTTTGGGTTAGGGCTATTTGTTGATTTTAGCAATTCTTACTTGTAATAAATCATATTTTTGCTTCATTTCTCATTGCTTCTTGAATTTTACTATGATCCTTCGTTGAATTTCAAGTTTATTAACCGAAAACCCATGCAGAGGATAAATCATTTGGCTAGTTTTAAATAAAATTGAAATATTTTTTATTCCAACAAATCAACTATTCTGAATAAAGTTCAGATTTTTTAACAATATAAAATATAAATAATTGAGAGAAGATAAAGGTGCAGATTCATAAATAAAACACAAATGTCAGTTCGACATAACATCTATCAGCCGATAGACGCGGTTTCTCTATTAATCAGCAGCAGCCGTCACATATCAACAGTGGTATGGTTACGTAGACTTACCTTTGCATCATTATTATAAAGACAAGCATAACATCCATAAAAAAATGATAGAATTATGGATAAATCATGAAAATATATATTTTAGTAAAAATGTATTTATTGTATTTTCCTTTTGGAATGTCATGTTTTATGAAGAAGTGTGATTCCAAGGGTTTAGATTCGATTCCTTGTTCTTCTCAGAACTACCTACATTTATACACAAATATATCTATGAGTATAAGTTATCCATACATAAATGATCCCATCTGTTTTTTAATTCAATAATTTTGTTCTTGTGATTAAGACTTCACATCCTACAAAAATTCTTATTTATTCAGATTTTTCACTGGATTAAGTGATAAAATTAATTTTACTTTTCAAACAAATGTTTTTCTTTTCTATTTCTTTTCCAACTTCCACTCTGCCCCTCTCTCTCCAGCCATTACTGTTGTACACTGTCCCCTTTCCGTCAACACAGTCACACCACAGCAATGAAAAGGCTGATAACACAGAGCAGTAGACAGGCAGACCAGAACATATAAAAATAAGAATAAAAAAATGAATGGGGAGACTTGAAAGTAGTGCGAATATCATCCTCCCCTTTTCACCATGACCCTTGGATGTGAACAGATGAATATGCATACGAACGAAGTGTTTATATGTATAGACCATATGGCCTAGACACCTTTGTCAGACTGGTCACAATTAATTACTAGTTGCTTTCGGATTCATTAAAGAATTTTACTCCCAAATAGATTCCCTTGATATTTATGTGTGTGTGAATGAATTTATTATTTTGCAAAATGTGCCATCAAAAGTGAATTCAAAAGAAAAATCTTTTTATGATAGACTCAGGGTTACCATTTGGTATTTCAGAGTCCAAAATTGGGTAAATTTGGAACTGAACAAATTTATTTGGTTCTGAAAATGAAGATTTGGTACTGAGATATATATTCACAAAAGATAGCAATATCCTACTCATGAATGATATGATACAACATAGATGTACATGAACAATTGATAAAACAAAGATTGCCACCTTTGCATGAATCACTATATTCTAGTTGCTTCATTTTTCAAACGGCTCTCTGTAAGTTCTTATCTCTCTGTCCCCCATAACATTAGTAAACCAATAACTCAACCCGATACTTTGGACAAGATTACAAATAGCAAAACATGACTTGACAAGATCAAAGGTGAAACCAACTGGTGTTGTCAGTTTCAAGGAAATGAGTGTAACAGAATCAGTTGGACAAAAAAGGTAATTTTTATCAAGAAAAAAAACCTGTCTCTGTACTCTCTCTCTCTCTCTCTCTAACCAAACTTTCCCACAAGCAACTTAATGACATCATGGTGCTGCTGGCAAAATGTATGTGTCCATTTTCACAGTGGATTATTATTGTAAATAGAGCACACTTTGAAAAAAAAAGTGAAAAACTGTTTTAAAAGGAAGATAATGGACTTCAAATTGCTCTATGCCAAATATGACAAGGATCATGGAAATAGACTCAGGGATGTACAAATGGCTGGGCAGATGAGAGAAAAGAGAAAAATACCTAGCCTTTTTTTTGTTATTTGGTTGGGTTGGTGATCATTGTTACCATGATTAAATAAGTATTTTAATCCATTTTTCCTGCAAGCTTAATCTGATGATAGATTTTAAGTCATTTGATCATTTTGTGACTGAAGCTACTTAATTTGGTCCCAAAACCATTCAAATGGTTTTGTGCAACAGAAGATATCTGCCAGCAAAATACAATGAAATATTTTGATCGTCCATTTTTGACAGGCATTTTAGATCAGCATTTATTTCGTTTATTATAATCTTTTCGACCAGTATCTCTTTCATCTCTACTGCAGTCTCTTTTAATTACAACTGCCATTCTATGGTCATTTGTGAGCATTGTGAAACTGCCAAGATTCAGACTCATATTCCTTTTCTAATATGTCAAAATACTAGTGTATGTAAAAAATAAAGATAGCACCATATTAAACAACCAGATACAATAAAGAATAGCTATGTGATTAGGTTTGAATGATGGCAGCTGGAGGTATACATAGCTTAATTGTTAAGGCAGCTGTTGTACAGGTTTCCTGTTGCACAAGCTTCTTGAGGAAAAAAGATGCAAGTTGGAGTCTCACTGTCAGCTTATCCTTTTTCCAACCCACGATGCTTAATAATGGCTCCAGGATGATGTATATAAGATGCATAAACAACATGGTTTTCTCTCTATGTTCAATCAAAAGAAAAACTCGCCATCACAGTGAATGATTAAATAACCACAGCATCAAAATTGAAAGTAATGAAGAAAAAATTAATCAAAGAAGAAATATTGTCTGAATAAATTCTAGTTATGATATCACTGGCATTTTCCTCTGCAAAACATCTGAAAAAGAGTAAAGAAACATTTAGATTCTGGAGAATCTAGATTTATTTCTCTCTAGAAAACATCTGATCGAGTAAAAAAAAAAAAAAACATCTAGAAACATCTAGATTCTAGCAAATCTAAATGTTATTAATAAATCTGTTAAAACAAAACCCTCAAAAAGTGAGACATTTTTCTCTCCGAAAATCAAAAATAAAATTTTTAGAAGGTGTGTAGTGGAGTACTGATGCCAATTTTCAAGTTCCGAGACAAAATGGTATGGCCAGGACTGCTGGAACACACAAACAAGCAAAAAAGCACAAAGACATTCACCTATAAGAGAAGAACATTTCTCTAGCTTTGATGGCTATGGTTTTTCAATGAAAGGGAAGGTTTCAAGTATTATAAGGGAAGGTTTCAAGTATTATGATATTATCCAGAATTGCCACCTTCATAGTTTCACTTGAATCAAAAAATTGTGGCAAATTTCATATAAACTTTGGGTAAATACTTTGATAACTGAATAATGGTACTATGAAATTATATGAATGAAAGATTATATTCAAAAAAGCTGGAAACTTTTGCATTAACCTCATATTTTTCAAGTGAGAAATGTTCTTTACTAAGGTTTTAAAAATGATGCTTTTTGATAGAAAATTTAACACAACAAAATCAGTTCGTGTTCATAATGAACGGTTCACATAGCAATATTTTATTGAGTCCTTAGTATTTATTTTTCATGAATTCAAAAGTTTATTGACTTTTTCACAATTCTTTTTATTAATGAATTGATGAGAAGAGGTTGTAAAACAAGATATCATTTGGAAAAATTTGTGTCACAACCAGAGTCAGTCCTAGACAAGCTGAATTTCTGCAACCTTAAGAGTATTGAATGATTTCATTTATTTCTTCATGTCTTACGATGATATATATATATATGTATAAAGTATATATATATATATATATATATATATATATATATATGTATATATATATATATATATATATGTATATATATATATTTATATATGCATATATATATATATATATGTATCTATGTATATATATATATATATGTATATATATATGTATATATATATATATATATATATATGTATATATATATATATATATGTATATATATATGTATATATATATATATATATATATGTATATATATATATGTATATATATATATATATATATATATATATATATATATATATATATATGTATATATATATATGTATATATATATATATATATATATGTATATATATATATGTATATATATATATATATACATATATATATATATATATATATATATATATATATATATATATATATATATATATATGCTCTACTCTAAATCAACTTAATGTTTAATGTATTGAGCACTTTATGAAATAAACTCCTCACACATAGGATATTGTATTATATCATATTCCTGATTTTTTATTATATACACACACACATAATATATATATATATATATATATATATATATATATATATATATATATATATATATATATATATATATATATATTACATTGTACTGGCAAAATTGCCTAATTGGCAAATTTTCAACTATTTTTTTACATGAAATAAAAAAATACATAGTTTTAATTTGATCAAAATTTCATTTAAACAAACAACAATTTTTTTACAATTAAAAGTTTACATAATCAAAGTGATACAAAACTTTTTTTACAAAAAATAAATAAATGAATAAGTAGTTTCAAGTTTTTTTTACAAAAGATAGATACATAGTTTCAATCTGATCCTTCGTCATAACAATAATGGAAAGTCCTACAGTCTCTAACACATAACAGGCATCCCCTAGTACTTGGTTCCCTGGGTGACTTGATGTGGTAACCAAGGGCTAGCCGTAGTTACCACATCAAGAAGCATTCGATGGGAAATTATGTTTCACAACCCTTATATACACTGAGTTTGGAGTGATCAATTGAAAAGTTAGAAAAAGGGATGGTCAATGGAAAAGCTACTTCTCTGGCCTTTTGTTGGGCTGAGATTACTAAAAATGATCAGAATAAAAAAAAAAGCTGGCATAAAGTGACCAATTTAGCATGAACTTACCTTGAATATTGAACTCCCCTACCCCGACTAAAAACTTATTTTGGAGGGGAAGTTTCAGAAAACAAGAAACCACTTTTCCAACTCATCGAGAAGAGTGTGTGGATAAAATTTAACTCAAGCCCAGCAACAGTGATTAAACCAATCTATTGTGAGTAGAAGTGATTAACTACACCCAGAAGCAGTGGTATAACCAGTTTGTTGTGGGTAGTAATGATTGATATTATCTTAATTTTGGATGGACTCTTCGTTTCTCCTATTGACTGTCTTTCACTTTGCCTTTCAGTCACACAGATTAGGGTGGATAAAACGAAACAAAATGCATTATTAAAGAAAACAATTTCAATTGCAAATATTTTATTTCAATTAAAAAATAGACATGCGTATTTTAAGGGTTTGCTCAAATCAAGCTGTTTGGTTAAATTTAAGACATCAAATGGATTGTTTGAGACAGTTCTAAAATAATTATATTATGATGATTAATCCTACATTAATGCTTCTTGAACTATTTTAAGTCATTTACCCTTCATTTATTCCAAAACTAATTACATTCACACTTTGTTTAATGTGCATGAGAAAAAATGCATACATAATGATTTACCCTGCAGAAAAGTGGTTTCAAAACTGAGATCTGTGGACCACAGGGAGTCAAATAATGCTTGAGGGTCTGCAGCAGTATTTTTCCTTCTGAAGCTGACATTGCAAATCTTGTGGCTGAGAAACAACATCATCCATTTTGCAGTTATGAAAAAACATAATTATTCAACACAGACCTGCACCATATATGAGAATTTGAATAAATGAGATCCATTTTAAATAGATATGGTTTTTAAAGGTCAAAGGTTGCCTATTATTCTTGTTCATTGATTATTATGAAAAATTAAATGCTAAAAGTAGGGTTCGTCCAGAATATTTCCTTTACAGAAAGGGTCCTCAAGTTTTCAAAATTTTGAAACCACTGATAAAGAGATATACATCAACACTTCGTGATATTTCACCAGTTCTGGAAAGTAGCTACCAGATGAGATACAGAGCACTAATCCATTCCATCTTGTTGCGGCTCAACAATGACATCATATATTCTAAAATTACTGGCACAATATTTTCTGTGGGATAGCTCTATGTACATTATGATGATAATCGTATGCTAACATGTAAGAAGTGATGATTTACATTTATGCTGAATCCAACATACACCCAAATTTCTTGTAAAACTCACTAGCTATCCGCAAGTTTATACAAATTTGTACCCATTATGAATGGAAAAAGGCATATAACTCCAAACCTATCAAGCAGGTATCTCTATTCATGCTATCTAATAATGACCTATCATTGAATGCATTCCAAAAAATGCAGCACTGAGTGCTAATTGTGAAGTGATTTTCAAAATGGTTGATGGAAATTAGCCTTCAAATAACATGTAAACAAAACTATTTGCTCTTTTCTCTTCAATATATTTTTCAGTTTAAAAGCAGGCTATAGCGATAAAATTTCCAATCATGAGTAGTCAGTATTCAAAAAGAGATTCAAATCTTGACCGTATAATCTAATCTCATCTACACGATATTAAAAGGTGAAAGATAATTTTTTTGGTGAGTTCAAGGGAAATAACTCGAAATATTTGTGAATAACTTGACATTCCTCCTATTTTTTTTCCATAAACGAAAGGGGAGATAAACGAAAAAATATTTATTCCTATACTTGCAAAGGGCAGGGGCTTCCATCCTATAATGGATAACTATTACACTTGCCACCTTCAGCAGTAAGTGGGTTAAAATTTTGTAGTAGCGTACAATTTTCCGATAGAATCCAGCAGATCATTGTTGCTACTGAAGGTCTGGATGTGGATTTCCTCACATAGAGAATTTGAAGATAGTGAATGCCATCAAGTTGTTATTGAGGTGACTGAATTTTGGCAGTAGTCGTCTGTCAAGTTATTCCGGTTCTAGTGAGTTGATATCGACTGGACAGCTGGAGTATTTTATTTTTTGGGATGTGTTTGTGCATAGGGCGAGGACTGAAATGAAAAAAATAAAATGTAAAGATAAATTCAATATAAGCCATTGCAATAAACATCGTCAATTTATTCACTGCAGTCAAAGTTAGAAGTAACCCCATCTTCAGATTGACGTTAATATTCGTAATTTGGAGACTTCCAGTCAGATCTGTTTGAAAGAAGAACTAATAACACACACACACACACACACACACACACACACACACACTTATTTCCCCCGATCACATATGGCGCTGAGCAATCGGGAAAAATAAAGAATATGACTATATGGTATGATTCTATCTTCTGACAGCCGTAAAGCTCCCGTAGCTGAAGCGATAGAGAGGCTGGTATAGAAAACCAGACTTTCTGAGGCGGATATGATAATTTATAATTTTGTAATTATCGAGAGTTTTCAGTTTTATTTTTTGACAGAATTTTCAAGTGATCCATTGAGGGTATTGGACATGATTGTGTATCAATGTTAGGCATTGAGGAAATCATTTCTTCCGACGGAACTTAATCATTTGATTCACAAAATATCGTGATAAACACGTGAACGAGAGATTAACAGTTCTCGTTATTCTCTCAAAAGAAACCGTCACGTGACCAACGTTTTTGGCAGCATGCCGTGTTTGGGTTGATCAATTAAAAAATTGGCAGAAGGGGTGATCAATGAATAAGTTATCTCTCTCGCCTCTTGTTCAGCAGTGATTTCTTAAAAAGTTTCAATTTCCCCGAAACAAGCGCGAATGCTGCCGGATACAAAGTAAGGGATCATTTAAGCAAAAAACTTACATTGTAAATTAAACCCGTCCAACACTAATAACTTATTTTGAGGAGGAATTTTCGGAAAAAAGTCGTTTTTTCTCAAGACATGAATAGGAGTAAATGTTCAAATTTCCAGTCCCTAGCTCAGTGACAGTTTTGGTTGACGGTGTTTAATACTCACGATTAACTGTACTCCAAAATGAGCGTTTGGTCCTCGGGTTGAATCCTTAGCCGGTCGTAGATATCCATCTGGCAAAACCCCAATATGATGGTTTGGTTCTTTTACAGATTGGAACAAAGCCCATTCTCCAGCCTGAGAGACGTGCAGTTTGGTTTCAACTCCATGTTTGCCGTTGGCTGGCTGCAAAATAGACAAAACAATTCTTGATAATTACCGCATTTCCTCGTGTATAACTCGAAAAAAGTTGAACCCTAATCATAGCAAAAAATTGGGGAAGGGGACGTGCTATAATCGAATGTACGCAGAAAAATTATACATTATCAAAATTAAGCCTATTTGGTGACAGGAGTGACACAACACACCGCACTGAGATATATATTTAAAAAAAAAATGAAAGGAATTAAAAAAAATAAGATTTCAGTAGTCAGTGAACGAAATGTTTTTAAAACAATAATTTGAGCTTCAAATAAAGTGCATACAATGTACAAAGATAAGCACTTTTGTTTTTTCCTCTCGTTTTAGATCATTTGATGAAATTAAAATGAATACCATTGTAACAGTAGACAGCTTTTGGCACCAACACTATTGCAGTTCAGATAAACATGTGGGACCGCTGAAATGTACCCGCTTATACAAGAGGTCACACAATTAGCTGATTTGTAGACATGTCTCTTACCGACTGAGATGAATTGACAAGTCTTACATATTTCCCCATTTTATGTTAGGAGAGCACGGGGGCTTATTTCATTCTAATAAATGAATACATTTATACAAACAAATATTTTTTAAAGATTTTTAAATCAACAATAGAAAAGTTGTAGCAATCATCTTCAGTCGGGATAGAAAGAGGAGTGGAGTTTGATCCTGCAGCAGCCAGGCTTAGTCTTGCACAAGGCCATATCAATGGGGTACTCAGTGAGATTCGAATTCACTTTTCTAATTCTGGTGTTTGTCTCATATCGGAACAGAACTTCGCTTTTCTAACCGATTCTGTTGTATCAAATTTATTTTTTTAAAAACCCAGAGAATATGGAAAGTTGGAGAAAATCGATAGAAAAATAATTTTGTTCGAAATTTGCATTTTTGTTGCAATAAATACATTTATATTAAAGTATATATTTGTATGATTTTTTATGCATAAATAATGTCGTAATTTTTGATGAGTACTATGCTAGTAATAAGATATTTCGTAGACACGTAAATCATGCAGCCAAGAAAAATACCTGAATGAATAAGGAGAAAAAGTTACTCACCACATGGACGACATGGGTGTAGCCGTCGACAATGGCCAAATAATTGTTGTTATTATGAAGTCGAACTTTGTTCTCACCTTCATTAATTACAGTCCATGAAGCTGAAATAATAACGAATCAACGATCAAATTATTTTCTACCTTTGAAAGTTCTAGTTTTTTACTTCGACTTTTTCCCGTTCATAATGGAGACATTCGTCTGCTTTCACGATGGAGATCTATGCCAGCTTTTTTCTAAATTACGACCCTCTTTTATAACATTTATTTCCTCAGCGTCCGTAAGGGCGGTAAAATGATACATTGAAAATCAAATTTTAATAATAATAATACAAAAAAACATACATTTAAATTATGACCAAAAATTGAACAAAGGTATATAAAAGTACTTCATTATTTAAAAAAAATGATTGATATAAATACAAAAGCAGGGTCCAAGGACTTAGACAAAAGACACATTCCCCTTGAATAATTTTTGAAAATAAATTTTCGCGGCTGCACATGACGAAAATAATCACTTATAGATGGACATCAAATAAAGATATATTTCATTTAATTTTATTCGGTCAAGTATCAAGAATCATTATTATTTTTTTTTTTTTATGGCTACTTTCTACCTTTTTAGTCGTTTTTTTTTAGCCAGCCTGAATAAAAGTTACAATAAAACTTAGCTTCCACAGATTTATTCACTTTTTTCGCACCCATTTAAACCTTTGAAATCTACACGAGCTAATGTTTTTAGTGGGCCAAATGTTATGAGACTAATTTTCCCACATCCACCTCAATATTAGAAAGTAGCATCCTTGAATCATCCAGTTCAACTATTTGAAGTCGCTTTATCTTTATCGTCAAAAGGCTTGCAAAGGAAGTAAATCCACGTTCTCTATTCTTCTTAAGTAAGAATACTGGCATATTTCCATGTTATATAAATATTTCACAAGGAGTATTCTCAAGTAGTTCAGAAATCGCGTTTTTAAATTGTTGCAAGTTTTCGAAGGCCCCCTGAGTGAAATTGTGTCATATTTTCCCATCTGTCAAGACTTGCTTGTTGATGAAAAACAGCCCCTAAAAGTAAATGTATTTTAAGTTTTAGCGAATCAGTTATATTCTATTGAATTTATCATTGTTAGATGAGGCATTGTCAACCATTAAAAGTTTTAAAATTTTTTATTAGTATATTTGTCGCAAATCGAAAATAAAGAATACTACCTGTCGTAAATACAGTTTAAGTAGTTGCGATAAAAATCCACTGAAAGAAGTACTAGTCAAAAGTCAATAATGATTGACATTATGTAATGATAATAAAATGATAAAATTCAAGGTATGATTAGTACTAATACTATGCAATTCTCATCTGTGGGAGCACTGAGCGTTTGAAGAAAATGAGAAATATTATATTATAAGATTCGATCTTCTGCATCATCGGCTCTCGTAGCCCAAATGGTAGAGCAGCTATCACAGTAAGATAAGCTTCCCAAATAAATGGGATGCAGTTAAAAAATATCTTTTAATTCGTAGGTTTTTGTCTATAAATACCAGTCATCAATATCCTAGTCGATAGGCTATATGAATGAATGTAATGAAATAGAGATCATTATGGACACTATAGGCAACACCATATGAATGACCCTATTAAAATACATACCATTATAGGCACCATAACCAACGCTTCCTCTGGCGTCAACAGTCAGTCTTCCATCTATAGATTGCACGATTTGCAACGTGCATCCAGTCATCTTAGAGACCAACTGTACAACATTTCCAGTGTGGAAAAGATTCTGAAAGAAATCAAAACATAAACATAGGTTTCATGATCAAAATGAAAACACTGTCACTTCTCATCTATCAATAAGTTTAAACATCAATACGAGACGCGAGTGGCATAGTGGTTACGGGATAATGGAATCGGCGTGCCGAGTTCGAAATCTGGTTTACGTTCACAAATACACTGATGCCGTCGGGCACAGCAAGAATCATACCCCTACCTAATAAAAATACCAGGGCAGATCGGATTCTCTAGCTTTGGGAAGGCAACCCGTGTAGGAGAAGGACAACTCTGGTTCCAAACCAGGGATTAAAGCTGTCTGGTTTGATGTTTAATTGGACGCCCTTCCGACAGCTCCTGCAGCCAAATTAATGCCAAATGTATCACGCTGAACTACATCAGCAAGGCTGAGAGTGGGGGTTCTGTCGACTTGGCATTCCAGGGTCTCCGTACACTTCCATCATGCTTGCGCCCTTGACGAGTTGATCTTTCTCTCTATGATTGTTAATCTAAGAAAATCAATCTCCTCATAGAAAAACATTTGGAGAAGGAATTCCCCGACTAAAGTCTTGATTGCAGTGGAGTAAACAGTATTTTAGTTATTCTGAAATGTTGGTAATCGCTTCACTACAAGTGATTAAATGAAACCGTTTGAAAACCAGCACCAAACTCTGATGCACTCGTTAGAAATACAAGAGTCGGTCAAAAAGTAATGCCTGTTTTAGATTAATATAAGAAAGTATTCGTCTGGACTTCCAATATTTATATCAGGAAACCCCAGAGTCTCGAAGCCCAGGGGAGAATTTGTGGAATTACGTTCTCTTCTCCTACCCATGATACTCTTTCAAAATGGCTGCCCCTCTGGACACACATATAAAGCAAAAAACTGTCATATAATTTCAATTTACATTCACAATAGGGTTAGTGAATGTTTATGGAAAGGCTACACTTGATGTAAGCACAGTAAAAAGATGGTTCAGTAGACTTAATGGCAATCCTAGAGAGAAAAGAGATGGCCACTGTGTTTTGGGACCATAAGGTAGTCACGCTGTTAGACTTTATACACAATAGTACTGCTATCAATCCTAACTCCTACGTGAGCACATTGTCAAAACTTCTTCGAGCTAAGCCACATTTGAAGATGAATGATCTCCAAATAACATGAATTATCTGCTTTCGCAACATGACAATTTAAGGCCTCACGGCAGCAATGAATCACAAGCTGGACAACCATATAGTCCTCAGCTGGCACTCTCAGACTTCCATCTCGTTTGGTCCATGAAGGAAGCACTCAGAGAACAGCAGTTCTCTAATCATGGTGAAGTGAAAGAAGCAACTCGCACATGGCTAAAAAAGCAGCCAAGAAGCTTCTACTCATCGATAATATTTGCCCTCATTCAAAGTAGGGATACCACAATTGAGAAGGAGATAGGCTATGTTGAGGACTAGATTTTGAATCCTGAAACTTGTGAGTTCACGTTGGCATGTGCTGTGTGTTTCTACTGTTGAATCTGTTGTAATTGAAGAAGAATGGGCATTATTTTTGACAAACCCTCGTATTTCAACTTTTGGCTTCCTAGCTTGTCTGACCAAATTTACGATTTGATAAGATTCCAAGAGTTTCGTTGAGTCACTTTTTGGTGTAAGAAAATTCTTTATTTCTGAGAAGAGAATCTAAATTACTTAATTTCGATTTTCAGGATGAATTATTTACGCTGTTTGCAATAATATTGGCGAGAAAATATTATTTTTGATTGCTAAAGCAATCAAATGAATGAGAAATATCACTTCAAAATTTCTCCATGTTAGCATATTTCTAGATGCAGGAAGTTCCAATGACAACAACTGGAGAGCTGGAGAAATTGTCGCGGCTTGCAGTAATTCAATATCATTGCCGACATTCTCGTTGTGCCACATTAAGGTTAGGGTGAAAGGTAAGGGTGGGTAATTGGAGGATAAGATGCAAAAATAAAGCACTACTTCTGGTTCAGTTTTTTAATAGTTTCTATGATGTCACGAACACCCGTTTCCTTCCTTATATACTGTGCTGTCTTGTGATCTCTCTATGTGAGGTTGAGCATGATTCTCTCATGCACACGTTGCATACTTCTCAGTTTGCAGGCCTGTCTCTTGGTTAGGTTCCATGTTTCAGCTCCATAAGTGACTATCGGGAGAATGCATTGGTTGTATACTCTTCTTTTTAGGATTATTGGGATCATCTGGTTCTTGAAAGTTGAGCTTGCTCTGCCGTCGTGACATCATAGAAACTATTAAAAATCTCAAATGGCAATGGGCAGGCCATGTTGCAAGAATGAAAGACAACCGATGGACATCACGTCTCACAACATGGATCCCCAAAGATCACATAAGAAACCGAGGCCGACAGAACACAAGATGGAGAGATGAACTTGACAAATTCAGGGAATACTGGCTCCGCGATGCCCATGATAGGGAATTGTGGCGAATCCTGGGGAAGGTCTATGTCCAACGACGGACGTTAAAAGACTGATGATGATGATGACTGGCTCTGTAGAAGGGACGACACTTCTTTTTAAAGACCACATTACTCAACTGGAACTCAGGTTGTCGCTGATTCCATTTTTGTTAGTATTAATGTTTTGTATAAAATATATTTTCAATATTATTCAATCATTAGATTTTATAATCGTAAGTGATGATGATGTACACTAGTGTGTGCATGTGTTTGTGTTATATACAACGAATTGTAGTAACTTACCAGCAGTGGGGTAGAAGTGTGTGACTCAATCGTTTGATTTATCTTCCCTGTTGCCCAGGTCAGTTCACGATCCACGGTTTTCCCAAGCTGATTCACTTCATGGACAATGGAATCCAGGAAGCCCAACTGACAAGAAATTAAACTCAACATTACTCTTATTGTTATAAATAAAAAATATCATTAGATGAAGTATTGTAAACTCAATTGTTTTGATTTTGACTACTATTTGATATCATCTTATTTTTTGTTTTTATCACAATTCTGTAAAATTATTGCGTTAATAATATTATCATTATTTTTATTTTTGTATTACAAATACAATAATATAAACAACAAACGTGGCACCGATATTTGGAGGAAAGGGTAAATATAAAGGTCAAATTTGGACTTCTACTAGCCACTTGACACTCGAGACCGAAGCAGCTGGGCGTAAATCAGGCTTCACAATGGCAAGAGGGATGTGAATTTGAACCTCACCGGGAGCTTATTCTCTATTTCCAATTAGAAGTTAGCTCGCTGCCATAGAGTGACGGCTTGAATTGAAGTCTAATGAAAACAAATGAGGGGAGACTTCTAGTTAGAAGCGAAAACTATCAGACACAAACTGAGAGACCAGTTTCACATAAACATTTATTGCAAATTGAAACCCAGGGGAAAAAATTGAGGGGCTATTAAGAAAAAAAAGTTTTTTTTCGAGACATAATAAGCAGTGAATGTTTAAATTATCAAATCTCTAGCTCCATTGATGGGATCTGTATGCATGATACATACACATTTAGCCAGACAGATAGACTAACTCAAAAACTTCAGAAACCTATGTTGGCAGTTTTGATGACGGATTTGGTTGACTGTTCCTAACCAAGATAAAGAAACCGAATAATAATCAAAATAAATAACATTGATTTATCATACTTTATCAAACAGAAATAAAAAAATAAATACTGTTTTGTGTTTCACTCATATTGAAAAAGAAACGGCAACATAAATCAAAGCTTGCATAGCATCTAAGAATGAATATCTTCCTGTGAATCCTAGTGGAGAAAAATGATTGAATGTTATTAAAATACAATTTGTTTTTTTAGGCAGGATGTTCAAAGAACCATGCAACGTATACAGGGGAGAGTCATGCGCTCAACGTCACATGGAGAGATCAAAATACAGCTCAGTATATTAGTGAGCAAACAGGGATCAGAGACGTCATAAAATCCTTTAGAAAACTCAAATGGCAATGGGCTGGCTGTTTTGCAAGAATGTCAAAAAATCGATGGACATCACGACTCACAACGTGGTCCCTCAAGATCATATGCGAAATTGTGGCCAGCAAAAATAGTGTGATGATGTAGACAAAGTCAGAAGGCATGGTCACCGTGATGTTTAGAAGCAATAGAAGGGTCGGATCCAGGGGAAATGGCTGTGTCCAACAACAAACTTTTAAATGCTGCTGCTGATGATTAATTAATCAAAAAACTTGTTTCTTTCGAAAGGTTTTTAGTATTGAATTGCATATTGAAGCCACGAGCAAAGCAAATACGAAATCGGTTAAGTGAATGACGAAACTCACTTTTGGTTTTTGAGAGGGTGAATGCTTGAAGCCGAACATGGGTGGGGGCTGGAGACTTGTCACATCAGGGTATAACTGCTGGAATTAAAACACAGACACACATAACACACACTCAATAAAAAAGGATACCATTCGTGACAGCAGATGATAAGGTTTTTTGTTCAGGTGGGATTGTCAGATGGATAAAATTCAGGAAGAAGACGAACCTTCAGGATAATTTTTGTTACAAAACATGCAATTTCAAAATGGTTCAAACTCTTCCACCAGACATTGAAAATTGCTGCCCAGTGATTACGATAGAACAGAGCTTCTTCAACTAAAACAGTGCTTTTCAGTCTTGAGTCTTTATCTCTAACTTCATTCACCCGCGACTAAATTTCCTTTTATTTAATGAAAAACAATCGTCTCTTCCTCCCTAGTGCATAGTTATAATCCAGTTTGTATGAAGAACAAAAGCATAATTCAACTCATTTTGCAAGTTTTCATCTTATTCTGTCTTGAAACGCCCTGAAAGTTTGTAAAGAAAACTAGGAATTACAAAAAATTAAAATGAAAAGAAGTTCTAGCTGAGGTGATTACTGCCGATCAGAAGTAAATTAGTAAAAGTGTGAAACGCTTACTGAATATTGACGGTTTGAAAATCGGGATGATGAAGATGGCCTCCATCCATAAAAAACTATTCACAAGACAGACCTACGTTTATAAGAATTTGAAGGTTTTAAGGTTCTTAAAAAATCTAGATTTTTAGAAATTTTAGAACAATTTACGAATAAACAAAAAGAAAAAAATAATTTCCATTTTTATCATCCATTGTAACATGAAAATTATTTGAATTTTTTAGTTTACAACTTAGAATTAGATTTCTAGAAAGATTTTCTTATTGTGTGTTCGCCGGAAATGACTTTTAAGTACAGAAAAAAAAATATATATATCTATGCCAGACCGATGGGTAGTATTTTGTTGAACCTTTCAGGGAGGCAAAACTTTTAGAAAATGATCCACAAAAAATAAATCAATCTCTCTTCTTAATGTTTCTTCTCAACTTCATCTATCTATAGATATGAAGTGGATATTTTTAAAGCTCAAAATTGCTTTGATTATTTTTCTTCTATTATTATAGGTATGTTCTTATTTTACGCTAGATTTTGTTTTTGATTAAAACCCAAGTGTGAAAAAAAAATTAGAAATGACAATATTATCTATTGAATAATTTAAATGAGCAGTTTGTGGGTCAAAATGGAAAAATATTTCACAAATAAATACGTGAAAAAAAAACAAACAAAAAACAAATTGAAAACATCGAAAGTAAGAAGGTATCATCTACTATTTTTCACTTACATTTGGAATATAGCTTTTTAGCACGAGAATTGACAAAAGAGTAAAATGAAAAATTAACCAAGAAATTTACCAAAGAATTAATACAACAGATGATTAAGATTTACAAAGAATTAGACATTTCACTTTAATTAGATGAAAAACAATAAACTTAAATTTGAAAAAAACATTTATGATATTCCTCTGTTTAGATACATAAAAAAAGATTCAATCGTGCTTCGACTAAGCAGGGAGAGTCCAGGCCCCTGGATCCGAGCTTGTGATTTTTGAGACAAGTTCTTATATGTTTAATATTCAAATGAACAAACCTTTTATACGGGTACGTATGGACATAGGGAGCTGGAAGCAACAACTGTTACTACCATGTCATTCATTCGTAAAACAAAACAAAATTCACTTACAGTAATTTTTCTTATCGGTTTTTATAATTGTGTTATGCTACATAAATTAGCATGGTAAGGGTTCATAACTAAAATTTAGGACAATGTCGAATATATTTAATATCTAAATTAATTAATCAGTATCCTTCATCAAAATGATTCTTCAACTCCATTTTCATTGATATGAGTTAAATAATTTTTCTAGCTTAATTTCGCTTGAAATAAATTTTACGGATATTGTATGTTGTTTCTTATTTTACGGTCGATTTTTTTTCAGATTCGTCTTTCTCTATCCAATTTTGTTATACATTTTCAATGTTACATTGATTTAAAAAAATCATATTTCAAAGATTTTCAGAATACTACGGAATTTAAATTTTTTATCCCTTAATTTCAGGACAATTTTGTATACGTTTTTAATTTTCAAATGAATAAATTAAATTTTTTCCTTTTAATTTTTTTTGAAAATATTTCTATTGAAAATAATACATCGAGTCGGTTAAATAAGAAAATATTAGCAAAGGAAAAACTCTGCATTTAGCACGAATTGTCCCCCTCCCCCAAGTATCTTCAAAGGGTGGAACGGGTACGTTTTGGTCAGTCTTTAATCTTATGAAAGAATATACTTGCGGTGCTGGAAGGTGTCAGGCCTGAATAATCTGGCACAGGAATGGTCTGCGCGGAGACGTCGTTGATTTATGACACGATCTAAATTCAGGGATACACATTCAAGTGTCCCTTTAACAGTATGACGTGGTCAACATTACGGGCTACACAGCAGAGTTTCCCTTTAAGAGAAGCGTCTGTTGTCACGGAGCTTACATTTCCATGATTAGATGGGTGTAAAAGTTTTCAAAAAAGAGAGCTTTGAACTTTTGCACACTCAGTATGTAAAGATTGAGCTTCTTCATTGACAAAAAAAACCCTCATTTAATCAGTTGATTGTATTAATGGAAAGCAAGAATAAAAAACAAACACATTCACATAGACACACACTTAATCATTAAAAAAGATTGTCTGCAAAATCCTCTTCCGGAATCTCGGTCATCTGCCTCGCCATATTTTTCTGAATCTCGTCGACGAGAAATCTGTTTGGGAAAAGCCAAAAGTAGCAGGGAGCTAAATCTGGAATGTAGAGGGGTCAACGTACTGACCCCCCCCCCCCCCCGGAAGGAGAAAATGGGACAATAAGTGGATAAATGAATGGTAAGAATAAAGACCGCTAAAAGAAGAAGAAAAAATGGTTTTAGGAATAGAATAAATGACTGACAGAGAACAGTCAGACACATTTTATATATCTATACTGGATTTGTCGAATTAATTTATAAATGATATTTAATCTTAAAATAATTAAATCAGAAAGAGTCGTGTGTATAAAAAACAAAAACAAAACATGCTGTGTGTACAATGAAATGTTAGATCACGCTATCTGGATGAGTCAGAGGCTGGGATTTCAAAATGAGGGCTTTGTTTTATTAAAATGTCAGTGAAAGAAAGTAAACAAATGAATTATTCAGCTATTATGGAATATCAAACGTGGAATAGAAATTTACAAATGTTAAAATAATGCAAAGGAATTTCAAAGCGTTTTGGATTTAAAAAAAACCTTTAGCGAAGAATTCAACGATTAACAAAGGAATGGGCTGCTTAGGCTAAATTATGTCGACGCAATCAGGATATCACGTGATTCATAATTAGGTAAGCTTAGATAGGGATCAGATTTTGGAATAGCATTGAGTTTGACCAAGAGTGCATAGCAGGTTACTCTGGACTTCGTGACCACGGGCCGAAAAATTGGATTGACAGGTTTAGAAAACAACTGTCACGTTCTTAATTATGAAGTGAAATTCCCAGAGTGCAACAGAGTTATGAATGAAAACTATGAAAAATGAAAATATTTGCTTTTTCCCTCAATGAAAGTGAATAACACCGTTTTTTTTGTCAACAAAAGCGATGCAAGAAGAAAGAAAATCAGCAGTCCCCTTGCCAGTCTTCAGTAAGGTCTCTCTACGACGCTAGTGTCCCTTCACCAATCGTCCCTCTCTAACCAAGACCTGGACATGAGAAACCAGAGTCCCTTCTTTACACTCAACCATAACGGATCAATGGAGCAAACCAGTTGTCAGCAAACGTTATCGACAACATCCGGTGACTCTTCCGCCCGGCCCCCATTATGGTACATTGCGAGGTTTTGCCGAAGAATCCCACTCGAGATTCAGAGAAGGACTTGTCTGTTCATTGTGTCACACAGCACACAAACTCACTCAGTGACCGAGGAAACCGATGAAAGAATATCTGATTACCCACGAGCAGAAATTACTTGCCAAGTTACATCAAGGACTCGAAACCAGTTCGAGAATCTGACAATATTTACGAGTGCGTAGTCTTATTTGAAACTATTCTAAATGATCTCCCGTTGTTACATGAAGAATGGATCACTCAACTTAGACAGCGTAAATTGAATAGACAATTGATAAAAACATGGGGCTGCAGGAGGAATCAGACCTGTGACCAATGACTGCTTCAACACTGCGTCGCTCTCAACCATTGAGCTAAACGATTATTTGGGTCTTCGCCTTTCCAGCGGGCTGTAACAACTAGAGGTCATTTCAAATGTTATATATATATATATATATATATATATATATATATATATATATATATATATATATATATACTGTTCACATATCTATAAGATCAGCTGGGGTACCCAGCGTTGCCCGGGAAAGAAAACATCGAATATAACAACACACGAAAGCAAATGATGAAAATTCGGAAGAAATTGTCCGTACTTTCAATCAGTAAGCCCTTTATCCCCAATGTGAAAGTGTCGTTTTTGGAAAAAAGTAAGTTTTATGGTGGTTGGTCCTACTAACAATGTAACAATGAAGCTGACATTTCCTTGTCGTCTGTTGCACGACTGTATGTCGTACAAAAGTACAGCTCCGAAGTACTTCTTTTACTTTCGTTGGTTTGGGGAGGGGATTTTTGTAATTTTCCTGTAATTATATTCAGATAGAGTTTCGTGTTTCTGAAAAATGATTCGGGTGGAAAATAATTGTTCAGTTAAGTATTATTGCTACATCGTTAATTGAACGTCCACTACCAGCACAAACCTATTTTTTTTCTAAACTGCACTTTACCCAGACGTCATGGAGGCCTGATTGAAAGCAGGAAAAAATCTAACCAAGAAAATATTTTTACTCCACCCTGTTGCTTCCGCTGTTGAGAACGAATTTTAATCTTAGAAAACAAATAAATAAAATAAGTTGACGGTAAAGTGTAACCAGAAATGAATAATATTAGTTTATGATATTTCACCCAGAAAATAGTAAAATACAGCCGACCTTCCAATTTCGTGGATGTTCAAGGCGAAAACCTGTCGCAAAATTTCGATACAGAGAAATACTCCCGACTGCACGCTAAAGCTGAACGCCTATTACTATTAAAGTACTTTATTGAATGCAAGGCGTACATCAGTTAAAACATCCATGAAATACCTCAACAGTAGCAGTGCTGTGTTGCACACAGGAAAAACCCAGTAAAAATGGAGAGAGAGAGAGAGAGAGAGAGAGAGAGAGAGAGAGAGAGAGAGAGTGTATATATCTGCACTTGAACTTCTAAAACTGATTTTTAGAAAAACAATTGAATATGAATTTAAGTTAATATACCTTAGTAAAGTACTGTAGATGTCCAATGCTTTTATGGTTTGCGAAACTGTACAGTATTTTTAGTAGTCAGTTGATTTTCATGGCAGTCTGCAAAAAATGCTTTTACTATTGCAACCGAAATCCCGAATAATCAAATCTGCGAAATTCAAGGGCCGATTGAACGTAATCATTTTCAATTTTGTTGAAAAATGACCTGACTTATTCAGTTTGTACGTTGAAGAATAGAAGGGAAGAGATGATAGAATCTGACCACGGCTTTGACTGTTAGGGTTGCTAAAAGGAGGGGAAGGGCTCATAGAATTTGACAACAGTTATCTTACTACTACCCGCACTGTTGATGATTTTTCGTGAATATGAGGAAAAATCACCGGAAACCTAATTTGATTGTAAGGAATGTCTATGCCATTCATGAGAAGAATGATTAACGAAAATCCTAGTATAAAAATTATTTGTTCTTGATGTTTAGAGCCGAAGATTGGTCAGAGAATGACCTCTGGTGACTTCAAAGTTAGCCTACGTGATAAGTCAATATCTATTGATTTCCTCTTCCAGATATTATGTCAGTGACCCTTGTAGTCTTAGCGTGAAAGAGATCTGGACTAACGAAAAAGGCTCAAATATTTATGTATAAAGATTGAAAATTGCAAAAATCAGAAATATTGGGATCGGATTGAACGTTGAAAAGATATGTACAAAAATCAGAAATCATTGGTTCACAATAAGATAGACTTGTATTCATTTACATTCTTTTTATATGATTTATATGGTATTTATGAGGGTGGAGGTTATAAATGTTGCATATCTTTATAAAAGTTGGGATAAGTGTTTTAGATTTTTACACAGACCTTTGCACGTGGTTATCCAACCAACAATGTATAAATCAATACATAGAGACCTTCAAATAAATATTAAGAAAGAATTCCAAGTAAATTGATGTCCATGTTGAGAGACTGGCATAACGTGTGGGTTAGTATTAACTAGGATAGAGGATTATTTCTTAACCCATTAACTGTGGATGGTGGTGAAGAATAATTGTCATCTATTGCAATATGAAAGCCCTTTGTTCATTGTAAGATGAAAACTTGTTCATTGCAAGTTATCTTTTGCAAGTCATCCTTTGCAAAGCAAAAGTCCGGACTCATAAATAAAAGTGAGGTGCCATCAATCACAAAAAGACAATCTTTTATTGAAAGAAATTCCCGTCATTCTCGAATCTCGAATCAAATTTTGAGTAACGATTCCCCAATTATTCCCATGTTTTCAAATAAAATATTTGCACTTCAATCCTGATGACAACATTGTGGACGTTGGCTGTTATTTTCGAAGCAGAAATGTCAAGTGATTCATCTTGGCATCGAGACTTTCTTTGTACCACCCCATTGATCTTGAAGAGAAGAATCAACACACTCCATTATGCTTACTGTAAATACTTTTCATTGAGTTGTTTCTAATGTGATGTCTTTTTAAACTCTGGTGTAAGTCAGCATTTCTTAGAATGGTAGAAATTTCTTGTTGAAGCAGTTAACGGCGTTGATAAATGATTAAAGCGACCCGAACAGAGAGTGGTTAAAGAGAGATAGGTGGATTTCTTTCTTTGTTAGGAACGGTATTCTTGTTCCTTTTTTACGTCATGCTATGTGATGGTCCCCTCGATGTAAATAGATACGAGAAAGTACGAGAAAGAAAGAAGGAAAACAAAGAAAGACAGCAGCCTGTATAGAGTTTATAATTAATGTATGCACATCATACATTAACTTAAAACTTCCTAATTTCACAATTCCATTGCATTTCGTACGATACTTTTTGCTTCAATTTGGATGCGATGATTATTTATTTTCCATTTCAGACGTTTTCATGGGGATCAATCTAAAAAACTTGATTGAAAAGAAATAGTTTTATTTCAGAAACTAATATTGGTAAATGTTGACAAATATTGTATTTACAATGTCGCAGGTTTTGAACAACGTCTGTTTTTTGTTTCTTGTTTTACATCACAAAGAATTTTACTAAAAGTGGAAGATTGTAATTTCTAATGTTTCGATATTCAATGTTTATTTTATTTTAATTATTCCAATACATTTGCATCTGTGTAGGTTCTATGTGAATGGGTACATATTTCGTTTTTATTTAAGGTTTTCGAGTCCTTATCAGTAAAGCTACCTATCCACCTACCGGCTCATAACGTCAACAAAGCAATAGGAGTGAAGACTACGACAGTGTGAACTGTTCAGCGTTGGTTCAATAAGTTTAATGGAAACCTGGATACCAATAAAATACCTCGACGGATGCCTAAGTCTGTTTTTGATAATAAAAACATATCGACAGCTGTGGCCAACGACTCACCAGCAACGGTTCAAACACTTTCTACGGTCTTTAAGACTTCAACAGTAACTATATCACGTCATCTCGAGGCGATAGGAAAGATTAAAAATGGGTCCCATATGAAATGAATGAAATGGTCCATGACCGTGCCGAACCCTACTCTACTCAGCTAACATGTTTAAGATGAGAGAAGTTTCACTATACTTTCCATATTCGCCCGAATTCTTCCGACAGATTATCATCTTTTCGGCCATTTTGAACTATCTGTAATAAAATGGTCAATAATAAGGGAGTCATAATTCATGCTTACTCTGAATTTGTGTCCACAGAATCTAAAGAATCTGAAAATGGCATATTATCACAGGAGGATCGATGAAAAAAAGGTATTGCATCAAATCGGTAATATTTTGATCGAATATTTACTGTTTTCGTGATTTGTTATCCTTCATGTGTTTATTCAAGACATGGTCTTCCATGTGCAACAAACTAATTGAAGCACCCAGGTGAAAAAAAAAAGCTTTTATTTGTTCGATATCACGTGATGTATATGGATAAATATTTGCAGTCGCTACCTGGGTTGATGACCCAGTTTTAGACCTGGCGAGTTTAGGTAAGTTAAGACATCGATAGAGGTAGTGATGAATTGATAAGAAAGGACAGGTATCGATGGATATGAACAGGCCAAGAATAAATTGATTGATATACATTGTATAGATCGATATACAAGTACAATCAATAATTACTCTCCTTGGTTAACATTATTTTTTAACACGAAACTCAAGTCTTAATTGTTAGGTTATCTTATCATATAAAACAGGAGACGGAGGGCTTTATTGAGGTGGGTTGCATAAGAAATATTTTCTCCTCCTTTCTTTTTTATACTGAAACTTTTTTTTATTGCTAACCCAAGATGGGTGATAAAAAGAAAGAATTTTTATGTTAGGTCACATTCAATAAAGTGAATTGGTCCAAAATTTTTGCTAATTCGTTATTGTTAGCAACAGATTTTAAATACAAAACATGAGCTACTCCGTGGCTGAAGAAGTTGCGTGTTTCCTATTGATGCCAGTGGCCGGTGTTCAAGTTTAAATAAAACAACAATGATTTAGAATGTCGACTTTCACGACAGAAGGGAATTCCCACTTGGAAGATTGGTGCAACACAATCTTCCAATTTAAGCCTTTGTCGCACTGCAGTGACTGAAATAGCGTTTGTAAATATTATTTTCACTGTAATTTGAACGATGAAACTCACACAACCTAAGGACCAATTGTTGCCTTGAACATCTTATTTTTGGTAAGTCCGACTTAACCTCACAGTGGTAACCCTAACAATTCGGCGAACTCTTCAATACGAAGCTAAACTTAATAATTATCGAGTATAACAGAAACGTTATCATTCTGTATCAAAGCTAGCTTTGAATCAATCATTTATATCAATGAAAGAGAGGCATGACAAGTAAAGATATTCTAAGTGAGAGAATTCAAATTAAAAATCGAGCTTACAATTCGATGTTCATGTTAGTAATTCTCCTATAAAAAAATAGATGTTTTGCCATGAAGCGATGAGTAGCAAGCTAGACCCAAGGCTTATTACTACGAAAGTGATCCTCGCCGAGTCCCGCAAACTTTTGACCTTGTACTCCAGTGAACTAAACTTCGTTAATATCAATAAAGACCTAAAAAATATGTATCTATGTCTGTGTGTGTGAAAATTCGGGGAAAACTTATGGTTAGGATAAATAAAGATATATTCACCATATCTTTATGAGATCTTGATCTTATTTTTGTGTTTTACCTCTGCCAACGGAGCCTGAGAAAGTGTAAATATTCACTCGAGCCCATCCTTCTGTTCGTACGGTATCTTCAAAGTCCTGCGTGAATTACAGAGAAATTCTTTTGAAGGCTCGGTCATGGGCCACGTAAGAGCTGATTAAATTAAATTTTGTGGTGGATTAAAGAATATTTCTGATTAAGAGATTGTTTTTCTATTCAGGAAAAGAGGTTAAACACGAACAGTTATTTAAAAGGCTAAATTTTGAGGGAAATAACTCTCAATTTGAAGTTCTTCCCATCATTTTTTAATATTTATTTTATTTTAATTCAGTTCTATTTTATATACAGCGTTCACAGAAGTTATCATTAGGAATGATTCCAAATATTTTGAACTATACATCCTTCAAACAAGAATTTGCTGCATTTTTTTTCATCTAATTAAGTTGAATCTGATTCCTACAATAAAAATGACATCTCATGTATTTAAAATACACTCACATATACACTGAGAGAGAGAGAGAGAGAGAGAGAGAGAGAGAGAGAGAGAGAGAGAGAGAGAGAGAGAGAGAGAGAGCAAAATGAGATAGATACATAGATGGATAAATATTTGAGTGGGAGAGATAGATATTTTTTAGAGATAACAAGATCGGTAGGTAGATAGACTGACCGACAGGGCAGATGGAAAAAGACTGAGCGATATATTAATATGTATAGACGTATGTTTTTTCATACAGAGTGAGGCAGATTTGAACAGAAATCTGAAGTGATGAGGGGAGATAATGAACGGAATTAAATAATGATAATAATTACTGAATTATAAAATTGATTTCATTCACGACTTGAAATATAAATTCATATAAACAAAAATCAAAGAAGTGTGGAAATTTAGTCTATGACAATGGTTCAGCCTTTGTTTCGCCATGTTTGTTTATCGAACAGAGTGTTGTAAGGTTTATATTTCCCATATATATATATATATATATATATATATATATATATATATATATATATATATATATATATATATATATACTACTTACTTGAGCTTTTGGACGTCCCTGATATGGACTTTTGTTGGCCATCTGCAAAAAAGGTGAAAATGGCGGTTAATGTTTTTAATAATACTTGAGGCATTGTTGATTTTCGGCGAGTTTATTTCGTATTATTTCTCTTGCTACGGTGTACCAGGCACCAGTTTCTTCACTTCCCAATATATGCTGTTTAATTAACGCTCGTATGTTCTTAAATACGACATAAACGTTGAGATAAAAAGCAATAAAAATAAGATGGAAGAAAAACTAGATATAATGAAAAATAATGATAACAATGTTCGGCCCAAGAAATCCTCACAACGTAAGACTTACGTCCATTTAGGATGCATTTCTATTTTGGAAATGCTCTGACCAGATCTTTGGTGCATAACAATTCAGCCGTTATCAAAGTCACTCAAATATTTCTTCTTGTCCACAATTGCAACGTTCAACACATCAAAATAAAGTACTCGAGTCCGGCTTCCCTGCTTATATACCCCTGACATGGCCAATAAAAAAAAGATTTTGTAATAAAGGAAGGGCATAAAAAATGCCTGTTGCATAATTGTGGCGGATTAAAGATCACGAAGCAAGGGGCAGTATAACATTATTAATCTCTTTATTACCAATTATATGACTTATTCAAAGTGAAAACAATGAAGAGGGAAACAGGTCTCAATAGAAAATATTAGGGGTGATCAGTAAAGAAAAAAAATTGAAAAAAAGGATCCATAAATAAGTTACTAGTCTTTGTTCATTCATGATCATTAGAAAAATCTGAATTTTCCAAAACAGATGTGAATGCTGCTGGACATAAACCAAGGGAACAATTTGGCATGAGCTTACATTGCAAAGTGAATCCTATTCTACGAACCTCCTAAATTGGAGAGGATTGTATTTGTGGTTCTTGTTACGGTGGAAAAAATCTACTCAAGTTTTTGAGTTTGATAATAATCTTTTGCACAGTGAAACACTACAACCGTTGCAGTTTTCAACGTTGCTGGTGTCTATATAGACTGGATCATTTCAACAGTTGCAGTTCAATGTTACTGGTGTTTATATAGACTGGATCATTTCAACAGTTGAAGTTCAACATTGTTGGTGTCTATATAGACTGGATCATTTCAACAATTGCAGTTCAACGTCTCTGGTGTCTATATAGACTAGATCATTTCAACTGTTGCAGTTCAACATTGCTGGTGTCTATATAGACTGGATCATTTCAACAGTTGAAGTTCAACGTTGATGGTGTCTATATAGACTGGATCATTTCAACAGTTGAAGTTCAACATTGCTGGTGTCTATATAGACTGGATCATTTCAACAGTTGAAGTTCAACATTGCTGGTGTTTATATAGACTGGATCATTTCAACAGTTGCTGTTCAACATTGCTGGTGTCTATATAGACTGGATCATTTCAACAGTTGCAGTTCAACGTTGCTGGTGTCTATATAGACTGGATCATTTCAACAGTTGCAGTTCAACATTGCTGGTGTTTATATAGACTGGATCATTTCAACAGTTGCAGTTCAACGTCTCTGGTGTCTATATAGACTGGATCATTTCAACAGTTGCAGTTCAACGTTGCTGGTGTCTATATAAACTGGATCATTTCAACAGTTGCAGTTCAACGTTGCTGGTGTCTATATAGACTGGATCATTTCAACAGTTGCAGTTCAACGTTGCTGGTGTCTATATTGACTAGATCATTTCAACAGTTGCAGTTCATCGTTGCTGGTGTCTATATAGACTGGATTATTTCAACAGTTGCAGTTCAACGTTGCTGGTGTCTATATAGACTGGATCATTTCAACAGTTGCAGTTCAACGTTGCTGGTGTCTATGTAGACTGGATTATTTCAACAGTTGCAGTTCAACGTTGCTGGTGTCTATATAGACTGGATCATTTCAACAGTTGCAGTTCAACGTTGCTGGTGTTTATATTGACTTGATCATTCCAATAGTTGCAGTTCAACGTTGCTGGTGTCCATATAGACTGGATCATTTCAACAGTTGCAGTTCAACGTTGTTGGTGTCTATATAGACTGGATTATTTCAACAGTTGCAGTTCAACGTTGCTGGTGTCTATATAGACTGGATCATTTCAACAGGTGCAGTTCAACATTGCTGGTGTCTATGTAGACTGGATTATTCCAACAGTTGCAGTTCAACGTTGCTGGTGTCCATATAGACTGGATCATTTCAACGGTTGCAGTTCAACGTTGCTGGTGTCTATATAGACTGGATTATTTCAGCAGTTGCAGTTCAACGTTGCTGGTGTTTATATTGACTTGATCATTCCAACAGTTGCAGTTCAACGTTGCTGGTGTCCATATAGACTGGATCATTTCAACAGTTGCAGTTCAACGTTGCTGTTGTCTATATAGACTGGATCATTTCAACAGTTGCAGTTCAACGTTGCTGGTGTTTA
The DNA here is from genome assembly GCA_963457665.1 of Thysanoteuthis rhombus. Lineage (NCBI taxonomy): Eukaryota > Metazoa > Mollusca > Cephalopoda > Oegopsida > Thysanoteuthidae > Thysanoteuthis > Thysanoteuthis major. The sequence goes on along the minus strand of OY735237.1, from coordinate 41,799,974 downwards.
TTTTGACTTGATCATTCCAACAGTTGCGGTTCAACGTTGCTGGTGTCTATATAGACTGGATCATTTCAACAGTTGCAGTTCAACGTTGCTGGTGTCTATATAGACTGGATCATTTCAACAGTTGCAGTTCAACGTTGCTGGTGTTTATATAGACTGGATCATTTCAACAGTTGCAGTTCAATGTTGCTGGTGTCTATATAGACTGGATCATTTCAACAGTTGCAGTTCAACGTTGCTGGTGTCTATATTGACTAGATCATTCCAACAGTTGCAGTTCAACGTTGCTGGTGTCTATATAGACTGGATCATTTCAACAGTTGCAGTTCAATGTTGCTGGTGTCTATATAGACTGGATGATTTCAACAGTTGCAGTTCAACGTTGCTGGTGTCTATGTAGACTGGATTATTTCAACAGTTGCAGTTCAACATTGCTGGTGTCTATATAGACTGGATCATTTCAACAGTTGCAGTTCAACATTGCTGGTATTTATATTGACTTGATCATTCCAACAGTTGCAGTTCAACGTTGCTGGTGTCTATATAGACTGGATCATTTCAACAGTTGCAGTTCAACGTTGCAGGTGTCTATATAGACTGGATTATTTTGACAGTTGCAGTTCAACGTTGCTGGTGTCTATATAGACTGGATCATTTCAACAGTTGCAGTTCAACGTTGCTGGTGTCTATGTAGACTGGATCATTTCAACAGTTGCAGTTCAACGTTGCTGGTGTCCATATAGACTGGATCATTTCAACAGTTGCAGTTCAACGTTGCTGGTGTCTATATAGACTGGATCATTTCAACAGTTGCAGTTCAACGTTGCTGGTGTTTATATTGACTTGATCATTCCAACAGTTGCAGTTCAACGTTGCTGGTGTCTACATAGACTGGATAATTTCAGCAGTTGCAGTTCAACGTTGCTGGTGTCTATATAGACTGGATCATTTCAACAGTTGCAGTTCAACGTTGCTGGTGTTTATATTGACTTGATCATTCCAACAGTTGCAGGTCAACGTTGCTGGTGTCTATATAGACTGGATCATTTCAACAGTTGCAGTTCAATGTTGCTGGTGTCTATATAGACTGGATCATTTCAACAGTTGCAGTTCAACGTTGCTGGTGTCTATATAGACTGGATCATTTCAACAGTTGCAGTTCAACTTTGCTGGTGTCTATATAGACTAGATTATTTCAACAGTTGCAGTTCAACGTTGCTGGTGTCTATATAGACTGGATCATTTCAACAGTTGCAGTTCAATGTTGCTGGTGTCTATATAGACTGGATCCTTTCAACAGTTGCAGTTCAACTTTGCTGGTGTCTATATAGACTAAATTATTTCAACAGTTGCAGTTCAACATTGCTGGTGTCTATATAGACTGGATCATTTCAACAGTTGCAGTTCAACGTTGCTGGTGTCTACATAGACTGGATGATTTCAACATTTGCAGTTCAACGTTGCTGGTGTCTATATAGACTGGATCATTTCAACGGTTGCAGTTCAACTTTGCTGGTGTCTATGTAGACTAGATTATTTCAACAGTTGCAGTTCAACGTTGCTGGTGTCTATATAGACTGGATGATTTCAACAGTTGCAGTTCAACGTTGCTGGTGTCTATATAGACTGGATCATTTCAACAGTTGCAGTTCAATGTTGCTGGTGTCTATATAGACTGGATCATTTCAACAGTTGCAGTTTTCAACGTTGCTGGTGTCTATATAGACTGGATCATTTCAACAGTTGCAGTTCAATGTTGCTGGTGTCTATATAGACTGGATCATTTCAACAGTTACAGTTTTCAACGTTGCTGGTGTCTATATAGACTGGATCATTTCAACAGTTGCAGTTCAACGTTGCCGGTGTCTATATAGACTGGATCATTTCACCAGTTGCAGTTCAACGTTGCTGGTGTTTATATAGACTGGATGATTTCAACAGCTGCAGTTCAACATTGCTGGTGTCTATATAGACTGGATCATTTCAACAGTTGCAGTTCAACGTTGCTGGTGTCTATATAGACTTGATGATTTCAACAGTTGCAGTTCAACGTCTCTGGTGTCTATATAGACTGGATTATTTCAACAGTTGTAGTTCAACGTTCCTGGTGTCTATATAGACTGGATCATTTCAACAGTTGCAGTTCAACGTTGCTGGTGTCCATATAGACTGGATCATTTCAGCAGTTGCAGTTCAACGTTGCTGGTGTTCATATAGACTGGATCATTTCAACAGTTGCAGTTCAACGTTGCTGGTGTCTATGTAGACTGGATCATTTCAACAGTTGAAGTTCAACGTTGATGGTGTCTATATAGACTGGATCATTTCAACAGTTGCAGTTCAACGTTGCTGGTGTCTATATAGACTGGATCATTTCAACAGTTGCAGTTCAACGTTGCTGGTGTCTATATAGACTTGATCATTCCAACAGTTGCAGTTCAACGTTGCTGGTGTCCATATAGACTGGATCATTCCAACAGTTGCAGTTCAACGTTGCTGGTGTCTATATAGACTGGATTATTTCAACAGTTGCAGTTCAAGATTGTTGGTGTCTATATAGACTGGATCATTTCAACAGTTGCTGTTCAATGTTGTTGGTGTCTATATAGACTGGATCATTTCAACAGTTGCAGTTCAACATTGCTGGTGTTTATATAGACTGGATCATTTCAACAGTTGCAGTTCAACGTCTCTGGTGTATATATAGACTGGATCATTTCAACATTTGCAGTTCAACGTTGCTGGTGTCTATATAGACTGGATCATATGAACAGTTGCAGTTCAACATTGCTGGTGTCTATATAGACTGGATCATTTCAACAGTTGCAGTTCAACGTTGCTGGTGTCCATATAGACTGGATCATTTCAACAGTTGCACTCCAACATTGTAGGTGTCTATATAAATTGGATCATTTCAACAGTTGCAGTTCAACGTAGCTGGTGTGTATAGAGACTGGATCATTTCAACAGTTGCAGTTCAATGTTGCTGGTGTCTATATAGACTGGATCATTTCAACAGTTGCAGTTTTCAACGTTGCTGGTGTCTATATAGACTGGATCATTTCAACAGTTGCAGTTCTACGTTGCTGGTGTCTATATAGACTGGATTATTTCAACAGTTGCAGTTCAACATTGCTGGTGTCTATATAGACTGGATCATTTCAACAGTTGCAGTTCAACATTGTTGGTGTCTATATAGATTGGATCATTTCAACAGTTGCAGTTCAACGTTGCTGGTGTGTATAGAGACTGGATTATTTCAACAGTTGCAGTTCAACGTTGCTGGTGTCCATATAGACTGGATCATTTCAGCAGTTGCAGTTCAACGTTGCTGCTGTCTATATAGACTGGATCATTTCAACAGTTGCAGTTCAACGTCTCTGGTGTCTATATAGACTGGATCATTTCAACAGTTGCAGTTCAACGTTGCTGGTGTCCATATAGACTGGATCATTTCAGCAGTTGCAGTTCAACGTTGCTGGTGTCTATATAGACGGGATTATTTCAACAATTGCAGTTCAACATTGCTGGTGTCTATATAGACTGGATCATTCCAACAGTTGCTGTTCAACATTGCTGGTGTCTATATAGACTGGATCATTTCAACAGTTGCAGTTCAACATTGCTGGTGTCTATATAGACTGGATCATTTCAACAGTTGCAGTTCAATGTTGCTGGTGTCTATATAGACTGGATCATTTCAACAGTTGCAGTTCAACATTGCTGGTGTCTATATAGACTGGATCATTTCAACAGTTGCAGTTCAACATTGCTGGTGTCTACATAGACTGGATTATTTCAACAGTTGCAGTTCAACATTGCTTGTGTCTATATAGACTTGATCATTTCAACAGTTGCAGTTCAACGTTGCTGGTGTCTATATAGACTGGATTATTTCAACAGTTGCAGTTCAACGTTGCTGGTGTCTATATTGACTGGATCATTTCAACAGTTGCAGTTCAACGTCTCTGGTGTCTATATAGACTGGATCATTTCAACAGTTGCAGTTCAACATTGCTGGTGTTTATATAGACTGGATCATATGAACAGTTGCAGTTCAACGTCTCTGGTGTATATATAGACTGGATCATTCCAACATTTGCAGTTCAACGTTGCTGGTGTCTATATAGACTGGATTATTCCAACAGTTGCAATTCAACATTGCTGGTGTCTATATAGACTGGATCATTTCAACAGTTGCAGTTCAACGTTGCTGGTGTCTATATAGACTGGATCATTTCAACAGTTGCACTCCAACATTGTAGGTGTCTATATAAATTGGATCATTTCAACAGTTGCAGTTCAACGTAGCTGGTGTGTATAGAGACTGGATCATTTCAACAGTTGCAATTCAACGTTGCTGGTGTCCATATAGACTGGATCATTTCAGCAGTTGCAGTTCAACGTTGCTGGTGTCTATATAGACTGGATCATTTCAACAGTTGCAGTTCAATGTTGCTGGTGTCTATATAGACTGGATTATTCCAACAGTTGCAGTTCAACATTGCTGGTGTCTATATAGACTGGATCATTTCAACAGTTGCAGTTCACTATTGTTGGTGTCTATATAGATTGGATCATTTCAACAGTTGCAGTTCAACGTTGCTGGTGTGTATAGAGACTGGATTATTTCAACAGTTGCAGTTCAACGTTGCTGGTGTCCATATAGACTGGATCATTTCAGCAGTTGCAGTTCAACGTTGCTGCTGTCTATATAGACTGGATCATTTCAACAGTTGCAGTTCAACGTCTCTGGTGTCTATATAGACTGGATCATTTCAACAGTTGCAGTTCAACGTTGCTGGTGTCCATATAGACTGGATCATTTCAGCAGTTGCAGTTCAACGTTGCTGGTGTTTATATAGACTGGATCATTTCAACAGTTGCAGTTCAACGTTGCTGGTGTCTATATAGACTGGATCATTCCAACATTTGCAGTTCAACGTTGCTGGTGTCTATATAGACTGGATCATATGAACAGTTGCAGTTCAACATTGCTGGTGTCTATATAGACTGGATCATTTCTACAGTTGCAGTTCAACGTTGCTGGTGTCTATATAGACTGGATCATTTCAACAGTTGCAGTTCAACGTTGCTGGTGTCTATATAGACTGGATTATTCCAACAGTTGCAGTTCAACATTGCTGGTTTCTATATAGACTGGATCATTCCAACAGTTGCTGTTCAACATTGCTGGTGTCTATATAGACTGGATCATTTCAACAGTTGCAGTTCAATGTTGCTGGTGTCTATATAGACTGGATCATTTCAACAGTTGCAGTTTTCAACGTTGCTGGTGTCTATATAGACTGGATCATTTCAACAGTTGCAGTTCAATGTTGCTGGTGTCTATATAGACTGGATCATTTCAACAGTTACAGTTTTCAACGTTGCTGGTGTCTATATAGACTGGATCATTTCAACAGTTGCAGTTCAACGTTGCCGGTGTCTATATAGACTGGATCATTTCACCAGTTGCAGTTCAACGTTGCTGGTGTTTATATAGACTGGATGATTTCAACAGCTGCAGTTCAACATTGCTGGTGTCTATATAGACTGGATCATTTCAACAGTTGCAGTTCAACGTTGCTGGTGTCTATATAGACTTGATGATTTCAACAGTTGCAGTTCAACGTCTCTGGTGTCTATATAGACTGGATTATTTCAACAGTTGTAGTTCAACGTTCCTGGTGTCTATATAGACTGGATCATTTCAACAGTTGCAGTTCAACGTTGCTGGTGTCTATATAGACTGGATCATTTCAACAGTTGCAGTTCAACGTTGCTGATGTCTATATAGACTGGATCATTTCAACAGTTGCAGTTCAACGTTGATGGTGTCTATATAGACTGGATCATTTCAACAGTTGAAGTTCAACGTTGATGGTGTCTATATAGACTGGATCATTTCAACAGTTGCAGTTCAACGTTGCTGGTGTCTATATAGACTGGATCATTTCAACAGTTGCAGTTCAACGTTGCTGGTGTCTATATAGACTTGATCATTCCAACAGTTGCAGTTCAACGTTGCTGGTGTCCATATAGACTGGATCATTCCAACAGTTGCAGTTCAACGTTGCTGGTGTCTATATAGACTGGATTATTTCAACAGTTGCAGTTCAAGATTGTTGGTGTCTATATAGACTGGATCATTTCAACAGTTGCTGTTCAATGTTGTTGGTGTCTATATAGACTGGATCATTTCAACAGTTGCAGTTCAACATTGCTGGTGTTTATATAGACTGGATCATTTCAACAGTTGCAGTTCAACGTCTCTGGTGTATATATAGACTGGATCATTTCAACATTTGCAGTTCAACGTTGCTGGTGTCTATATAGACTGGATTATTCCAACAGTTGCAATTCAACATTGCTGGTGTCTATATAGACTGGATCATTTCAACAGTTGCAGTTCAACGTTGCTGGTGTCCATATAGACTGGATCATTTCAACAGTTGCACTCCAACATTGTAGGTGTCTATATAAATTGGATCATTTCAACAGTTGCAGTTCAACGTAGCTGGTGTGTATAGAGACTGGATCATTTCAACAGTTGCAGTTCAATGTTGCTGGTGTCTATATAGACTGGATCATTTCAACAGTTGCAGTTTTCAACGTTGCTGGTGTCTATATAGACTGGATCATTTCAACAGTTGCAGTTCTACGTTGCTGGTGTCTATATAGACTGGATTATTTCAACAGTTGCAGTTCAACATTGCTGGTGTCTATATAGACTGGATCATTTCAACAGTTGCAGTTCAACATTGTTGGTGTCTATATAGATTGGATCATTTCAACAGTTGCAGTTCAACGTTGCTGGTGTGTATAGAGACTGGATTATTTCAACAGTTGCAGTTCAACGTTGCTGGTGTCTATATAGACTGGATCATTTCAGCAGTTGCAGTTCAACGTTGCTGGTGTCTATATAGACGGGATTATTTCAACAATTGCAGTTCAACATTGCTGGTGTCTATATAGACTGGATCATTCCAACAGTTGCTGTTCAACATTGCTGGTGTCTATATAGACTGGATCATTTCAACAGTTGCAGTTCAACATTGCTGGTGTCTATATAGACTGGATCATTTCAACAGTTGCAGTTCAATGTTGCTGGTGTCTATATAGACTGGATCATTTCAACAGTTGCAGTTCAACATTGCTGGTGTCTATATAGACTGGATCATTTCAACAGTTGCAGTTCAACATTGCTGGTGTCTACATAGACTGGATTATTTCAACAGTTGCAGTTCAACATTGCTTGTGTCTATATAGACTTGATCATTTCAACAGTTGCAGTTCAACGTTGCTGGTGTCTATATAGACTGGATTATTTCAACAGTTGCAGTTCAACGTTGCTGGTGTCTATATTGACTGGATCATTTCAACAGTTGCAGTTCAACGTTGCTGGTGTCTATATAGACTAGATTATTTCAACAGTTGCAGTTCAACATTGCTGGTGTTTATATAGACTGGATCATTTCAACAGTTGCAGTTCAACGTCTCTGGTGTCTATATAGACTGGATCATTTCAACAGTTGCAGTTCAACATTGCTGGTGTTTATATAGACTGGATCATATGAACAGTTGCAGTTCAACGTCTCTGGTGTATATATAGACTGGATCATTCCAACATTTGCAGTTCAACGTTGCTGGTGTCTATATAGACTGGATTATTCCAACAGTTGCAATTCAACATTGCTGGTGTCTATATAGACTGGATCATTTCAACAGTTGCAGTTCAACGTTGCTGGTGTCTATATAGACTGGATCATTTCAACAGTTGCACTCCAACATTGTAGGTGTCTATATAAATTGGATCATTTCAACAGTTGCAGTTCAACGTAGCTGGTGTGTATAGAGACTGGATCATTTCAACAGTTGCAATTCAACGTTGCTGGTGTCCATATAGACTGGATCATTTCAGCAGTTGCAGTTCAACGTTGCTGGTGTCTATATAGACTGGATCATTTCAACAGTTGCAGTTCTACGTTGCTGGTGTCTATATAGACTGGATTATTCCAACAGTTGCAGTTCAACATTGCTGGTGTCTATATAGACTGGATCATTTCAACAGTTGCAGTTCACTATTGTTGGTGTCTATATAGATTGGATCATTTCAACAGTTGCAGTTCAACGTTGCTGGTGTCCATATAGACTGGATCATTTCAGCAGTTGCAGTTCAACGTTGCTGCTGTCTATATAGACTGGATCATTTCAACAGTTGCAGTTCAACGTCTCTGGTGTCTATATAGACTGGATCATTTCAACAGTTGCAGTTCAACGTTGCTGGTGTCCATATAGACTGGATCATTTCAGCAGTTGCAGTTCAACGTTGCTGGTGTTTATATAGACTGGATCATTTCAACAGTTGCAGTTCAACGTTGCTGGTGTCTATATAGACTGGATCATTCCAACATTTGCAGTTCAACGTTGCTGGTGTCTATATAGACTGGATCATATGAACAGTTGCAGTTCAACATTGCTGGTGTCTATATAGACTGGATCATTTCTACAGTTGCAGTTCAACGTTGCTGGTGTCTATATAGACTGGATCATTTCAACAGTTGCAGTTCAACGTTGCTGGTGTCTATATAGACTGGATTATTCCAACAGTTGCAGTTCAACATTGCTGGTTTCTATATAGACTGGATCATTCCAACAGTTGCTGTTCAACATTGCTGGTGTCTATATAGACTGGATCATTTCAACAGTTGCAGTTCAACATTGCTGGTGTCTATATAGACTGGATCATTTCAACAGTTGCAGTTCAATGTTGCTGGTGTCTTTATAGACTGGATCATTTCAACAGTTGCAGTTCAACATTGCTGGTGTCTATATAGACTGGATCATTTCAACAGGTGCAGTTCAACATTGCTGGTGTCTATATAGACTGGATTATTTCAACAGTTGCAGTTCAACATTGCTTGTGTCTATATAGACTTGATCATTTCAACAGTTGCAGTTCAACGTTGCTGGTGTCTATATAGACTGGATTATTTCAACAGTTGCAGTTCAACGTTGCTGGTGTCTATATAGACTGGATCATTTCAACAGTTGCAGTTCAACGTTGCTGGTGTCTATATAGACTGGATTATTTCAACGGTTGCAGTTCAACGTTGCTGGTGTCTATATAGACTGGATCATTTCAACAGTTGCAGTTCAACGTTGCTGGTGTCTATATAGACTGGATCATTTCAACAGTTGCAGTTCAACGTTGGAATGAACAGAAATTTCCCATAGTTCCTTCATGTTTCCATTTGAGATTTCTCTTTACCTACATGAAACTATATCGATATTTAAACATTCAGGCTATATGATATTGTAATTCAGAAGTGTAGTTTTTTTTTCTGATTTATAATGTCCATCTTATTTCCATTACAGTCATTAATAATCAGAGATAGAGATCAGTGAGTAATATGAGTACAAAAAAGATTACTTAATATCCATGGAGGTTCAGGCGGGTAAGATGACACCATGAGTTACCGCATTTGGGGCATCAACCCAGATGATGCAAATGTATATGTCCTCAACAGATAAAAGACAAGTTGGAAATACAGCAATGAAAACAAATAACAACAAAACAAGAAAAAAATTTAACCGCTGGACATCATGACTTGCGACAAGGATCTCAAAAGATCATATGCGAAATTGTGGTTGGCAGAAAATAAAATAGCGTAACAACTTAGGTTTAGGAGGTATTGGCGCCACGACGCCTACATTAGACAGAACTGGCGATTCTTGAGGAAGGTTTATGTCCAACGATAGACATTAAGGGGTTGCTGCTGCTAATGATGATATCTGCAGGATGTAAAACTTTTTCAGTGGAAACAAAATTATGTCAAAATTCAAGTGAATTCTTTGAAAGGCTCGAATGCACATTTGAAAGCTTATATTTCAAGAATTTGTGGATTATCTCTGTTGTTTGTAGAAGTGCAAGTGACATAACAGTCAGCCCACTTTGTTTATTATATTTACAGTGTCTAAATTGAATGATATATTAACCGTGTAACGACGGGAAATCATTTTTCAAATAAGTTTCTACATAATACAATGCAATTCATAATTCATTCCATCAGACCCAAATGTCCTTTTCTTAAATACATACTGTCGCGTTGAAGGAGACGAAAAAGATTGAGAATAGACGAGATCAGAATTTGGGTTGAAAGCAGTTATCTTATCTGACCTTTGCATAACCGAGGAGTAGTTAAGTACGATGGTAAATGCATGGCTACATTGAAGTGGCTTCCTTATCGATGGCAGGTTCGATTCCTGCAGCAAGCCCATTTTTCTTAATTTGTTTATTCTACTTACGTTACCTAATTGTTTTATTCTATTTACGTTGTCTAAATTGAAAGATATATTAACTAATGAAGTGAAATTAAAGTAATGAAGGGAAATCGTTTTAAATAAGTTCCTTCATAATATAATGCAATTTATATTTCATATATATATTTGGAGTGATTTCTTTACATTCTCTTACTTGCTTCAAGATTTCACTACATCAAATAATTACGTCTTATCAAATTCATTAGAGGTTTTATTAAAAATTGACTGAAGTTCAAGTGGAAGAGTCCATCGTTTCATGTAGTGGGTAAGAGTTATTTCTAATTAGAAAATTTTCATTTTTAGTCGGAAAAGTCCTTTGTGACAGATAACAAATTTCAAATATCAAACGTCGCTATTAATTCATGTACAAAAACTTTATATGATTTGGGATCTATCTGCATGCACAGATACGTCAAGGTGGTGAGTCCAAAGTCTAATGTTTCTGGACTCCTTTTTCAAAATTAACGATGGCATCTCGGTACTACTTTCTACTGTTTGAATCAATAAAAATAATTAATTTCTGGAGCCATTTTTTTTATTCATAAAAGATAAAACTGAGTTATCGACTGATAGATGTACATATACAATTTTGGGAACATCATCTCAATACAAGAATACCTGTATGTATTTACAGGGCCTGAGCAAGAGATTCATGCACTGTAGGCAAGACTGAAATTATGCGCCTCAGTTATATTTTAACGACTACAGTTTTTTAGTTTAGAGTGCACCCCGAGTACCTTAGTGCCCCAGGCAACCATTTAGGTTCGTCTATTGGACTGGCTGGCCTTGCGTACATGTTTATGTGTGTGTATTACTTTTGAACTATTTTCACAACATGAATAATGTTAAAACTGGTTGTGCAACATTAATGTAAGGGATTTAAACGGTTCACTTGTCAAAACCCAAATGTTTTTTTTTTATTGCGACTGTAGCTATTTGATAACAATGGAATGAATACCAAGCATTGTGAAGACGTTCGAGAGTTTGATATGGTAGCGTGACGAAACAACAACAGCAGCAGCAACAACAACAACAACAACGTTAAGAGTACAAATCATACTAATACATTTTTATCTTCAAGTGCAACTAAAGTTAACAGTTCTCAATGATCAAATTGGTTTACGACGTTTCTTTGGAATAAAGTGACCCGAAGAGAGAGTGGTTAAAGAGAGATTGACAGCCTTGTTAAAGATAAAAACATACAATATAGATCAGACCAAGAAAGAGGTATATCTTGTTCAGTTTTACGTCACACACACATACACTGTTGATATATATTTTCTTCATAAGCTAAGGCAAATCTTCCGGGAGATTTTGACGTTTTTTATGTATCCATTCTCAAGATAAAACATATAAAAACTAGAGAGAGAGAGAGAGAGAGAGAGAGAGAGAGAGAGAGAGAGGGGGGGTGATAACGAGAGAAAACAGTCTCTCGAAACATATAACGAAAATAAATGCGATCCAATTTCCATACTGTCAAATAAATTCATCATTATACCAGAATGATTTCATCCATTTCAGCACCACTTCCATGTATGTATTCATAACTATTGCATTTTGGGCGATATTTTTGGTTTTATGTTAGATGCGATCATTATTTTTGTTTCAGCCGTTTTGATACTCTGAAACTCACTTGGAAACAAAAAGTTTTATTAGAGACACATATGCAGACAACACACACACACACACACACACACACACACATACACACACACACACACACGCATTGTCGAATATATTCAGGACTTGTATTTGAATGGCTAAAATTTTCATCATCATCATCATCATCATCATCATCATCATCATCATCATCATCATCATCATCATCATCATCATCATCATCACCAGTCTTTTAACGTCCGTCGTTGGACATAGACCTTACCCAGGATTCGCCACAATTCTCTATCATGGGCGTTGCAGAGCCAGTATTTCCTGAATTTGTCTAGTTCGTCTCTCCATCTTGTGTTTTGTCGGCTGTGGTTTCTCATGTGATCTCTGAGGATCCATGTTGTGAGACATGATGTCCATCGGTTGTCTTTCATTCAACATAGCCTGCCCATTGCCATTTTATTTTTTAAATAGTTTCTATGATGTCACGAACACCCGTTTTCTTCCTTATGTACTGTGCTGTCTTGTGATATCTCCATGCAAGGTTGAGCACAATTCTCTCATGTGCACGTCGCTTACTTCTCAGTTTGTAGGTCTGTCTCTTGGTTAGGTTCCATGTTTAGGCTCCATAAGTGCTATCGGGTGAATGCATTGGTTGTATACTCTTCTTTTTAGGATTATTGGGATCATCTGGTTTCTGAAAGTTGCTCATTTTCAAATCTAACAAAATAGTCCAAGGGAGATAACTTGAGCTCATTGAAGAATTTCTCACTCTTTCACTCACTCACTCGCTCTCTATTTTCTCTCTGTCTCTCGCTCTCTGGCTGACAGAGTTTATTTGACATTTGCACACAATCGCTCCTTTGCTTTTTATCACACACAGACACACACACAGACACGCACAGACACAGACACACACACACACACACAAACACACAAACACACACACACACACATACACATACACACTCATTAAAGAGATGTGTATTTTCTAAAATAGTGGACCTCGTGCTAAGCTTTTCATCTGTTCACGATGCATGCGTTTCTTCGTGTCAAGTGAAGAATAGCACTACGTTAAAAAATAAGGACTATATTGATTATATTTTCTGTAAATCACACAAACAGACTGACTTTCCCTCGATATATAGTTGTCCAACCAATGTTGGTATAAATTTTCTTCATGAGATACTTTATGTTGAAATTGTCGGTTGATTAAATGTACTGAAACAAACAGACTAACGTTAAACAACAAAAGTCGAATTCCCCAGGAGATTTTGACATGCTATTTCTATTTGTTTACCGACTCAAACGACGATAATTATTTTGTAAACATTTTTCAATCTCACTGCCTCAGTCAGCGTCAAAATAATCATTATCAGTCGCTAGCCATTTGTCGATAACTTAATGTCGGATCGTATACTTATTCAGAGTACAAAACATAGACTACTCGTTGTTGAATAGTCTGGTGATTAAAAAAGATATGTTCGAGAAAGTTAGAGACAGGCAACACTGTAGAAATCTATAAAGGAAATCATTGTCTTCCGAGATCGAACTGAAAAAGAACAGGAGGTAGGTATAATTGAAAAATCAAACTCTTACCTTTAGTTAATTACACCTCCTGATGTTGAGATAAGTAAATAAACTCGGCCTCAGGTGGTCGGGCCTGGCTCCCCCCACGTTTCGACGTTTCCTCTAGCTAAGCAAAGCGACAACTGACTCTTGTGTGATTAGACAACATAAGTAATTGAGTTGAAATGAGGTTATAGCTCATTTCGGTTCTTGACACACCCTCCAGGAAAGAGCACACAAAAGGAATATCTTTTTAGGACATGAATTAATTTAGGAGACCTAGCTGCAGTCTTAGATATACTGTAGACTCCCGTAATTACGACACTTCCGAGGATTTCAGTGCCGTTATAACGAATTTGCAGTTATTAAAGTTGGATTTTATGGGAAGTGTATCAATAATGAAAGGAAATGACTTTCTTTCGAAGTCTAATACTCCGTGTTACTCTAGGCGGGATTGTTTTAAGGGTTTACTAATTAGTTATCAAAATAATGCACTGAAATTTTTATGTTCTGTTGTTGCAAACTAATCTCCGACAATAGTTTTGAGAGAAAAAATTCTATCAATCGTGCCGTTAGAACACGTGTCATGAAATAGTGGCATTTGAATGAGTGCTGTTACAACGAGAGTTTACTGTATTGGATCTATGCAAAAGCTCCCAGCAAAAAATTGTTTTTCAAAAATGTATAGAGTCTGTAGTTTTTAAAAAAAGAAACAAAAGGTCAATGCAAAGCTTTAAACGTCATCGTTGCCAGATCACGTGACCCTGAGCATGAGGTGATTTCAGGTGGCACCTTTCTACCCAGTGTCAAGCAAATCTGACTTGAAACAGCTGAGAAACATTAAAGAGACCGACCGACCGACCGACCGACTGACCGACTGACTGAGCCTCTTACAGAGATGCGAGGACGCCTTTAAAAAGAGCAGTGGGAACTTTTGCACACTTCTAGCATTATTTTATCTCATTTTTAGACGGATTACAAACCAAGTACAATGGACACCTAGTATTACGGAGTATTTGGGATTTAACAAAATCTTGCTGTTCTTGAGTCACAGGATACATCAGGATATTCAGCATGTATATGTCTGTCTATCTGTCTGCCTATCTATCCATCCAAATGCCTAGTAACAGGTACATGTTTATCGCGCGCGCACACACACACACACACACACACATACATGTCCACCGCTCATGAAAGATTGGCACGAAACAGTTTTCTCTCTAATTACGACCTCATGTTGTACTAAACACTAAGCCTAGTAAATACCGAGAACAAGTTTCTTTCGGAGAAACAGCCTGGTTAATTTTCAGACATTTGCCGTAAAACAGTCAATGTTTTTCCTTTAATCTATCCAGGTAATAACATTGTTTATTGTTGCTCTTTCTGTAACAATGGACCCGTTCACTTAAGAATAACAATTTTGCTAATAAAAATATCTCCTACTCAATGTTTGAAATAATTGACTATTCCACTCAAACGATTTTAGTGGTTCCCTTTTTAAACTAAAGTCGCTACCAAATGAGTTACGCAGCACTAATCCATTCGCAACAACGACATCATATATCCAGAAATGATTACTGGCTTATTCACTATGCTGTTATAATGACTCCGTATAGCACGTCTCGTTTTATCCTCTGCATTTCTTTTGGAGCATATCGAGAGCACCAACCAAGGTATACTAGTATTTATTCAAATATATTCAAGAAGACTTGTCCGCGATACACTTGACCTATTTTCCCAGTAATTTCTGTAGAATGTATTAGTCAGAATTGGTTGAGCAACATTTAAATGTAACAAACTTCAACGGTTTATGAGACCCAAACCAATATACTTTTCAAACCATAAACTATAAATAGATCAGCCTGCCATATTAGTTACGTAAAATGATAGATCAGACAGTCATTAGTATGATTTGTTTTCAAAAAGGATTCAATACTCATGTCTGAAAAAGAGGGGACTAATGTTAAAAGGGAGGGCTGACATTAAATTAGAGCATAGATGTGTAGTTATGTGTTTGTTTTAAATCTGCTCAAACATCTCAAAGTTCAAAATTAAGTCTCTATCTCCTATCTATCGTAAAAAGATAGAATCCTCTTTCTCTCTATATATCTCCTTTTCTCTCGTAATCCTGTCTATTTTTCCCTCTATTGTGAAAAAATTATCACTCCGTCTTTCACTCTATTGTATAACTATATTGACCCAAACACACATATATACACATGGAATTGATCAAATATTTATAAACATCAATAGAAACTATTGAATAATATTGTCTTTTCATTGATATTTACTTTGCTTACATCAATCTGGCATCGAGGTTGAGGGAGACTACCTGAGGCTAATTTTCAGCTGGAGAAGAGTTTGTCTGCCTAAAAAATCAGCATTCGAAATCCTGTATTTTACCTGCGCTCAAACACCGACCTCTGGTACTAGTAGAAATCACGTAACTATTTTAACAACGAGGTGGATCTCCTCCATATAGATTAATGATAATTACCTCTTCGCTTTATGCCATTTCGGCTAACAAAAGGTTTTTATAGAAACTCCCCACCTTCGGATCATGGAGGAAACATAAATTACGGCTCATTAACACGAACAAAATACCATTTAATATTAATTATTTGAACTTTTGTGATCATGCCTTCCCGTGGCAATCTCTATTGATCCTCCTAGGGGGAGAACCAATCTGAACATCATTCTAAATAACACGACTCCCACGTGAACCCTTTGACCCTCCCTGAGCCCTTGACTGGCCTGACTACGTTATTCGAACAACGCGACATGAAAATCAGTTTGAACTCTGTGAAGGCTACTACTATTATCAGTTAAGATTTTGTAGGCCCCTGGGCAACTGCTACTGTGCCCCCCAGTAATATTTTCATAAGAAAAATTATTTTGTATTCACAAAGCTGATAACGATGGAATTCCAAACATTTGCTTCACACAATTTCTTGGGAAGTATTTTCTCCAAAACATCAGTAAATTGTAAAGAACATCGTTTTTTGACTGAAATGAGAGCAAGTTTGTTCTTATGTCCTTGTTGATCTGTGAACATTCTATGTTTCATCTTGAAGAAGCATTAGTTTTCATTAAAACAAGGAAATCCATTTATTGATTCAGCATTCACAAATGAAATAACTTTCAACTCTCTTCAGGCCTCCAGCTAGTGGAGACCCCAAGTCCTTAATCCAGCACTGACTATTATTTTTGATAATTTTATTAAGATTATTGAAATAGCGGCGACACCCAACTCCTTTCAAAGTCTTCTAACGTTTCTAACGAAGATATTTTTCCCAACTGTGCCCACTGTTGGATTTGAATCATCTCTTCTTCGTCAGTGTATATTTGCCTGTTTCCAAACACATGATTATTTTGAGCATCCTAGCAGATGCGATCATAATACTCCAACCTGTACTACCTAGTCCAAATGATATGTCCAAATGACCTCTTCCACACAGGATCAATGATTGAAAAAAAATGTGGATAGATAGCAGATTATTGTATATAAAGGTTTGACTCATTATCCGAAAGTAGAGCGTTCCCACAAAAACCTTGTGTTCGCCGACATGGCATAAAAAGAAGATGCGATTATCATAAATTAGTATGAAGAGAGAGAGAGAGAGAGAGAGAGAGAGAGAGAGAGAGAGAGAGAGAGAGAGAGAGAGAGAAGAGTGTGCACGCTGCTTCTATGATGGCCCGATGCAAAACAAATGTTGAACACTTTTTCGCTTCATTTTTGCTAAAAGCGGAAAAGTTGAGTAAAGTGAACTTTTGGAGAGCGGGGTATATCTGTATAATCCATTTATAGAACGAATATTGTTTAAATGATTGATGAACTTTATTTTATCTAAAAAAAACTTGGAGAGCTTCTTAATAGAAATCATGACCTAGACTTACTTTGCTTTCTTCTTTTAGCTTAAGTCTCAACAGAGTGCCAACTGGCAAAAGTATTGCTCGTATTCTCTGTGTGTAAGTGTGTGTGTTTGTGTGTGTGTGTGTGAGAGTGAGGGAGAGAGAGGTTTTATTTGTTTTTTTTGTTTCCGCTATAAGTGCTCGTTGTCCGTCCAACCGACTAAGTTGTCTCTCAAAGGTCATTGGCTGCAATTAGCAGTCTTCTCTCTTGAACGCAGACGCATTCCATTTAAAACCTTTTTACGTAGCAAAGAAGACCAGTCGACAATGCAATGACAATAAAGAAAGATCAATTAGTCAAAGCCGAAGAAGAAAAATAATCAAAGCAAAAAAAAAAAACTAAAAAAAAAACTGAGTTAATGACCGAATGATATAGTATATAACAAAATGTTTCGCCGCCAACCATTCATTTTTGATTCGTATTTTCTTTTGAGTTTCGCCTTGTGCGTATTGTTCAATTGTTATTTCCGATTTCTGCTGTCTGAGTAAGTTGCGATAAAAAGCAACTGACGGTCTGTGTAAGTTACTAAAAAACGGCCTGGTTAGTCACTTAATAGAAACCGTCACATGACCGACATCTTTTGACAGCTTGTGGTATTGGAGGTGATCATTTAAAAAATTTGGAAAAAGCGATGATAAATGAATAATTTACTTCTCTCGACATTTGTTAGGTTTGATCACTAAAAAAGTCTGAAAATTCAAAAAACGAGCTCGAATGCTGCCGGACACAAACTGAGGAATCAATTTTGCATAAACTTACATCACAAACTGAACCCCCCTACTAAAAATCTATCTAGGATAGGAATTGTTTTTTTGGTAGACATAAGGGTTAAATGATTAAATTCCCAGTCCTCTAGCTTTATTGGTTTGGTTTGTGTGTCCAATGCATACATACATAGCCAACCAGACTAACTTAAAAACTGAGGAAATCTATGTTGACAGTTTTGGTGACAGTTTTCGTTGACGGTTCTTAATTGTGATGAAATGAAAATCCTTGTAAAAATTGATAATAGTTGACAATATTTCATCAAATAACTCGGGATCATGCCTTCCAATAGCGACTCCTGTTCATCCTTTCAGTAGGAGACCAATGACGCTAACCATAGAGCGATAGGGTGCTCCACCCCCTGTGAACCCTTTGATCCCCTCTTAACCCTTTGACTGGTCGTTATTGAAGTGTCTAAAAATGGATAAATGAATCTAATCGTGCAGGTGTATTTAGTGCACTACCCTCAATATGAGTGAATTGAGTTTTCACACAAACTGACGACTTTAATTTTGCAATTACTTTTGAGAAACCAATTTTAATTATCTAATTATTCAAATAGTGTTATCTTGTAAAGGACTTTATTGTGAGTTATGTTTTTTGATTACACTGACTCGCAGAAATCGCCTTTTAAAAAGTTAGATACAAATATTGAGGGATTTATTTCTTCAAGATTGATATAAGACAACGCACACCAAAATCGTGGAAGTGAATTACATCACACTCTAAATGTAAAATTAATTTGAACCTGGAAATGTTGTTGCTTTAAAAAAAAACCCATAGATTCTCCAATTTTTCAACACATAGCAAAATTTTTAGAGTAGGAAATGAGAAAGATTTTGAAAGTCAAGCACAAATGATTCATATTAAAAAGTAAATCGTCTATAGAACATATATTTCCTTAGTGCAGTGAGTTCGTGGGTTCGTAAATTAATCAGGAGATTGGTCTGAATCCAGGAACCACTTAAAAAAACAAACTAACAATAGTAGTTATAGTTGAGGACGTCGGGCATACATATCAATATTAAAGAAAACATGACCAGTAAAAAAACGCATACCTGCAGAATATGTTGGTATAAGTGTCCAAACTTGAAAAAAAAAAACAACAAAAAAAAACTGAACAAGAGTATTTCAACAAAAAATAGGCGAAAAATATTAATGCAGTGGCAAAATTGAACAATCTTATTTTACAAAGTTTAGTTACTTGCCTCCATAAATAGCCATTCTATGCCACTGCATTAATAATTTTTATGTATTTCATGTTGAAATATACTCACTGCTAAATATGAGTTGACTTTAAAAAAAAGTTTGAAAACCTGAATAAAAACGAAATATATCTCCCCTTACCTGCAAATTCTCCTAAATATTATTACATAGTCACACACCAGTACACTCACACACTGATATCCTTATATATTTATCCAATAGAAGTTTTACATTCTACCCTGACGTGCATGCACACCTGCACATACCCAGCCAGTCGCAAATGACCGGGTACAGGGTAAGACTTTCCTTCCCCACATATTGCAATTATCACCGTCTTCGCTAATAACAGGGAAGCGTTGTGTTTCGTTTTGAAATCTTTCTTCACAATGATACTTGCGTCGTTTCCAGAAATAAATGCTTATAAAATCCGAACTATACAAAGATCGTGATTAAAAACAATAACAACATTAACAACAACAACAAACAAAAGCAAAACAAGAACAAAACAGAACCGGTCTGGTTAGTCATCCAATGGAAACTGTCACCTGACAATGATCCATCAAAAATCGGGAAATGGGGTGATCAATGAAAAAAGTCACCTCTCTCGCATTGT
This sequence comes from Thysanoteuthis rhombus, assembly GCA_963457665.1. NCBI lineage: Eukaryota > Metazoa > Mollusca > Cephalopoda > Oegopsida > Thysanoteuthidae > Thysanoteuthis > Thysanoteuthis major. Next base: position 41,779,977 of record OY735237.1, on the reverse strand, counting down.
GTTCGACAATGGTAGTTGAAAATGTCTGAATTTGCAAAAAGTGAGCATGATTGCTATTGGGCACAAACTAAGGAAGCGGTTTAGCATAAACTTACAGTGTAAATTTACTAAAACCTATTTAGTAGGAAAGTTTTAAAAAACAAACAAAAAAAATCGAGTAGTATATGATTAAATTGCCATCCCTCTAGCTCTATTTGTACGTGTGATAACCAACTAACCAGCCATTTAGTCAAACTTGAAAACGGAAGAAAACTAATCTCTAATATTGACAGACAGGCAACCCAAGGACAGATAATGAATAGAATGAGATAGATAAGGACAGAGATAGATTGATTGATAATAAATATGAATGGACTGGAATAAATAGATCTGATTTGAATGAAATAGTTATGGACTGACTGGGAATGCTAGACATGCTTTTAAATAGGGTATGAACAAAATGAAGTATATATATGGATAAATAGATATAAACAAATCAAGGAAGATGAAAAGCTAGATTACTAGTAAGCGGTGATATAGAAATGAATAGACTGAGAAAAATGGATATATGCAGACAAATATAATTTTCATACAAATACTTGCTGGAGCATCCAGCGTTGCCCGCTGAAAGATAGGAACATAAATTTTTGTTTTAAAAAAAAATCGGATATGCATTGTATTTTCGGGTCGGATATGAATCGTTATCTGGATAGCTCGATGTCAAGCGAAGTCGATGACAGGCCAAGTCAATGCCAAACAGCAAAAACTATTTGAAAGATTATTGTCTTGAGAACTAAAAAATATATGTTTGTATTTCTATCCAATTTTATATGAAAAAAAATGTTAATTTGGTAGCATTTGTTCATTTATGAAAATATTTGTTTTAATTTTATATTCATATAAAATTGAATTTATTTATAATCATCAGCTATTCCTCACAAATATTCTTTCTTCAATGTTTAAAAAGACTATATTACTATAAAATTACTTTGTAAATAAACTAGAAAACCATTTATTTCAAAAATTGAAATCATTTTATCACCGGGAATTGAACTATATTTTATCACTGAATGAGTTCCTAAACAAACTATAAAACTATTTATTACAAAAAAATTCTTAAAGGACCTCTCTGGAATATTTACAAGGAATAGCTTATAATGATAAATAAATCTAATTTCACAGTCATTGTAATGCTTACTCATTAGTCTCTTATCGAATGTCGTTCTTTTATTGTCATTTGAAAAATGTGTGGTAAATGCATGATAAACTCGCTATTGCAGTCAATAATTGAACAACCCTAGCATTAAAATTTGAAGTCATGCAAAGAGAGTTCCATCGAAAAAAATATGGCTAGGATAAATTACATTCATGACATCATTGGCGTTTAACACAGGAAACCATCTAAAATAGAGTAAAAAAACATCTAGAAACATCTCAATTCCTCCGAATCTAATCATCATCACCATCATCATCATCATTATCATCATCATCAGTCTTTTATCATCCGTAGTTGGACATAGACCTTCCCAAGGATCTGCCACACCTCTCTGTCGTGTGCGTTGCGGAGTCAATATTATCTGAACCTGTCCAGTTTGTCTCGCCATCTCATATCCCACCGGCCTCGGTTCCTCATTTGATCATTGGAGATCCATGAGGTGAGTCGTGCTGTCCAGAAGTTCTCTGTCATTCTAGCAACATGACCAGCCCATTGCCATTTGAGTTATGGATTGTATGATGTTTCAGACTCCCTTCTGCCCCGTAATATACTGTGCTGTATCTCATGTGCACGTTGTATGCTTTTCAGTTTGCAGGTTTGTCTCTTGGTTAGGTTTCAAGTTTCAGCTCCATAGGTGACTATTGGGAGGATGTATTGGTTGTGTACTCGTCTTCTTGGGACTTATTGGATTTTCTTGTTCGTGAAGGTTGAGCTTGCTTTACCGGAGGTTTGCCATCCTAGAGTGATCTTTTGTTTAATTTCTTCTTCTTTCGAGGATTGCATGGATATCTATTGTCTTTGGTAGATGTAGTGGTCTACTTTTTCCAGCTCAGCGTTTTTGATTTTGATTGCAAATCTGAAGTCATTCAGGTATTCACCATCTATTCTGATTCCTTTGTTTTTTCAGTCTAGGTTTCTGAATATCATCTCGAAGCTGGCTGTAAAGAGTTTGGGTGAGCTGGTATCACCTTGTCTGATCTCTTTTTGGAGCTAAAAGGCCTCTGAGTCTTTATGTAACCTGATAGAGGAGCTGCTGTGACAGTACATATGTTGCACTACGCTGAGATATACGGGGTCTACATCGTGTAGAGTGATAGCATCAATGACCTAAGGAATTTCAACTGAGTCGAAGACCTTTTTGAAGTCTATAAATTTTATATTCTACTGCTTTCTCTTTTAGTTGATTTATCGAATGGAGATGGTCCATGGTTGAGTTGCTTCTTCTCTAGCCAGCTTGTTCCCGTGGTTGGTTTTTGTCGAGCGTTTTGGTGATTTAGTTGGCGCTTACTTTGGTGAAAAGTTTGTAGATGCAGTTAAATACACTTATTGGTCTGTGATTGTTGTGGTCTTTCGGGTTTCCTTCTTAATTTTACAGCATTATGGTGATAGTGTTACATCTTCTGGGACTTTACTTCATTTTAGGCATAAGTTGAATGAAATGGTTTCTTGTTTGGAGAAAAAGAGTTTTTGGTAGACATGTTCGACGATCCGGTCCTGTCTGTTGTTGGGTCTCCATTTCCTTCAAGTTCACTTGTTATTTGTTTCCGTCCTGCACTGAGAGCCTTGTTTATAGCTTTGAAGCCTCAACCTTTTTCGAGAATCATTTCGATGAATGCTGTTGCGTATCTCCTTTTGTCTTCACTTCGTTTCTTTTAGATGGTTTTATTCAGTTTGATTGCTTCAAATTTCTCTCTTATTGTCTGTGCGTTGAGGTTCCTGGTCACATTTGAGAGTTTACAAGTTAACTATCGCCACGCAGCGAGGTGTCAAAAATCTTTTGTAAGCTTAGCTTTGCCAGAGGGTCAAAAGAGCAGGACGTCTATGAAGGATAGAACTCACTATACCGCTAATATTGAAAACATCTAGACCATTTTTTAGCAATCACTCCAAATTAGGTATCCCCATAAGACTCACATAGAGAGCTGTGGAAAGAGCAATGTTAGGAATAAACCTAAGAGGTATAAAATATCAATATTGATCTGAGAGCTGGTCAAAATGAAGGAAACCATAGAAGTAATTATGCAACAATAGTAGAGGTGGGCTGGATACACAGGAATAAGGATAGATAACAGATGGTCAATCGATTGGTGCCCAAGGGGTAGCAAATGCATAAGGACGAGACCAGACAGAGCTGAAATAGAAGGGTTTGCACAGTCAGCATAGAAAAATCTCTGTGCAGCAGTGGACAAGATGGCTGATGAGAATGATGATGGTGTCGATATATATATATATATATATATATATATATATATATATATATATATATATTGGTTGTGTTGCTTCCAGGAACTCATCTGGAAAAAAACATTCAAGCAGATCTAGTTATTTCTATTAATATTCGGACCATCCTCATCTTGGTTGTTTTTCATACAACGTTCCGGCCGTTTGCTGAGAGGGGAGTGCGGTCAATATACCCCCATCGGTTAAATAAAGGGTTCGGTTGGTTACTTCCCCACACCTACCAGATGATACCTGATGAAGGACTTAGATTACAACGGCCGAAACGTTGTATGAAAAACAACCAAGATGAGGACAGTCCGAATATTGATAGAAATAATAATAATACCTCATCTCAAAAATTCAGAGAGATCTAGTTATGATTACTCAAGTTAAAAAAAAACAAACTTGAAATATATAAACATGAAATTTCCCAAAATTGATATTAATTACACTTTAAATAACATTAATTATATTTTCTTTATAATGACTGATGATGGTCGGAACATTTTTGCAAAATTTCGATCCTAGTAATGAAAGGTTTGTACATAAACAAGTCAGTTTTTTTTAATGATACATATATTCAAATAAGCATATAGACGACTATGAACGCACACACACACACACACACACACACACACACACACACACACACACACACACACACATTTTGTTGATAAGAAACAGATAGATTGGAGACACAGATGATATAAAACATTGAGAATTTATTTATCCTCAGCTTCTGACAATCTCAAAAAGATCGAACATTTATTTTTCACTGTGAGGTTTAAATCTATGGTCAGTTATTACAACCATTGAGTTATGGAGTAACGAATTGAAGTTTATTGAAAAGAAGCTTTGTTATTTGCCTATAGATAGGAGAAAGCATCAAAGATATTTCCTGTATTTGAACGGGAAGCACCACGAATATAGTATAGGCTTTCAATACAATCTAAGGGAAGTAACCTTTTGCAGGAGTTACTTCCCTTGAATGAAATTCATATCAGGGAACCAAGTAAAGTGACATATTATTGATATTTACTCAAGTTAAAGCCATCCAGCAAGGATCGAAAACATTTCTGTAGTAAGTGTCTGTGAGACTAGCTTGCGGACCGATAGATGAGACTTGTATCATTAGATTATGTCAGTATGAAAATAGCAGAGGTTGCTTAAAAATATGTGGGTGTGACGTCTTGTCTCCATTGACATTCATACAGTCAACACGTCGACGTATACCCGACCGACTTACGCCCAATCGTATATACGTCCCCATAACAGCTTTCAAGCTTTAAGCTTTAACTGCAGAAGACAGGAATTTCGGTTGTATCACATTCTCGCAACATGACCAGCTCATTGCCGTATGGATGTTCTAATGGATTCTACGATATCTCTGACTCAAGTTTTTCCTGTTATACATCGTGCTGTCTTGTGATCTCTCCTTGTGATGTTAAGCATGATTCTCTCTGTACATGTTGCATCGTCCTTAGTTTGAGAGCCAGAATTTTGGTCAGGTTGCATGTTTCAGCTCCATAGATGACTATCCGGAGGATATATTGTTTGTAGACCCTTCTCAATACTAATAGGGTGAAACATGGGAATGCTGCTATTAAACTCTCTCCTGGTGTTTAGACCATGTGACACTCCCCCCGTTCGTCGAAGAGTTATCCCAAACATTGCTCTGCTATGACACAATGCTTAGTAACTGTATCGAGCAAACCATTACTACTGTAGTGAGTTCGATCTTTATTGAGAGCCCTTCACTTGTGACCTTGTGCCATGCTGAGGCAGGCTTAATAAAGATCTATAATCTCAAACAATATATAAATAAATGTCTGGTTAGTCGCTCAATATATGCTGTCATGAGACCAGTGTCCTCTGGACAGCATATTGGGGATGATCAATTGAAATTCGAAAAAAGGCTGATCAATGAATAAGTTACTTTTCTCACCTCTTGTTGGACAGCTATCGCTAAAAAAAAGTCCAAATTTTCAAGCACGGATACTACGGCGCACAAACCAAGGGACCAATTTAGCAGAAATTTACATTGGATATTTGACCCCTCACAAAAGAAAACTATTTGCAGAATTTTCAAAAAACAAAAACAAACCGAAAAGAATTGTTTTCAGTACACATAATAAGAAGTAAATGTATAAACTTTTCTAACTCTATTGGTGCGACCTATACGCGTGATACGTAATACCTTCATAAATTGTCAGCCGACCAGATCAATTCAAAAGCTGAAGAAACCTATGTTGACAGTTCTGGTTGACAGTTTCTGATGGAATCCAGCTGAAGTGCAGTGGTTGGTGAGTTGATCGTAAAATCTGCTGACTGTAAGTTCATTTCACGCGAGATGCTTCCGACATTAAAGTAAATAAAAACAACAATAAAAACAAAACAAATACTCACAAGAAAAAATGAATAAGGAAAAAGATGGGGGTACTCTGCATTCAGTTTTGTCGAGAGAGGCTGGCAATGGACAGGGTAAGGGGTGTGGTCTCGAAATGTAACGTCAGCAGAACTTAGACGGAAAGGAGATTATTGTAAATCGCAGAATTGAAATAAAGGAAAACGAAAAATGCAACAGTCGTCTCAATCTCTCTGCAAAATCTAGTGGAAGGTTTTAAAACAAGAACCATAAGTTCAACGATACGTTCACTGTACCTGGTAGTAGCAGTAGGAAGAAGAATAAGACGAATAAGAAGGAGGAGAAAAAAGAGAGTAAATAGTCTCTTTTGTGTCAATAGATTCTCATAAAATATTCTCTGTAATGAAAATCGTATATGGCTATTTCTGGCGTTTTTTGAACATTTTGGCTCCTATACTATTATGACATTATTAGCAGCTGGTGAAAATTGATCGAAATAGAATGTTATTTTAATGCATCATACCTTTAATGACGTTTACTCCTTTTGATGACACCATACTTCCTAATGACATCACACCTTTTCCTTCTTTTCCATTTCCGTTGTTGTAAAAGAGAATAGTGTTCAGAGCAATCCCACTTTTTCTCTATGTTAAATGGAACTGGCCATCCTGAATACGTATAGGCTGTTGGACGGCTACGGGAGAGATCATACGACTAAATTAGGAAAGATTTGTTCAGATTCTATCAGAGATCAAAAGGAGATTAGGAAGTAAAAGGAGTGAATTATTACAGCTTTCATTTCTGGAGTGTGTTAACAGATATAGTCAATGGGTCAGACCAGAAATCGGCACCACCCAAAGTGGGAAGACTAATAGTGCCATTTTATACTAACAGGAGTAAAATAATTCATGATAGCCTTCCTAAATCAGCTGTTGTTTCATTAACACCTTTTAGTCCTGGCGCTGTATTAGAGCTCTGTAGGAATTTTAGAGTTGACTGATGAAACCAATTGAACATACTTCTGAGAGTGAAAAAAAACTTGCGAACATTTTGAATGCCATATTTCATGGGGAGGGGATTTTCGCTTCTTCTTCCTCAGTTTACTATCCATCCGTCCACAAAATTATTCAATTCAATTCAATTCGTTGAGAGGTTTTGGAGGTATTTAGTTGACAAACAGAGAACTTTTGGAGCTATTGTGAGGTATGGACTCTTAGGTAGGGCGTAGGGAGGTAATTGTGCATGGATCCACTCTAAAATTCTTGACTTCGTAGTGTATTGTCACACCCTACTACAAAATTTAATCAAAATTCCTTGAGAATTTTTAGAAATATCGTGTTAACAGACTGGGAAATTTTGAAGACATTGTCTGACGTAGACAGATAGCTACCATATACCGTAGATATCGTTAAACAATTATACGAGAAAGCTAACTATGGTGTATGATTAACGTATAACCTACGATGACATACCATCAGCGCCACCGAAGACAAGTCTATGAACTTGCACATGCATACAGAAAAAGTATAAATGGCGATGTTCCTAATGTTATCAGTGATAGATAAAGCAAATATAGTAAAACCCCTCTTAGCTCGACCCCGTTTAGCACTACCTCATTTAGCGTAGATTCACTATATGTGTTAATGTTAAATTTGCGAAATGAATAATGAGCAGGACTAGAAGTCTCCGAAATAATTGTATAATGAACACTTCGGTGCCATAGGTATGAGAATAAATACATACACATACATACAATATACATCGACACAATGATATTTTACCATAAGAGATACACAGCACTATTTCCTTCCATCTCAACAACGACATTAATTTTAAAACCAATTTCGAGGTCTTCCCATCAATGATCTTACAATAAAACGTGTTTGAATTATTATCCTTACTCCTGCTGTTATGTTCTGACTTTATTTCCGTATGTTAGAGCTATGATGGATGACAATGACTAGATAAAAAACCAGTGACGTCATGCACGAATAACAGTGACACGATGACGCACGCTAAAACAGATGAATTCATTCCCACTTCCAAAGCCAACTTATGTCAATTTGTTTTGCTAAAGTTTGCAAATCTTATTTACAGGAACTAATAATATAGGAATTGAAAGGAAACACATAATTCTGGAATAATATTCATGGAGGAATGAATTCTGTTTTGTTCATCTTTAAGATTTTAATGAAGCAAGGGAGTTTGACTTTGGCATATCCGAGCTGGTTTAGCTTTTTTGTTGTCTTTTCGCAATAACTTATCGTCTTATCGTGATCACATCATGATATTTAAGCATTTATTCTACGAAAAAACTGACCGTTTGGGAGAATTGTTATAATACTGTGACTCTCCAAGATCAAATTACTGTTAAAATTTGACCCCTCATTAACGTAACAAATGAATTTCTAATCATTGAAAAAAAATGCAACAACTTTTTTTAGGCTTCCGTACCTTAAAGTTATGGGCGTTAGCTTTGGATGAGAACTAACAAAAATGACCCCTTTGTTTTATCTCTCTGGTTGCTCTCTTTCAATAAAAGCACTTACAACGTAGCTCGGTAATGTGTACTTATATTCGGGGAGATAAGCAAACGAGTACCACATTAGAAGGAAATGCACTTATAAAGGTATTGGTGGAAACTATGACCTAATTTTTAAGAACAATAATCTTTCAGCTAATTCGCAGGACAAGATCACGGACATATTTGAATTTCTATGGGCCAATTGTTTCATTTTTATCAGCAAAATTATTACTGTTATGTAGCAGAGTCCATTATTACAGATAGAGAAACAGAAAAAAATCACATAGTAGTATTCTGTCGACATCATTTCCGCTGACCCACGAGAGAAGATTTAAGGATGGTTGAAAGGTAGTTTATAGGAAAGCGAATGATTTTTCTATGAGAAACGAAAAAAGAACTTGATTAAGTGAGAGATAGGGACAGAATGGGAAGAAAAATAGGAGAGAGAGAGAGAGAGAGGTGAGAGAAGAAAAAAGGATGAGGGATATGTTCAAAGAGTAGGAGGAAATGAGAGAGAAAGAGACGGACAAAAGTATAAGAAGAGGAAGAGAGAGGGAGAGGGAGATAAAAGATGTACAAAGAGTAGGGGGATAATTGAAAAAGTGGGAAAGAGAGAAAGAGAAGAGGGGAGGAGGAGGGAACAGAAGAGATAACTTTTCTTCAGGTCATTCCAGAAGATTGATGCTAAACAAAGAAAGATGAAGATTGATTAATGACAATAAACACACACACACACACATCAAAGCATCCTCCAACACCCCCTACACACGATGCATATGACATCTAGAGAGGGAGGGGGAATGATTTTAATCACTGTTCTTTGATTTCTTTATTATCTACGAACATAAATCAAATAATTCCTTATCACTTTCATGTTTATTCAATAATGACACAATTTTCGTTCAAGCTTTACTGACTTTTTGAGACGCCAATTAATCCTTAATCAGTGATCAACATCTGAATCAATTTTTTCTTGAGCCACTCTTTTGATCCTTCTGATCAGATTAATTAACACAAGCTTTATTGAACCTTTGTTTAGACCAATATCCCTTGATCCACAGTTCATTTGCTTAGTGTGGGTTTTATTACTTTTTATGTTCCATGACATCATATCTATTCAGAAAACAACAATCAAGGAATGTTTCCGTTTTCCCCAAAGTTCTTGAGCTTCAGTGACTTTAGTGAATTCATAAAATCTGTTTGAATGGTTGGCCATACCAGAGGGTATCGCAGATTTTACAAGTAACTACCTAAAAGTAACTTCCACATCTAACCGTGAATATATAACTGGTTGACGTAGATTTTTGCGTCGTAAATCCTTTTAGGGCATAAAAAAATCTCCGTTGGACACAATAACTTTGTAATGACCGTCATTTTGGTTTGAAACGAAACAGTATAATGTGCATGATCCAGGCGATCGCCGAGATACCTCCCGTTTCGATAGTCAAAACAGGCTCATTCATCACCGGAAGACGTTCGTAGAGTTCAACGGCCGAAACGTTGTGTTCAAAAAATGAACCAAGATGAAGACAAAAGTCTGAACAAAGCTAAGCATAATGATATTCCATCATCAAAAAATTTTAAAACAAAAACATCTTTGTTTCTCTGAATTTTTTAGATGAGGTATTATTATCATTTCTATTGATATTCGGACTATCCTCATCTTGGTTGTTTTTCATACAACGTTTCGGCTGTTGTACTCTACAGCCTTCATCAGGTAGGTGTGGGGGAAGTAACGAACCGAACCCTTTATTTAACCGATGGGGGGTATATAGACTGCACTCCCCTCTTAGCAGTAGTAGTATTTTCGAATAATTATTGTTTCACACTGGAATTGAACCTAGAACCATTAATTACTTTCAGTAATTATGTCTGATTCTCTGACCACTACGCTATGTGCCTTTGAATGATGAAGGCCGTGGAGTACAACAGCCGAAACGTCGTATGAAAAACAACCAAAATGAGGATCGTCCGAATATTAATAGAAATAAAAACATCTTTGGTTTGACCCCAAGGCATCCGGGTCTTTTTGATGAATGTTTAACTAATTAAAAGAGTCATTCTAGACACAATTCTCGACGCAGCCCGTATAAAGCCTTTCAAGTTATTTGAGGAGGATTCAGAACAAGGAGTGCCTGTTGTGAGCACAAGTATTAGCTCACTGCTGTTTTCGTCCACACAATATCTCCAAAAGCTCTCAATGAATTTCATTAACATACTTGGGAAGTGTGGGCCATGGGCTGAAGAATAATTGACTGAATTTTGCAGATAATACAGGACTTTTTGATTGAGACAGAGTTCTTCGGATATTCAGATAATAGTCATTATGTATTATGACTATATATGAACTGATTTTCATTCAGTGTTTAGTCGGTGTATAGCGTTTGTAGAGGTATGTGCTCTCTGAATGCTTTTTTATTACAAAGATAATTGAGCTTGCATCGTAGATAGAACCTTTTATCACCTTGGGATAAGGATATCACAGATTTTACAAATATTTTCTACAGCAAGATCTTTATCTTCTATTTTTTTCTATCTCGGGGCACATACAAATGGCAGAACAACGTGTTCCTGGGAGTATCATATTGTAGTCCAAATTCCAATCAAGAAGAACCTTGCACAAAAGACCATCAACCAAACACCTTAGAGAGAATAAGATCATATTTCTATTTTTCATTTCAAATCGTTTTGTAAACACCCAGCATTTTTTCTATTTACATGTGTCTAAACGTAACCTAGACATAATTTGCTTTCTTCTAAGACGTTTAGGGGACGGAACTTATGGGGTGAAAAGGCAAAAATCGGCTTTGGTATTCACTTTCCAAACATAAATCATCCTTTGGAATATTTGTTTCTTATAAAACGACCCCACTATCCGCTGTCCCGTGAGGCCAACGTGACACTGAAAGGTCTTAGAGCCGCCAAAATTTCTGTGGATACTAATGGGATCACGGATCAGTTTTTGAAAATTCCGAAACTTTCGAAGTTTTCAGCGGCGAGGGGTAGGGTTCGATTTACAATTTACATTTAATACTAAATTGGAATCTTACTTTGAGTCCACCGGGTTAGCTAAACTGAATCTTCATCTTATCTGTTAAGCCATATAAAATAGATATTTGGCTTAAAAATACCGCCCGCTGAGTGGGTTTTCGGCTAGCATTTTTAATACAGTAGCAGAAGAGACTTTCGCGGAATCATCATCACCCTTTTTTACTGTGTCATGCAACGCGATGTCCGTGAAAAGACTATGACAGAATGATAGGCAATGGTCATGACTACGGAGGATATAAAAAAAAATCCTGTGGACAACTTAAAACGCTGTCGTTTAGAGCAAAGAAAAATCGAGTTTTCTACCGAAACTTGTTTTCGAGTGAAAACAATTGAAAACTTCGTTTGGAATCTTGCATAATAAACAGAACAGATCTTTAAACCAAACATAATTTATGCTCCAAATCTTAATTTGGATATTTGATTGTCTGCCATCACGAAGTAAACAGACGACAGTTTCATATACAAATTTAATCAATTATTCCTTGGCCAATAGCCAACCATTTCACAAAATATCGTTGAATTTTTGGAGATATTTTGTGGGAAAACAAACAAGTAAACAAACAAACAAACGAGGGGATAAACAATCAGGCAGACAGATAAACATGTATGAATATACAACCTCTGTCCAAATTCGTTGGCAGAGGTACACATATCATACCAGGATATTCTTTGACTTTTTAGGCAAAAATGGTGGTTGGAGGGTAAATAGACACATGGGTAATAATTTTGTTGAAATTAAAAATTAATGGGAAGACTTGGCTTCAGCAATAGCATACCATATATTAATGATTTCGTGACCACAAATCAAGATTCAACTTATACTCAAGATCGACTGATACACGAATACATACGGTAATTTACTAATGGCAGACACCATTTCCGCTTTTTGTGTCGACAGTTGATTGTTGTCAGTGCTCGATTTGGTGAGTCAAGACTTGGTCATTGTGAATGACACACAGTAGAGGACAGGAGTTACGGTCTAAGTAACCTGCAGTTTCTTTGTTAAAGTATCAATCGGATACAAATACGTTTAGTAGATTAGTGTTCAGTACACGCTGAGAACAGTTCATCATAACATTGGCTACTAAAAAGAACAGATGGTTGCATGTACAACACTTAGATACTTTCATTCTGAACTCCAGGTCTGATTGCTAACGAGATATCACTCGGAATAGCATTTCTTAAACAAACATATAACATTCAGAACTAGAGAGCACTCAGAGAGCGCATGCCTCTGCAAACAATATTCACAAAAATTGAATGAAAATAAACTAGTAAAAAACTAGGGAGAGATATTTGAATACACTAATCAGAGTTATTTCTCTAAAAGATTAGATCCACCCTATTTATTCGTTCGTTTCAACCTCGTTTCCTACAGAATAATGATATATTTATCAATCGAAAACGAATTCCCGAATCAAAAATTGAATCAATCTTCCGTATTACATTTAGAATTTAGAATTTACAACGACTTGCAATAGCCATCCTGGGTCGTGATGTAATACTGTAGGCCCTTGTATAATTAGTCAACATTCAGGAAGATCATCCAATCAGAATATTTAGAAGTTGTGAGTGAATGATGAAATACCTCAATGGGGTTGCACCACTACATTAATAAATAATAACATATACAGCGCAGTTACACGGGTCTGATCAGCACTTCAGGAAATAGGTTCGTGTTTCCTATGACTGCACAATAATTAATTACCCGTTGAATTTGTAGTATTATTACTACTGAAGAATCATCAGCAAAGAGGAAACGGGGCAGGGTCAATATTGAAGGAGAGAAAAGTGGACGTAATTAATATGTTTCTAAGCCTTATTTCTGGGCCACGGCTTTAATATCGCTACAATAAGAAAGAAACATTGTCACTAGAGAAAAAAGGTTTCGTTACAACCCATTACATAATAGCATAGTACGAGTAAAAATGACAGTATTATTTAGGTATGGATCAGTTCTTCTGTCCAGGATCAAAATACCCATGCGTTTTTCCTAAGACCAGAGTGTTGCTGACTAGGGTAGGGTTCATAAAAGCGACCATTAAACATTCAAACGATACAGAGTTGGATGAATGAGCGAGCCATTGAAGAATATGGTGGAGAATATCATAAACCATGAGAAAAT